>CAUJNA010000569.1:611878-829378 GCA_963377175.1 Effrenium voratum | reverse complement strand
ACACAGGCACACACGCACACCGAACACGTGAGGCTCCTTGCTGCCCACCGCACCTTCGCTGGTCAGGGCCGAAGAGGCAAGCCGGGTAGTGTCTGTTGCTTGTATCACTACCGCATGCGGTCACTCCCCAGGGTTCTCCGACGCGGCAGCTGTGAATTGCAAGGCTGAACATGCCAACCTGTGTTTGATTCCTTATTCACAGCCCAATATGCACAAACATTGTCTCATTAGCTTCGTTGGGTCTGCGCGGACTTCCAACGTAAAAGTGCGTGCAGTCAAACATCAAGCAAACAATCAAGACACAACGGAAGAGGGCTGCAGTCTGCAAGTCATGTGCGACTCATGAAAAAGACATGGCAGACCACAGGATCGAAATGCAGCGTGCCAATGCTTTTGAATGTTCTACGTTTCCGCTGTCAAAGTGCGTCTTGTCTAAAGTGTTTAGAGCGGTTCGTGGAACGCCTGGTTGACGACATGACCCCCACGCATTTTCGACAGGAAGGCCTCGCTTCTGGGTCTTGCTCAATGGTGTAAACAAGAAGCGGAAACGCAGAGGCGTTTTACGCCGCCACACCTCCCTTCCTCGAGTGAAACAAAGGGATGCCGGGCCAGCAAGCAAGCCAAAGGACGCCGTGCCAGGAATCAAGTAGTTCAGAATGTAAACATGTTGCGCCGCCGCGCCTAATGTCCCTCCGCGGGCCTAATCCGGGCCCCTTCGGCCCGAGAAGATTTCTTGCGCAACTGGATCTATCCTTCATGAATGATCAAGTGTCAACGAATGGAGAACACTGTTGAAGGAAGTCTCCG
This sequence comes from Effrenium voratum, assembly GCA_963377175.1. Lineage (NCBI taxonomy): Eukaryota > Dinophyceae > Suessiales > Symbiodiniaceae > Effrenium > Effrenium voratum. The sequence continues at coordinate 828,571 of CAUJNA010000569.1, read as the reverse complement.
GTTGCAAGTGTAGGTGATGTTCTGCAAAGCAGAGCAAGCAAGCAAGCAGGCAGGCAAGCAAGCAATCGCAGCTTGAATGTCCAAAGCATAGCTACCAGGCTTGAGCAAGAGCATGGATACGTATCACCCTTGCGCACTCCCAGCACGGGCAGTGCTGGCTTCCGGGCGAATTGCCAGGTTCATTGGAGAACCCTAGGGTTTGGTCCTGATACGATATGATGGTACTAAGCTTGCTACGCCATCCGCCAAACCTTTGTGCAAACATGTACATTCCAATTCTTGTTTCACCATGGATGTGGCTGGCATATCCTTCAAGGCACCTCTTGTTGGATTCATAACCTCGCAGCATGCGCGCGACACTTTTGCGAGGGATGTTCCAAGGTATTTCCACAGATCGTCGCGGTACTGCACGTGTCCAACACATTTTTGCAGGATATTCCAAGGCGCGCGCGCGCATTGGAAATCCCGCGCGAAATCGGGTATTTGCAGCCATGGCAAGAGAATTTGTCACAATAGATTTTAGAACCCCAAAGCCCACAGATTGCAAGCCAGTGTTGTTGAAGAAGTGTATGCGGACCTCTGGAGAGTCCAAAGCGAAATGCAATGCAGGTTTTTGCCTCAAAGGCAAGAAAACGCATGGAGGTTTGTGCCACCCCCCTAAACTTTCAGCCCGAAGAGAGCCCCAATATCGTCCGCTTCGAATCCAGGAGCACATCTCTCCTCTGTCATAATAGAGACACAGAACTGGAAAACGCAACACATCAACACCGGCACCTGCAGAAGCCCCTTGCACTTCTCAAAGCACACATACGCAATGAAGTGGCCTCTTGGGAGGAGCAAACCGGCCAAAGAGCGAGACGCCGGTTTCAAAAACCCCAGGGCAGGCGCGGGCGTCCTTGGTCTCATGGCCCACCCCCGGCCAGCCAGAATTGGCTGAACACTGCCCAGGTGCCACCCGCACCAATGCCGGAAGCTGCAAGGCCATTGCAGGGAGCGTACTGAACTTCACCAAGCAAGTTGCATCCTATCCAACCAATTGATGTTGATGTTGTCTGAGACTTGGTTGTTTCCGACCAATTGATGTTGATGTTCCCTGAAACTTGGTGTCGGTAGATGCCTGAAAATGCAGTGTAATGGTTTGGCTTGGACAATTGCAGTTTCTTGTTAGGGTATATAGCACTTTGGGATTTCTTTGCGGCGTCTGGTGTCACTCATCCTTTGAGAAAACCTGCCAAGTTGTAGTTACACGGCGCAGCGAGAACATACGGTATGTTTCATCCACGAAGCGAAGACGTAGTTGCCTGCAGCACTGGGCTTGTTGCCCTGGATACTGGGCCATGTGCAGGCCGAACGCAGCATCAAGCTTGCTGGCGCGATGTGGTCAGCTTCATTGTTCCATCTCCTGCTCCGCAGTTCTACAGCTATCCGACATGTCTGTGAGGAGGTTTGATTTCAACAAAACGCAGCGCCTAAAACAGTTCCCAGCGACTGGTGTTTGTTACACCTTACGAATCCCAGCAAAGGACTGGGCAGCAAACTGGAGCAGAAACTCCATGTGAATGCAGTTTGCTCCATGTTCTCAAAGTCTAAGTGAACTTCGCGAAGATTTGTCAAAAGTTTGTGCACGTGACTCACGGCGCTTTGACCATCGAACTTGATAGCGGTGGAAACACAATATTCCGCAATTTCATACCCAGTGCAGCGCAAAGGTTTTGACCTAATGCATTTGGGTAGCCGCACCGGTGTTGTGTCCAGCCGCTGGCAGCATATTTGCCGGTTGTAGTTTATCGCAGGGACTTCGGCCCTCGGGTAGGCGTAAGCCGACACGATTCTAGCCTGGAGCCGAAAGCAAGTCTCAAACGAACCCACTATTTGTTGTCAGCGCGCACTTTTGTTCGAGCCTCTTAGAACTTTTGTGTTGTTCATTGCGCGTGCTCATTTGTTTGGTCTTTTCTACAGCCGGCTGGTAGCAGAATCAAGCAGAACTTGGAGAACACATTTGGCAATCATCCATTTGTTTTGTCAATTCCGCAGGGCGCAACACCGTTTGTGCTGGTGCTTGATTGCGTAAATGTTACAAGGAGGAAGCATGCGCTGGCTGGTCGAAAATTGCCATAACGCACCCCTCATTCCTCACGCCGGCAGCGACGCCAAGCCGGAGCCCGAGGAGTTCCGACGCAGCGACCGTGGGGGATACGGGATCCCCACCCCGCAGGGCCCGAAAATGGGGGGGGCACATCTGAAAATGTAATTTGTCTCCCCCAACAAAGTAAGGTCTTTTCCCCCTATCGGGCTATTTTTGGGGGGAGGGGGGGTGGTTAACATGTAGCTTGATTCCTGGGCACGTCGAAGGTGTCTTTTGCCCACCCCCCTCAAAAAAAGAAGATTGCGAATTTGTGGTCGTTTCCCTCTTTACAGGTGAATTCCTCTCCATCAGAATAGATCTTGCTGGAGGACCTACGAGGCGTATTGGTGGCTTTCTTGGGCCCCGGTATAGCGGAGCAGGTTCTCCGAACGCAAGATGTCAAGTGAAGAGGAATTTTAAGGAGCAGAACCACCCGCAGCAGCTTTCTCAGGAAGCCGTCATCACGGCGTGAGTTCCCTTCGATGACTGCAAAAACTGTCTCCATCGCGTGATGGCCGTGTTAGTTGGTTTCGGTATGAAGACCTGGTACGGGATTGGATGACATTCATGGTTATAGAACCCGCTCCTCAAGAATCGACTCGTTGAGGACGCAGCAAATTATTGGATAACGAGAAGCTGATGGACCCGGACAACGGCGTGGAGTATTTTCTCAATTTTCTTCGCGGATATTTCCTGAAAGGCCCTTTGAATGTTTTCCTATATAGATTCCTCAGTCTCTTCAATCATGGCCGATGAAATTCTGAATTCGGGACCTTTATCAGCAGATCCGAGATTCTCCTTCGAAGACCGCGATCATCTTGCGAAGATACAGCGCCCGGATTCACAGAGACCAGCCCAGAGTATATTCATGCAATTAATGACGCAAATCAGAGAATGCGTGAACAGCATAATCAGAGAATTACTGAGGTCGCAAGGATGATGCAAGGTCTGCCGCAAGCAGCCGCAGCACCCGTAGCGCCCGACCCGACTTACCTCGATGCAGCACAACCAGAAAACTTTGAGAGGTTTTTCGGAAAGGTAAGAAGGAATTCACAGTTTTTCCACTGTCGGACAACATGTTGACAGTGTCTGCTTCATACAGAGTGATCTTTCAGAAGGCCAACGAGAGCGATTGGTATCTTCATTGGCCCTTAGGCGTTCAGCTCCCTCAGTGTACATATGAGGCCATCAAGGCCCAGTATTATGACCTGTTCATTGTTTCCAGTATTATGACCTCTTCAGGCCGGCCGGGTGGCAGAAGACCTTCTATATCCTTGAGCAGGGAGACACGAAGGAGAGGCAGGATTCTGGGTACAAGATGAAGAAGGTGAAGAGGGCTTTTGCGCATCAGACGATGACGAAGCTCTTTGGCAGCTGGAGGACCATGATGCTTTTGTTCTCGAAAGACTTCCACGTCAAATTCTTAAGTCTGGCAAGGGGCGAAAAGGGAAGAAAGGCAAAGGCAAGCGCCGAAGAGCCCGCTTTCAACCCGTTAGAAAAGCATAATCAGGCGGCAAGGCCAACATGGCCAACGAGAGCGCCACCGAAAGGAAAGCAACCTTAGTATCAAAAGGGAAAAGGGAAACCCTTCAACAAATCCAAGGACAAAACAAAAGATCCAGGCAAGGGCGAAAAGGGAAAGGCAGAACCAACACCTTCGCCGTGCGGGAGATGCTGGAACTTCGGTTTGATGTTCTGATAAAACAAAGAATGACATCTCTGATAAAACCAAGAATCGCTGAAATGAAGGTATCTGCGAAGGATGCAAATGGATGGCGTGGAAGTTCATTCGCTGGAAGTTCTTCTGGTTCTTCTGCTTCTTGGGCATGGTCGCCGAAAGAAGTTGGCTCACCATCCGAATCTTCTTTGTCTCCATAACCTGATAGGAACTTCACGCTGCTCTTCCTCGGAGTCTTTCTCAGTGTCGGCTTCTTAGCAAACAATGGTTTCTCTTCGGTTTCAGCCATCCTTCGAGGATTCTGTCATTCTCGAACTTTTCCGACATAATCTTGGACATGTACTTTATCTTCAGGAATGCGACGGGGTCCTTAATCCCACGGTCATGACCGGATACACAGGTATTGCAATAACCCCAAGGAGGAAGCAAGGCAGTTGGCTGCTACCAAGTGTACGACTTGGACGATGTCTGGAGCATACTTCAGAGTTTGGTATGGGCTTTTGTCAGAGAAACATTAAAGGTACAAATAAATAGGTTGAGTTTAGGAGTACCACTTCCTGCATCTCACACCCGAAGTAGTCAAACCGTCGGCAAGATATTCCGAGATGTCATTATCAGCACCTCCGGAACGGAAGTAACCCAAGTTTGGGCCCTCCTGCCAAGATCAAGGGAGTCGTGGATGTGAAAGTGTGTAGTTGTGCAAGGATCCTGCACCTTGAGTTCGACCGTAAGCAGTATGCAGCGCTAACTGTTTGAGACAAGGGGTGAATTCTGTAGAACCCATGTGCATCGAGCCGGGCTACTGTTCCTAACGGTGGGAGTGTACCATCCCGAGCGCAATGCGACTAAGTCGCACAACACAGTTATTAGAAACATGGTCAAATTCGTAAACCGGGGCTTAGAACGCATGGTAGGTGCGATGACTGGCGATGCAAACTCAGCTTGCAACAAGCTGAACAGCCTTCGCTTGGCTATGGAAGGAATCGTAAAATGCTTCAATGATGCCCAGGAAGAACCATTGAACCAGCTTCGAGCGCAGAGCCTCGAGGAGATCCATTTTGGAATCTGCTATCAAATTCGGCGCAGCATCCTTTGGAGCATGATGAATTCTACGGAGTCCTAGATTGCTTGGTAACCCATGTCTTCCATTGGGCCAAGACGAACCGTGTGAGAGATCTTCAAGCACGGAACATATTCGACGATCTCAAGCCAGATACGAACCAGCTGTTGGGGAACATATGCCCTGATTACACGGTGAGCTCAGGTGAAAGATGCAAACTTTTGACCAATGACCCGTTTTGGATCAATGAGAACAGCAACATCTCCGAGGCAGCGTTGAAACAGAAGAGAGAGAAGGCGAGAGAGCACGGATATCCCAGCTTAGGAGTAGCCAACCATGATGCGGCAATGTCATCCTAATGACATATGACATATGATCTTTCTATGTCTGTTCGCCCCAGCTCGCCGGAATTTCTAACCACGATTCTTGGCACAGTCATTTCCCTTCTGTAGATGTCATGTACATATCCGGAGATTCTCACCTTGAGCCCGTCAAAAGATACATGTGTCCGTCCTCGGGTGTTTTTCTGAACACAAGGCTACGGCGCAATAACCCGATGTGCTGCTATTGCTCAAACTCCGTATATTCAGGCCGAAGAGCTGTGTGATTAAATCGTTTAATGGCATATTCTTTGTAATCTGAGATGCCATGAGTGGAAAGAAGTTTGTGTTTTTCTTTTCTTGTTTTGTTCTGTGCTTGTGTCACATGATCCACTCGTGAAGCAAACTCTTGCACGCATGGCTCAAGGCCTGCATGGTGTATAGTAAAGGAGCCATCGCTTTGCTGATTGTGGAACTTGCATTAGTTGATCATTCTTGGACCAAACGCTGACTTATATTTCTTACTGTGGTCATTTCCATTTTTACAGATTTATTTTTTTGCATCGGAGTAGAGCTTCCTGGAGGACCTACGAAGTGTATTGCTGGCCCTCTTAGGCCCCAATATTTACGACCTAGCACATGCGGGGTGAGCTTGGATTGCTGGCGCGTGCCGGAAAACAATGGAAAACATAGGATAATTCAATACAACACAAGATAATACAATATAGTACAATATCATACTTGATAGTAGAAGACCCCATCAGACCCCAATTGGAATGATTGCATTGTGTGGCATTCTGTAACACCTTCGCGCAAATCTTGAGTCGAGTTTCGCATCATGACCAATTTCAATCAATTTCATCCAATCTCCCCAAGTGCTACTCAAACACATTCAAGCGCCTGAAAAAATGTAACATGACATTTCTGATAAAATGTAACGTGTGAGGTACTTTGTTGATGGGCCCACCAGCGTCCAAAATGTAATTTTACGTTTGGCACGTCCCCAGAAGAAAATGTAATCTTATTTTTTAGGTGGCAAACCCCAGAAAATGCAAATTATACTTTGAGACGTCCCCCCGCCCCTTAACGGGGTGGGGATGTTACGGGTGTTTTGACAGGTGGGTCGAAGGGGCAATGCTTGTTGGCTTTGGGGCTAGTCATTGTATCAAGATATATCAAAGACATTTCTTACAAAAGGAACACTTGATTTCCGCCAGCCATTCTGGCCGCTGTTGCCTGACGCCTCTGTGTCGAGTCATGATTGTTTCAACCCACGAAAGCTCGTGGGCCAAATGCAAGTTTTTGCAACAAAACCTGCAGATTGGCCATGTCAATGTGTTGCTCGGAGCGGCTGTCATTCGTTTAGAGACGATTTGCTTTCGAATTTGCTGTCCATCTTGAAATGAACATCATATCAGGCTCCCAGTTTGTGTGATTTGTCACCCACTGGACGGCGGTGGCCTTAAATATTTCGCATGCATTGACTCAAGACCCCGAACCTGTGCGGCGCTTGCAGACTCCCTTTTCGTCTGATGCGTGTTCCAGGAGTCCACGGTGCAGTTTGAGATGATCCAGCGAGAATGGCAGAACCTCTCCATGCAGGACCGAACTGCATGTTCATGCACAGGGTTTGCACTCTTGTATTGGTGCGTTTGCGTTGGGTTTGAGGCTTGTTTGGCGAAATGGACTTGGAACTAAGGATGCATGTATCCTGAAATGTAGGGCCCCAAAGATACTTGGTTTCCTTGTGGTGTTGCTTCGAACCGCATCCAAGAAGAGGCCTCTCCAATTTTAAGACACCCCGCATGTTGCGTTGAAACCGCGGGCAGGACAACTGGGATGGTTTCCGCATCGAGGCCCAGAACAAGGTCACAGAGACCTTGCAGGCGCGCTGTAAGGGGCGCTCAGGGTCCCTTTCAAAGATGGACATAAGCTGCAAGGACCAAATGGTCCGCAGTCAGCGTACCTCGGCCCGGTATTTGAAATCCGCCAGCCAGCCGCGGCGGCGGGCGGGTCAGCCAACCGCGGCCGGCCGGCTGGCCAGCCATGGCCGGCCGGCGGATGACAAGTTACAGTCCGAGGGATTCGGGTTTAAATTCAATCCCAGAAAAGTATTAACTGCGAAAGCAAACACTCATTTAGTTCAAACAAAGCAATCCTTATTCTCAGCACACTTAGCTCTGGATCAGAATCCCAGTGGAATAGGGGAGGCCACCCATTCAATGTATCGCCTTGCTTTTTCAGCATTCTGTATGTTATCGGGCGCAAGGCGAGCCCAGAGTTTGAAGTGAGAGTCCAAAATATGTCAAATTTCAAATGCCAAAATGTCAAGTGTCGCAAAAGTGTCAAATGTATCTTGTTGTTCCATGGCAAATGTCGCTTGGCCATGTCGAGCACCTGGACATTCTCGAAGCACTTGCGACATCGGCGAAGAGGATTGCCTTCGGCAAGCACTAAGGAAGGCATTTTGGGATTGCTTTGGTTCTCCGGTTAAATGGAACGTCCCAAAGCAGCACGATCCGCTTCTTGGCAGGCGACGCACTCGGTCTTCCTAGGCACCCGCTTGCGGGAGCATGGTGCCCAGTCGTTTTTTTTTTTTTTTTTAATTTTTTTCTTTTCTGTTTCTTTCCGCAATTCTGAGCATGCCAGCCGAGATGAGGGATGGTGCGATTTCATCACTAGAGTGCCGCATATTGAGGTGCGGTTATCTCTACCAGTTCGGCCCGGCGTTCCAGAGCCAGGTGGGTTCTAACTAGTGGGCGATTGGCCAATCTTGCAAACGGGAGTCCCAAAATTGAGCGGGGAGGTCTCGCAGGTCCAAATCCTGGTGGCTTTATGCTGGCATTTGTGTTCGCATAATTTATGTTGGCAATGAAAGGGAATCAACGATGCAACATGGATCACAAGGATGAAGTTGGTTGACACTGACTGTGAGTGAGGCCCGAAGCCTGTTAAGTCACACATGGAAGGCAAGGAGGCTTGGGCTGAATGTGCCAAGGCCAGCATGAATGCAATATGGAATGAAGCATGTGCACAAAGCAAGACTTCAACTGGGATGTGTATTTTGACTTGTTTCCCTTAAGGAGGGCGTGTGCGTTCAGCAGCCACGGGTCCCTCCAAATGAAGTCATTGAACTGAGAGCAAGGAGCAACTTTGCAGTTGGAGCACACGACGGTGCCATGTGAATCAAAGAAGTCTGGCGGGTCACCTGCTGCAACCAACTTGCCTGCCACCTGCGCTTTCTGCGAAAGAATCCTTTTGAGCCATTTGTGGCTCCCACCCACAGACACGTAGGACGTGGTTCTTCTGTTAATTTGCAGCGTAGGTAGAGAGAGGGGCATTGGTTGCTTCTCGGTGCGGAAGAGAAAACTATCCCTCGTGTAACAGGCATTTGCAGTGGTTGATCCATCTTTTTCAAGGGATGACCCCCTCCTTCCCACGCTAAGTTCTGGAAATATGACCGGCGCATGTGGCCGCTGATCAAGCATGTCAGTCAACACTTTGGTTGGTTTGCTTCCCAAGCTTTCCAAAGCATTTTCAGTTTCTTCGATTGGCCCAAAAGGGACAACAGTGGAATGGCTGAATCCTTAGGTCTTTCAGACGCGGGACATCCGCACCTGGACATGCGGAGACAGACAGTTCAGCCAGAAATTGGAGCCGAATTTGTCATCCTTCAATTGCAATACAAAGCAAGGCTTTCTAAAGAGCACAGGCTTCAAACATTTTCCACCTGCTCCAAGCATTCCCAGGAAGGCGACCTGTTCGAAGCACCCACCCTCCCCGCTTTGCTACAAAAGCACTTCACTGCGCTTTGAATTGGCTAAAGGCGAGCCAACTTGGCAGATTCTGAGAGTTGCAGAATCTCGCCTGGGGTTTCCCTTAAAGAGCAAAACGCACAACATACCAGTACATGGCATTACATGCCATAACATGCATGCATAAGGTATGAGCTAAAGGCAAATTGGGGGCCATTCTAACCACCCATAATTTCTAGACTGAAAAACACTGCCAAAGCAGCTTAAACCACCCAGGTTAACAACATGTTGACACGGGTTCCAAACCGGCGCTTTCGACAACTCCCAATTGAGGAGGGCCTCCAACTGAAATACGGAAACATGGCAAAACATGGAAACCTTAATTGGGAACCCCGAGACGGAGCAGTAGAGCAGTAGAGATGGTCATGTGAGTGATCTCCAGCCGCAGGACGGACGGACGGTTTTGGTGGCCCGAACGGGCCTTGACGGCGGGGTGAACGCACGGGTCATCCAGAAGGCTCGAATTCCGGGGCTGGGTGGCCAAACCGCGCCTCTGCCAGACAGTCAACCGCGAGTATGCAAATCCCGAAGTTGCGGCAACTTGCTCCCAGTGTTTGAAAGTTTAGTGGCAATATTTGCTCATGTTTCACCATTTGTTCCAAAGTTATATGATGACACTCCCTCATTTGTTTGTCGCAAACCATTGCAACACGTCTCAACCACCCAAGAACACCTTACACTCGCTCGATCCGAATGTTCAGGTTGAATATAGGTTCATAGTTTGAGTCGTCCCAAGATTCTTTGGGCAGCAAAGACCTTGACATGAAAGGCTCGCATGGCCTTTTCGCTGCCTTTCCATGGCCAAGGGCATCACTAGGCGAGTGATGTGATTTTGGTTTTGCGCTTTGCTTTCGACACACAACTCAAGTTAGTACCACTCGCAGGTGCCTCGGGCTTGCTGTGATGCATCCTATTGAAGAATTATGGTTGGATGTGTAAGTTGATGATTATGACACGAAAATGCCAAGGCGCACCACAGCCTGTCCACTCCATTGTGATAGCCTGATGGATTGCTATCCTTGTCATTTTGTGTCCCGGGCCATTGTGTGGTGACCGCCGCAAGCGCCAGTTTGGCAAGTGCTGGGAAGTGAAATGCTCCTCGAATTCCGACTTGAAGGCCTGGGACGGGGGGTGTTGGAGCGCCAAGGGTTGGGTGTGTATGTGGTTTAACCAGGTGCAGGGTCGGTAGTAAAACTAGGCAGTAAATCCCTAAACGGAAGCACAAATCATGGGCCAAGATTGACGCCTGATTCCAAGAAATCTTATTCACCACAGATGCATGTGGGCAGGGGGATTCAGGCCTTTCAACAAAGCTTCCGCCCACAGAGGAGCTCAGAACCCCGACGAAAGATGTGCCAAAGCATGACGAAGGCACGGCAACTTCACCGAGTCATACTCCTGAGACACCACCGACTTTGCCAAGATGTGGTCCGGCACATCTTTCCTAAGACTCCTTGAGCTCCTTGAGTATGCCCTCTTCATAGCCCGGCTTGTTCTTCAACTCCACCTGGCCTTTTAACAGAGCCAGCTTCCAGTTGAGCACCTCTCGCTTGTACTCCATCAAGTCGATCATTTGCAGGGCTATCTCTTCGCTGACCATCGGACATCCCGCCACCATCGTGATCTCCACTTGAGCGCCCTGTTACGACACAGAGCACTTGCCGTTGGCCCACACCGATCGGCACAATCACCTGCGTGCCCTTTTCCGCTAACAAGGTCAACGTGCCCGGCTTACTGCTCAGCTCCGAATTCCCTGCAGTGGGCTTGCGCCTGCACGGGAAGCCGACAAAGAGCAAGGTAACTGACCAGACGCTAAAGACCATATGTCCACAATCAGTTCACACAAGCACCGGAAGCACCCATGCAGCTAGTTCCGTGAAAGATTAATGTGGGAAAGCTGGTACCGCAAGGCGAGGGACATAATGCTGAAACACTCACCTGGTACCTTGGGCTAAGTGAGGTTCAAAGATACTAAGGTGACATCAAGTAGCCAGGTCCTTGAAGGTCATGAGGGTGATTCTGATGCCCAACGGCGCGGGCAATTGCCGGCCGGACGAACAAAACGACTCCTTGTTACCAGTAACGCTTGCTTCATAAGAAAGGGCTGCAGTGGAAAATGACAACAAGTCAGGTTTTGGCGAAAAAGCAGGGTTTCCAAACCAGTGCAACCTCGAACAACCACGACAAACATGACACAGCTGCCAACTGACACAGCTGCGCAGACGTGAGCAGCCAACTGAACGCCAAGCTGCACTGAGGAAGAATCTGCGTCAAGTTTGGCCTTTACTTCCTCAAACCTGTGGGACAAGAGAGCCACCCACTAGCTTTCGACGGCCTGCAGTTGCATCATTGCCACTCACATCATCTTGCTGGGCGAAGTAGGAGCTTTTTGTAAAATCCACCGGACGTTGCTTTAAATAAACTAATGCGGAGTTTCTATTCAATTCATTTAGATCAGTTTGTGAGGTGAGCGGATTTTGTTCGTCTGGCGAATGGAACAGCATATGCAAGCGCAATGCGTGTGAAATCGAAATCGCACACGTTATTGGGAAGCAAAAGAGAATCTGGCAAGCTTCCCTTCATCACCCCGGTCACGATCTCCGGGACGCTGCTTACCAAAGAAGCCAGGCCCGGGGGATTTCTTGCTTAGATTGAGTCAGGCTGCTGCGCTTCTTTTCTGCAGGGAGTGCCTTTCACGGCAGCCCGCAGGGCATCTTCGGCAGCTGCTTCCAAGAAGCAAGCTCGAGCCTGAAGCTGGATTCCATCGCAAGGAGGGCCTGGCTGTTCCGCTTAGTGTCGCCCGCATGTCCTGAAAGGACTCCCCCCCGCTTGGCGCTCAGCATCTCCGACGCAAAGCAGCGACAGTTGATCGCGTCCTCCAAAACCAACCTTGGTGCTCTTGCTCTCCGTTGTTCTCCAGCAGCCAGCTTTCGTACTTGAGCAGGGTCCGGGCGCCGCATTCCAGCGCTGCTGTCTTCAAGGCGGCCTGAAGCCGCAAGGAGGGGGCGCTCACCGGCAAGGAAACTTCTGAGTTCAAAAACAGCCAGCCTGCGCAGCCTTCTTCGGGTCAGCCCCAAAGCTGTCGCACTTGACGCGTATCAGCCAGAGTGACTGTAACTCGGGCCAGCAAAGCCTTCATCTCGAAAGCTGCTGTGACCAAAGCCTCCGCGTACCCAAAGGCGCGGCCCAGCTCACTGGAGCCCGGTCGTGCCACGTTGTCCGCTCGGCCTCACCAAGGCCTTGAGAAGATCAAGGTCAGTGTTTGCGGTCTCACAACAAACATGGCTCCCGCATCCCTTCGAAAGTTCAACTCGAAACATGGCTCCCAGATCTGCAGGCGAAGGTCGTGTGCGCAGCAGCCTGCAATGCTTCCAGCAATCTGTCATTCACCCTCTCATTCGGATCCTCTACCGTCAGTTAGCTCGGGCCAGCCAAGCCCTCACTGATTTTTTAAACAAGGTCTCGCCACTAGAGGCCCCAGCGCCTTTCGCTATCTCCCATTCCGGGTGTCACGGAGCACCGTGGCACACAAACTGAGGCCTTCCTGGCTTGATGTCCGTGGCAGAGAAGTGCAAAAAGTGCTGCTTGAGCTTTCTCTCTGCTTCCTCAATCATGCTCCGACGCTCAGGATCCGTGAAGAACTGCTGGGTCTTGCTGTAGGGACTGCTCAGCCCGCAGCGTGCTACTCTGACTTCTTTGGCTCCGTCTTCTTTTTTTGTCTTCTGATTTTGTCGGCCTCCTTCCGCTTTTTTGGCGCCATCACATGAGCGATTTATCACTCTCAATCCAAGCGTACCTTTGGATTGTACTTTTGGGGGGCCAGGCAGAAAATGTTTTTCTGGAATTGTTTTCTTAAGTTGGTTCTAATCGTAAACGCTGTGCGTGGCCCGCCTCGGCCCAGCCGAGCGCGCAGCGTCTGTGGTTCGACAGCAAGCCGCAGGGCTGGTCACGTGGCGATTCAGGAATGGGCAGGTTCTGGCGTCGTTGGACCGATTGATGTCATGGGCCGAAGTTGCGCAGGAATCCCCGAAGCAAGGGCGATGCATAGGGCCAGGAGCGAGTCATGGAGCCAAGAGTCAGTGGCGCTGCGTGCTGGGGGCTAGTGGATGTCATGGGTGGAAGTTGCGCAGAAAGTCGCGACAACCAAAGCAGAGCTGTGGTGATCCGCGCGCGCGGCGGCTTAGGCAATGAAAGCTGTTCGCAACGGCTTTTCCATGTTAGTGCTGCGCTGAAACCCAAAAACCCAGGCCCTTTGGGTGGGGACTGACGCTTGAACGAACGGAAAAGTTGGCTTGCAAGGACTGCTGCAAACAACAGAAAGAGAGAGACAGAGATGCAGAGCATGAAGCGCATTACCTAGAGATACTAGAGACAGATGCCATTCCCTTCAGTCTTGCTGCCAGCTGCCCAGTGTGCCCCCACACCAGTGGGACAGACTCCGATGGCATGAGAGAGACAGAGAGAGAGAATAGCGACAGACAGAAAGGCAACAGCCGACAGAGACAGTCACAAACAGACAGAGACAGATGTACAGACAGACACGCAGACAGACAGACAGACCGACAGAATGATTTCAGTTCACGGCAAGAGCTTCTGCTACTCCAAGCATTCTCCAAGGCCAGGCATGTGCGCGCGAATTTGGTACTGGTGCTGCTTCACAACCCACTGGTAAACAAACCCTTGTTCCTTTTGTTTTAGGGATTCGCCCCCTTGTAAGTAATGCATGGAGTAGTGGAGAGTCGTGAATTGAACATAATCAGTGTCTGTTCGTTTCTTGCTTGCTTGCTGTCGGGTCACTACTGTTGCTCCCATTAAATAAAATATTAGCAACTTCACCCACTGGATCTGAGCAACCACATTCCCTGTCACTGCTACCAAGTCATGAAGAGAGGGTTGTTCCAAAAAGCTGGTTTCTCCGCAGGTCATCCCGAAGTGTCGGGCGCACTTTGCTGTTGTCTGCCAGCGGCTGCGCCACGTCTTTGTCCTGCAGCTTGAGGGCCGCCGTCAAATGGTTGTGGCGCAGCACCACGGAGCATTGACAGTCAGAGTCAGCCAAGGCAGCTCAAGGTTAGGGCGAGCATTCGCTGCAAGACTTGATCGCCCACTCCGTGTCGGACCATCACAGAGCTCACGCCCACCAACTGCAAGCCCCAAACCTCGACGACGGTGTCCATCTGACAAAGTTGGCCCGGCACGATGGCTGCCACGAGTGCGCTCAAGGTGCTTGGCGCAGCCTCGCGTCAGCTTCTTGCAGCCTGCGGATGCAGAAATGTTGAGCGGACAGTCAAGGCCTTGAGGAGCCAGCTGCCCCGCTCCCAGGACCTCTCCTTCTACTTCTCCACCAAGACGTGGAACAAGAGGACGCACTCGCCAGCGCTCCAGCATGCCGGCGTGCTCTTGCCACGCGCGTCGAACCCGCCTGGAACGCGCTGGGCGGAAGGCGCAGTGATGGCCGCGGAGGAGTGCTAGGACCTTCGACCAAGTTGGACCTTCCAGGTTCGACCAACGAGCGCAACCAGCAGCTCGCGCTAAGAGGAATCTGGCGCTATTGGTCCAAAATTAAGCTCATCAGGCAGCGGGATGACTGTCCCTCCACCGAGGAGGTGGGTGGAAGCGGGTTAGATACCCAGGTGCCGTCGTGAAGCGGGGAGATGTTGAACCCAATAGTAGCGAAAGGGGAGATTTTTTGAGAAAGCTTAAACTTCAGACCTGCGCACTCCGGGAGCTCCTGTACTGTTACGATTCCAAGCTCAGCGTCAAGGACATCTGGAACCTTGACGGGGGACTATGCCCTCATTGTAAGGCGCATGCTGTTCGAGATCCACTGCGTGGTGAATTCCCGGAGAGGCTCAGGATGCGTGCCGAGTATGATCGCCAGGCCACCTTGCCGATCGTGGCTCTCCCGATTGACATCAAGGACTACTTCTCCGGGAAGCACAAGCGGGCGCAAGTTCAGCAGTGCGCTTGAGATGGCTGAGCAAGCTGGCGTTTTGCATTTCATGTGTCCACGATGGCGCCCCCAACACGTGTCCCGCTTCAACGGGTTGCTTGTGTAGTGAAGAAACAAAACCCAGTTGGTGTTGGCACTCAATGCTCAAGCATCGCTCGAGTTTGACACGGGGCGCTGAAGAAGGCCCAGAAAGACATGGCGAACAACATGCAACAACCAGCGTGACAGTTGCAC
Source organism: Effrenium voratum (assembly GCA_963377175.1). Taxonomy (NCBI): domain Eukaryota; class Dinophyceae; order Suessiales; family Symbiodiniaceae; genus Effrenium; species Effrenium voratum. The sequence goes on along the minus strand of CAUJNA010000569.1, from coordinate 813,389 downwards.
TTTGGCAGCGAAATGACCGCTGGAATTTCATTTGTTGTTCCATGTTCCCTTGATCTGGGGACCCCGTCTAGGGGCCGGGGTGATGTTCAGCGTGCGTTTTGATTCGACAAGGACACCGACGGGGGACTGCTCCCACCCTGGTCAAGTTAGGTCCATCGCCGGGGCGGGGGCTGACTTTTGTTTGCAGCTTGTTTGACGTTTTCAGCTGCCAGGATGCGCAGCGCAATATGCACGCCACAGCCTCGGTTCCCTGCGAAGTGAAGGTTATCCTTGGAGAGCCCCTAAGGCTTACTTTGCTTGACAGGGGCATCGCTTTAGCTTTAGGGACGGACACATTCTTTCGCTTCCAAGTGATGTCCCAACGGGTACCTTTCGTTGTTTAAGTGTTGTTCCGGACTGCTGCGGCCCAACCCAACACATAGAAATTTGTTGAAGCGTTTCCAACACTAGCCCAATGGCGACCAACTCCCAGACGCGGTATGTGCATACGTTTCTTGCCTTGTTTGATGTCTATATGGGCTTGGGCCAGCCTTCGCAGGCGCCCACACACACACACCTGTGTCCATACATATTTACCCCTGACACACACTTGTAGGGTTACCGGACATCACGAACACTGCGGGTACCGCACACGCGCGAGTGTGTGTGTGTGTGTGTGCGTGTGTCTGTGTGTGTGTGTGTGTCTGTGTGTGTGGTTGTAAACATGGCCAACCTTGCGTGTCGGCAAGGCATGATCTATAGACATCTAAGAACTGAGACATATTTGCATACACATGTACAACGTATATTTATAAACACGTAGTATGCCATGCCTACAGCCGGGCTTGCGGTCAGCTGGGGGGGTGAACACTTAGAAACGCTCCAGATTCTGCCGGTTGGACTTGCGTGGGTACCATGCGTCTGTTTCTGTGTGTGCGTAAACACGACCAATATCGTCATTCCGCACGTGTGTCAGCCAAGCATGATCTAGCTTTGTTACATATATAGATGTGTGCATGGACAAAGTCTCTTGATATACATATATATACATATATATATATATATGCCAAGCCTTTAGTGGTCTTGAACCTAGAGAGTTCAATGCTTGAAATGTGCAGTTTTAGCCGCCCCCGGCCTTATAATCTGGAGCCCGGAGTCCTCCAAATGTCCCAATATGCGATACTTTTCCAACACATTTTAATTCAACTAGAATGGGAACTGTGCGTAGAACTTAGTAAGGACACAGTTTTCGACAATGTGTTATATGTTGAGCTAGAACTTAAACAATCAGTTCCTTTCCAAGTAGGAGTTACGTCAAGATGGAAACAGAACCGCGGGCAAGCTCCAACTAATCTCGAGCAACAAAACCAGATGAGTTTTTTGCCAATGTTAGTTTAAATGTTGATATGGCCTAATACGAACATAATGCAATTAGCTTTTGGTAACAGTTTAATAGAATCCAAATATCATTTATATTAAGTATGGCTAGTCATTTGCGATTTGTGTTGTTTACATATGGCCCTTGTAGCATAAGAAAGGTCCGAAACTAAACTTGTTCGGCGGTATTCCAACATGGAGATTTCAAGGGATTAGACATTCAAAGTCTAAAACTATCCCGAAACAGGGATTCTAGCTAAATCAGTTTAATTTTCCGTCCTTTTTCAACAGGAACTCATAACTCATTCTATCATGCTGCAAAATGCAGTGTTTTCAGCATTACACCTGGGTCAACATGAGCAGTGCTTACACGAAGCATACCTCTGACCAAAAGCACTTGAAAGTTTGTCTTAGAAATTGAAGTGTTTCCACTGGATCGCCTTACTCACACTCTCGCGCAGGGTCCTCGGAGGATGCTGCGCAGGAACTCTCAAAGTTGTTTTTACAACCTCTTGGGCCCAGCTATGGATGAAGGAATGGGCTAACGAATGAATGAAAAACCTGAATGAAGCCACGAAACCGAATGCAAAAGATGGCCTTGGGGCATGTCGTCAACTCGAGCAATGTTATTTGTCTAGCTGGAGCGATGCTTTGAGCGACGTTTCTGAGCTCGAGACACTTCAACAACACTGCCGTCCAACCGACTTTTGTCGAGAGATGCTCCTGAGCAAGAGCTTGCGCGACACTTCTGAGCAACGACTTGTGCGACGCTTCTGAACACACTTTCGCTGCTGAGCGACAAACTACGGCAAACTGAGCGACTCCTTTACACACAGAAAAACGGTTCTGAGCAACAGTGCAAGCGACACTTGTGCACACAAGCACACACACACACATGTGAGCAACGCTTCTGAGCGACACTCCTCAGTGACAGCTCGGGTCACCTTGCTACACACATGCCTGAGCGACACTTTTGAGCGATCCTCCTGAGCGACACCTCTGAGTAATACTTCCGCGCAACACTTCTGAACGACACTCCTAGCGAGCGACACCTCTGAGCGACACCTCTGAGCCACACGCGCTTCTGCAACACTTCTGAGCGCAACACTTCTGAGCAACACTTCATGAGCGGCGCTTCTGATCGACACTCCTCAGTGACAGCTCGGGTCACCTTGCTACACACATGCCTGAGCGACACTTTTGAGCGATCCTCCTGAGCGACACCTCTGAGCAATACTTCCGCGCAACACTTCTGAACGACACTCCTAGCGAGCGACACCTCTGAGCGACACCTCTGAGCCACACGCGCTTCTGCAACACTTCTGAGCGCAACACTTCTGAGCAACACTTCATGAGCGGCGCTTCTGATCGACACTCCTCGGTGACAGCTCGGGTCACCTTGCTACACACATGCCTGAGCGACACTTTTGAGCGATCCTCCTGAGCGACACCTCTGAGCAATACTTCCGCGCAACACTTCTGAACGACACTCCTAGCGAGCGACACCTCTGAGCGACACAGCAACACATCTGATCGACACTTCTGTTCTGAGCGACACTTTCTTCTGGGCGACTCTTCTGAGCAGCGGTTCTGATCGACACTGTTGGTCGACACTTCTGAGCAATGCTGCTGATCGACTCTGCTGATAGACACTTCTGACCGGCGCTTCTGATCGACACTTCTTTCTGATCGACACTTCACAGCAACACCTCTGAGCAACACTTCTGATCGACACTCTGAGCGACACTTCTCAGCGGTGCGACACTTCTGAGCAAATCTTCTGGTCGACACTTCTGGTCGACTTGTCCGAGCAACGCTTCTGTTGGACGCTTCTGATCGAAACTTCTGAGCGACACTTCTAGGGGACACTTCTGGCTGACACTTCTGGTCGGCACTTCTGAGCGACATCTCTGACTGACGCGACACTTCTGAGAAACCCTTCTGGTTGACACCCTTGACCAACACGTCTGAGCGATACATCTGATCGACGATTCTAACCGACGCTTCTGAGCAACAATTCTGAGCAACACTTCTGAGTGACACTCTGAGCGACGCCACACTTCTGAGAAACACTTCTGACCGACGCTTCTGAGCAACGCTTCAATCTGAGCCACACCGCTGATCGACACTCTGAGCAACACTTCTGAACACTTATCGGCGCTGCTGATCGGCGCTTCTTTCTGATCAACACTTTTGATCGAAACTTCTGAGCGACGCGACACTTCTGACAACAGCCCTGAGCGACACTTCTGAGCAACCATTGTGAGCGACGCGCAGCTTCCGAGCCATACTTCTGAGCAACACTTCTGCCTGACACTGCTGATCGACCCTCCGAGCGAGACTCTTCCTGGAAACGCTTCTCAGCGACGCGACACTTCTGACCAACCCTGCTCCAGCACGTCTGATCGACACTTCTGAGCGTCAATTCTGATCAACACCTCCGCTCAACACTTCTGAGCGACACTTCTGAGCAACACTTCTGATCGGTCTACGTCTGACCGAGAAACGTCTGAGCAACACTTCTGACCGACGCTTCTGAGCAACACTTCTGATCGACACTTCTGAGAACACTTCTGATCGACACTGCTGAACGACACAGCTGATCGACGCTTCTGCTCGACACTTCTGATCGGCACTTCTGAGCGACACTTCTGAGCGACACTTCTGAGCAACGAAACATTTCTCAGCAAGACTTCTGACCGACTGACCGACATTTCTGAGCGACGCTGCTGAGCGACGCTTCTGATCGACGCCTCCGACCGACACTTGTGAGCAACACTTCTGAGCGACACGTCTGAGCAACTCGTCTGATCGACACTTCTGGTCGACACTTCTGAACGAGCAGCACTTGTGGGCAACGCTTCATGAGCGGCACTGCTGAGCGACACTCCTGAGTGAACAACACTTGAGTGATCGACTCGATCGACGCTTCTGATCGGAATTGTGAGCGACATTTGTGAGCGACACGACACGTCTCAGCAACACTTCTGATCGACATCTGACCGACACTTCCGACCGACACTTCTGAGCGACTCGACACTTGTGATCAACGCAGCAACACATCTGATCAACGCTTTTGAGCAACATTTTTTCTGCATGCCTGAGCGACGCTTCTAATTGGCATGTCTGATCAGCACTTCTGGTCGACGCTTCTTCTGATCGACGCTTCTGAGAAACGCTTTGGATCGGTCGATACTGCTGATCGACACTTCCTAGAGGTGCGTTTGATCGCATTTTAGGTGGTCAAAGGCCGAACAGGCATTTGGGCGTGAAAAACGATTTGGCCGGGAAAATCCGACAAGGGCCGCATGGCCGTGAAAAAGCGTGAAAAAGCCGTGAAAAAACGCCAAGTGGCCGTGAAAAAACATGAAAAACGTGAAAACACAGCGCTGCAACCATTTGGCCGTGAAAACGGGCAATGTCAAGGACACATTTTTTTCAAGGTCGCGAGTGGTATGACCTCCTAAAATGTGATCGAACACGCCTCCAGGTTCTGAGTGAGACTTCTCAGCGACGCGACTCTGCTGAGCAACGCTTCTGATCGACACACCTGATCAACACTTAAGTGATCGACACTTCTGGGCGGCGCTTCTCTTCTAATCGACACCTCTGAGCGACACTTCTGAGCGGCGCGGCGGGCGCTTCTGAGCAACACGATCGCTGCAGCAACACGTCTGGCCGGCACTTCTGCTCGACGCATCTCCTGGGCACTTCTTGAGCGACAGAGCAACGCGACGCCTCGGAGCAAGACTGCTAAAGACGCCGGGGGGGCTTTGTGGAGTGACGCATGACTGCGTGTAAGTTAACTTAGGAGGCTGAATTGTCTAATTGTAAGTTCCCCGTAAGTTCACCGCGCGTCCCTTGTTTCTCGCTGAAAGCCACACACTCACGGGCAGCCACTGTGAAACAAGTTTTGAAAAAGCAGAGGCCCACTTGCTAGCCGGACACCGCGAAGCTGTGAAATCAGCATTTTTTACAACTTAACCGGAGGTTTCAGGGTCAGCCAGCCGTGGCAATCGAATACACCAGACCGTGTGCGGCACTTGTCGGCAGAGGACCTTCTCTCCACAGAGACGGCAGGGGCAGGTGCGCTCTCTCACGATATCGGGCGGGAATTAAGCACGAAAAGATGCAAAATGCGGGGGACAAAGTGGGAGAAATAGAATGCCAGAAAGAGCACTCATGGGATGTTGGCCTCGTGTTGGCTATTGTTCCTTGGATTTCGGGATGGTGCATATTTCGTTGTCAGCCTTCATCCTATCATATGTGCTTCCTGGACAACAATTTAACCGCTTCTCACGCGGTCATTCTGCTCAGAGCCATGAAAACCGCTTTTCACGGCCATCGCCTTCTTTCACGGCCAGTGCTTGCGCTTCACGTGTTTTTACGGTTCCGGCCCGTTGTTCGCGGCCACGCACACGTTTTTCACGGCCTTTCACACGTTTTTCACGGCCGTTTCATGGCGCTGCTTGCTGCGATTTCACGGCCATAGCATTTTTTCACGGCTTTTCGCCCAGAAGACCAGCCAATGGCGATAGATACCAGCGGCTGGTCGGCTCAGACTGCACTCGCGGCTGGCCCGCGCAGACTGGTGCGCTCAGACTGCGCTCGCGGCTGGCCCGCGCAGACGCTCTGCACCCGCGGCTAGCCCGCAGACTCACTTCGCGGCGGGCCCGGGCAAATAGCGGCGGGCCCGCTCAGATTGCACTCGCGGCTGGCCCGCAAGATCCAGCGGCGGGTCCGCTCGAACTGCAGTCAGCCAGACTGCAGACTCCAGACTCCAAACTGCAGACTCCAGACTGCAAACTCCAGACTGCAGACTGCCAACTCCAGAATCCAGACTGCAGAGTCAGACTGCAAGCTCCAGACCCCAGACTGCAGACTCCAGACTGCAGACTCCAGACTGCCAACTCCAGACTGCGCACTGCAGACTGCAGACTCCAGACTGCAGACTGCCAACTCCGGAATCCAGACTGCAGAGCCCAGACTGCAGACTGCGGACTTCCGACTGCAAACTCCAGACTCCAGACTGCAGACTCCAGACTGCAGACTCCAGACTCCAGACTGCAGACTCCAGACTGCCAACTCCAGAATCCAGACTAAACTCGAGATTCCAGATTCCAGACTCCAGACTCCAGACTCCACAATGACTCCTGACTCCAGGATGATGATCATTTTGTGGTGGAATTCGGCCACAGGGCCAAGTTAAGTTATGTTAAGTCGTGGTGACGCAACTGGGCCTCACAGGGAAAGTTTGGCAGTTAAGTTGATTGAGTTACAATAGGGACCCCACGGCTCCACACGACCCGCCCAGGTTAAGTTAAGTTAAGTTTTGTTAAGTTCGAAAAAACTGCACCGGCCTTTCCGGGCTGTGGGGCGGGGCTGTCTGGACGCTGGATTCTGGGGTCTGGACTGTGAATTCTGGAGTCAGGAGTCTGGATTCTGGAGTCAGGGAGTCTGCAGTCTGGAGTCTGCAGTCTGCAGTCTGGAGTCTGGAGTGCAGTCTGGAGTCTGCAGTCTGCCTGTGGAGTTTGCGTTCTGGAGCCTGGAGTCTGCAGTCTGGAGTCTGCAGTCTTGCTTCTGGAGTTGGCAGTCTGCAGTCTGGAGTCTGGAGTTTGCAGTCTGGAGTCTGCAGTCTGGAGTCTGCAGTCTGGAGTCTGCGGTCTGCAGTCTGGAGTCTGGACTCTGCAGTTTAGTTTGGAGTCTGGAGTCTGCAGTCTGGAGCCTGGAGTTTGCAGTCTGAAGTCTGTAGTCTGGAGTCTGCAGTCTGGAATTCGCAGTCCGGAGTCTGGAGTCTGCAGTCTGGAGTCTGCAGCCTGGCAGTCTGGAGTCTGCAGTCTGGAGTTTGCAGTCTGGAGTCTGCAGTTTGGAGTCTGCAGTCTGGAGTGTGGAGTTTGCAGTCAGCAGTCTGGATTCTGGAGCCTTGATTGAGTCTTGCAGCCTTTCATCCGCGCACTCACAATCTAAACATGCAAAAAATCGCAAAGTGCCATCAGACCACCGCTTCAAGTGCCATCTCGAAATAAAAATCAACGCCGAAAAATTCCTGGGCGGACCAGCCGCCATCGGACAACCGCTTCAAGCGCCATCTCGATATAAAAATGAACGTGGCAAAAATAGCTTGGCGGACCGGCCGCCAGCGGAACCACCGCTACAATGATATATCATCAAACGAGAAAAGCAAAACGGGCGGACCGGCCGCCGGCGGAGAAACCGCCCCATGCGACTATATTAAGGCGGACCGGCCGCCAGCGGAGACACCGCTATAGAAACGATCATCGCACAACAAAATTCAACCGAGTCAATCAGTGCAAAAAATGCTCCGGCTCTATCGAGCCAAGCGTGCGAAGCAGCGCGAACAAACAGCGTAAACTGCACGCGCGCGCGCCTGCCCTGCTGCGTTGAGTCACACGAAAACGTGTGCTTTCCAGCGCGTAATGCTTCATCACTGCCATGCTTCAAAACGCATGTGTTTGCCAACTCAATGAACTTAGAATGAACTTAGCGGACTTAGAAAAACCTCTTTTCTAAGCTCAAGATAAGTTACTTATAAGTCCAAGCTAAGTGCTAAGTCACTTATAACTCCAGCGTCAGTACGACCCTATCCCAGTAGCGGGGGGAACGATTCACCATGCAGTTGGCTTGAATAAGCACGGCGAGGAGACGGGCGTAAGCTTGCAGCGTATGGCAGAACTGCTGGCGGGGGCGACGCGGTGGCGCTGGCTGCTGGTCGACGAAATCAGCATGGTGAGCGCAGAGCTCCTCGCGCGCTTAGAGCTTCGTTGTCGAGAGCTGGCGCGGGATGCCTGCAAAGAAAAGTACGGCCCCAATAACAATGCTGCGCGACCGTTCGGCGGCCTGAACGTAATTTTAGCGGGGGATATGTGGCAGCTAGAGCCTCCGCGTGGTACATTCCTGGGAGCCATTCCAGCGGAGATGCTGCGCAGACGTGGGCAGAAAACCAAGCTGCCGCACGCCGCGTACGGGCAGAGGCTTGTGTGGGGGGGACCGACGGAAGGCGTTCAGGGAGTTACAGACTTGGTGCGCTGCGAGCGCACGCAAGATGCGTGGCTAAAGGAAGTCCAGGATCAGTCTAGCCACGGTCGCCTCACTGCGGTCACACATGCGTGCTTGCATGGCAAAGCGACGGCAGTGCCAGGCAGTTGGCACAATGGCCACGCGAGCTGTGGAAGTCGGACGTGTGAAGCTCTAGCAACAGACCAGGTGGCGCCGGAGCGCATCGCGCTGTCAAGTATCATGTTAACCGGACGCGCGCGCGCGAGAGTTTGCGGCCAAAGCTCGGCAGCAGATATATTATTCAATTGCTGAAGATCTAGCGTCGGCAGCAGTGCTCGCAGAGAAGCCACACTTGGAGGAAGACAAAGTGAAGTGGCTGCAGCGTCATGACCGCGAAAGCGGCAACTTGTACGGGACGCTGCCGCTATGCATTGGCATGCCGGTATCAGCGACTGACCACTTGGGCCGCGAACGACGCGTGCTTCGCGGCTGCGCGGGGACTGTGTGTGGCTGGGCGCACGCGGGCGACAAAAGCAAGGTGACGCGTGCGGACGGGCATGTGCGTTATTGGGCGGAAATGCCAGCGGCCGTGTACGTGAAGTTCCGCACGAGCAAGACATGGCGCGTCGATGGCATACAAGAAGACTGCGTCCTGCCCGTTGCGCCAGTTCAAAGTGCGTGGTTCCTCGATGGGAAACGCAAGAAACCACAGCTGCGCGTGTCTCGCCGACAGCTGCCCCTGAGCCCGGCGTTTGCGTTGACAGCGCGCGGGGCGCAAGGGATAACAGCAGTCAACGGCGCAGTCGTGGACATAGCCATGAAGAAGGGAGACAACCCGTTGACATCGTACGTGGCCATGACGCGGGTTGAAGGGAGACAGAAGCTGGGGATATTTCGCCCGTTCGACTTGGAGGCGTTTCAACGCGGAGACGATTTCGGCCGTAACCTGCTTTTGCGAGTTTGGAGGGGGGAGGTCATCGATTGGGAAGCCATTCGAAAAAAGTACCTCATCGAGAAAGAGTGCGTCGAATGCCTGCAGCGGAAGGGTCGTTGTGCGTACACTGCGGGGTGTGTAAAGAATGCACCGGGCGGCACGAAAGCGCAGGCCACCCGTGGCAATGCTGCGTTTGCTACTACTGGCAGCCTCGGGCAGGGTTCCTCGAGAAGTGGCATAGAACGCGAAGCGAGCTGCAACGAGTCTGCTGCAATTGCATCAAAACCCATGCGTGCGCGCGTTGCGGAGAGTCGAAAACAGAGAGCGATTTCAGCAAGGCGGCGTGGCAAACACGGCGCAAGGCGCGCCAAGTGTGCAAGGACTGCAGCGCAAACGAACGAGGCCATTGGACATGCGTGCAGTGCAAGGAGAGATGCGCAGTTGCCGCGTTCTCGCGGCACAAGAGGGCGCGGAACGGGAAGCAACAGCGCAATGCCTGCCTCCGAGCACGTGACACAAAAGCGATCGCCAAGAAGCGCAGACATTATTCGCGCGGGAAAGGCGCAGCGCAGCGGTGCAGGCGTCGGAGCCACGCGACCGAGGAAAGGAGGCCGAAAAGAAGGCAGAGCGCTCGCAGCGAACGTACACTTGCCCGCACTGCAGCGCCGACGTGGAGTCAGGCGTCTGGAGCGGCACGGTTAACTCGCGACGGCATTGCGGGCGCCGCTTCCAAGTTCGCGAGGGACAGGTTGTGCGCCGAGAAGATGGCGCGAGGTACGAGCATGCGTGTCCGACCTGCGGAGCGACAGTGCAGTCGAGCACGAGGCAAGGCCGGATCCGGGTCCAGCACGAAGAGCCAAACAGCAAACGCTTTTGCCAGACCAAGGACTGGCGCACGAAATGACGTGTGCGGAAATCTGGCAGCGCAGCGCAAAAATCTTGCGCATCGGTCCTGCATGCCTGCTCGCAAGAACAGCTTCGCGTACAGCGCGCTAAGAGGCCGCGCTCGTTTTGCCACAGCGAGCACCAGGCAAAGGAGTGCGCCGGCAGCAGAAAGGAAACGGAAAGAAAGATGGGAAGGGATCGTACATGCAGTAAAGCTATGTGTCCAGAGAGAGCGGCCAGCTACAAAAGCTTCGCTTCCCGCGCTGTTCCAGGCCGCACTCGTTTGTCCACAGCGAGCACCAACCAAAGGAGTGCGCCGGCAGCAGAAAGGAAGAAAAGAGGCCGAACGGGCGGGCCCGCACTCGTTTGCCCACAGCGAGCACCAACCAAAGGAGTGCGCCGGCAGCAGAAAGGAAGAAAAAAGGCCGGACGGGCGGGCCGTGACAGAGCTTCAGCGCTGAAAACTGTGCCCTGCAGGTGCTGGAGCGCTTTTCCAGGCCGCACTCGTTTGCCCACAGCGAGCGCCAACCAAAGGAGTGCGCCGGCAGCAGATAGGAAGAAAACAGGCCGAACGGGCGGGCCGTGACAGAGCTTCAGCGCTTTCCGGGTTCAATCCCCGGCCTGTCCATGCCCATGCGCGCCTCCCTTTGGGTTTGCTGCGCGTCTTGCCAACGGCGGCTGCTCCGCCGCGGCCGGGTGCCGAACGTCACTTTTGACTCCTATATAGAAAGTAGAAAGTAGAATAGAAAGCTATCGGTCCCCAGGGCGCAACCAGCAAGAACAGCTTCGCGTCCAGCGCGCTGGGAGGCCGGACTCGCTTCGCCGCAGCGAGCGCGAACCAAAGGAGTGCGCCGGCAGCCTGCTCCGCCGCGGCCGGGTGCCTAACGTCACGATTGAGCAAGGCTATCGGTCCAGAGGGAGCGGCCAGCCACAAAAGCTTCGCTTCCCGCGCTTTTCCAGGCCGCACTCGTTTGCCCACAGCGAGCACCAACCAAAGGAGTGCGCCGGCAGCAGATAGGAAGAAAACAGGCCGAACGGGCGGGCCGTGACAGAGCTTCAGCGCGGAAAGCTGTGCCCAGCAGGTAGTTGAGCACTCTCGGCCTCCTCAGCTCAGGGGCAGTTGGTGTAGTGGCGTCACACCCGCTCGGCATGTGAGAGGAACCGGGTTAAATCCCCGGCCTGTCCATGCCCATGTGCGCCTGCGTCTGTCACAGTTTGCCTAGTCCTGGTCTTTCTGCCTTTGGGTTTGCTGCGCGTCTTGCCAACGGCGGCTGCTCCGCCGCGGGGTGCCGAACGTCACTTTTGACTCCTATATAGAAAGTAGAAAGTAGAATAGAAAGCTATCGGTCCCCAGGTCGCAACCAGCAAGAACAGTTTCGCGTCCAGCGCGCTTGGAGGCCGCACTCGCTTCGCCGCAGCGAGCACGAACCAAAGGAGCGCGCCGGCAGCCTGCTCCGCCGCGGCCGGGTGCCTAACGTCGCGTTTGAGTCCAGTATGCAGTAAGGCTATCGGTCCAGAGGGAGCGGCCAGCCACAAAAGCTTCGCTTCCCGCGCTTTTCCAGGCCGCGCTCGTTTGTCCACAGCGAGCGCCAACCAAATGAGTGCGCCGGCAGCAGAAAGGAAAAGGAAAGAAACCAAAGGAGTGCGCCGGCAGCAGAAAGGAAGAAAAGAGTTTGCCCACAGCGAGCACCAACCAAAGGAGTGCGCCGGCAGCAGAAAGGAAGAAAAAAGGCCGGACGGGCGGGCCGTGACAGAGCTTCAGCGCTGAAAACTGTGCCCTGCAGGTGCTTGAGCGCTTTTCCAGGCCGCACTCGTTTGCCCACAGCGAGCACCACGAACGGGCTGGCCGTGACAGAGCTTCAGCGCTGAAAGCTGTGGTTAGTGGGTAGTTGAGCACTCTCGGCCTCCTCAGCTCAGGGGCAGTTGGTGTAGTGGCATGACACCCGCTCAGCATGCGAGAGGGGCTGGGTTCCATCCCCAGCCTGTCCATGCCCATGTGCGCCTGCGTCTGTCACAGTTTGCCTATTCCTGGTCTTTCTCCCTTTGGGTTTGCTGTGCGTCTTGCCAAGGGCGGCTGCTCCGCCGCGGCCGGGTGCCGAACGTCACTTTTGAATCCTATATAGAAAGTAGAAAGCTATCGGTCCCCAGGGCGCAACCAGCAAGAACAGCTTCGCGTCCAGCGCGCTTGGAGGCCGCACTCGCTTCGCCGCAGCGAGCACGAACCAAAGGAGTGCGCCGGCAGCCTGCTCCGCCGCGGGTGCCTAACGTCGCGTTTGAGTCCAATATGCAGTAAGGCTATCGGTCCAGAGGGAGCGGCCAGCCACAAAAGCTTCGCTTCCCGCGCTTTTCCAGGCCGCACTCGTTTGTCCACAGCGAGCACCAACCAAAGGAGTGCGCCGGCAGCAGAAAGGAAAAGGAAAGAAAAGAAACGAAGAAGAACAAGAAAAAAGGGAAAGGTAAGGTACAGGGCTGAACGGGCGAGGGCGAAAGGGAAGGGAGAAGGCTGCCACAGTCACGCTCCAACGCTAAACGAACACTCCCCCAGCGCCTTCCCCTTGCAGGCAGGGGGGTCGGCGGATTTTTTAGGTTGCAAGTTTCTTGATGCGAACCTCAAACCGACCGCACAATCTAATGTCCATGTACGATTAGAAAACTGCCCCTAAATAAAGCTAAATTTTCCCCAGACCCATAGTAAACTACCGTTAAATACATCTTAAAAAAGCACCTCCCGGGGAAAAAACAACATGCACGATACTACTTTAGAATTAGCCAATTCTAAAGTAGTGTTCGAAAACCAAAGAGCAGAGCCCAACACTAAACACATTCTACATTTTTCCTGGCCCTGAAATTTGTCCCCTTAACTTTATTTAGGGGCATTCAGGGGGTGGGGGGGCCCCTATTTGTTAATCAGAGGTGGACATTAGTGAGCAAAACTTCTGAGGATGGACACTCTGGGCGAAACATTTGCGCAACACTTCTGAGCGAGGCAACGCTCCTGAGCAACACTTCTGAGCAACAACTCTGATCGACACTTCTGAGCGAGACTTGTCAGCAACACTTCTGAGCAACACTTCTGATCAACACTGCTGATCGACATTTCTGAGCAACGCTTCTGAGCAACACGACACTCCTAGTCGACGCTTTCAACCGACACCTCTGAACGACACTTCTGATCGGTCGACACTGTCAATCGAAACTTCTGAGCGGCAATTCTGAACGACACGCCTGAGAGTCATTTTGAGTTAGCAAAGTTTAAGAAGAGCCGTGACATAGGGTTGCTGGAGAGTTTCAGCGTTCAGGTACGTTGCAGTTCGGTACAGTGGCACGTAACTGGTACGGCACAAGGGTACGACTGGTACGGTACAACGGTGCGACTGGCACGGGTGCCGGCATGGTACAACGGTACAACTGGCACGGTGCAAGGGTACGACCGGCACGGTACACCGGCACGACTGGTACGGTAGAACAGTACGACTGGTACGGTTCAAAGGTACGACTGGCAAGATGCAAGGGTACAACTGGCACGGTACCATGGTACGACTGGTACGGCAGAATAGGACGACTGAGGCGGTGCAAGGGTACAACTGGCACGGCGCAAGGATACGATTGGCGCAGCGCAAGGGGAATTTGGTCGAGCTGCTTCGTGTTAGCTGTTGTGTGCTGCGTTGCGCGATGTGTTTGTGTCTGCGTTTAAGCCTGGTGGCGAAGCTGATATATCGCTTGCCCCAAAACGGCCGCGTGCCCTTTGGGTACGAAACCTTGCGCAGTAGCAAGCGCTCCTTCTTCCGTGTCGATCGCAGCCATGCGCCAGCTGTATTTATGCGCAACACCAACCGTATTCCTGTCCCATATAGTAACCAGACTTGTCATTTTCATAACCTCTCTATAGCCCAGAGTCTCAGAACCTTGTTTCTGCAGTTCTGGGCAGAACAACAAGATCACGATTGAAACAGACACACCCTTCACAAAGACAGCATGTACTGGCACCGTTGTTGCAGCAAATCACCAAGTAAAGTGTAATCCCTTGTTTGGCAAATTGTTCAGCGCACAGCCAGCCTGCGTCCCTTTGCAGCTTCGGTGCGGAGCTGGTACCGCGGACACCCCCATTTGACGCTTAACCTCTTGCTTTGGCCAAAGCTTGAAGCACACAGCGCATATCTCTCTCCAGTATCACCGGCACTGTTAGCGCACTAAATGGGGCAATTCGTGCCGACCAGCGCATTAACACAGAAAGGGTGCTACTCCATTGAAACCAGTTGATTTTCCAATGTGTGGCGCGCATAGCCGGCATCGCCAGAATGAATGAATGAATGAATGAAATGAAATCAAATGAAATGAAATGAATGTCTGAATGGATGAAATGAATGAATGAGTGAATGAGTGAATGAATGCATGAATGAATGAATGAATGAATGAATGAATGCATGATTGAGTGACATGAATGAATGAGCGAATGAATGACATGAATGAATGAATGCTTGAACCAATGAATGAATGAATGAACGAATGAATGAATAAATGAATGAATGAATGAATGAATGAATAATTGGACTGGTTTGCGTTGAATTGGATTCAAGTGAGTTGAAATGAACCCAAACGAGTTGGGTTGAATTTCATCAGTGAACCAATGAAATGCCTGAATGATTTTACATGGTGTAGACTGAAGTGAAGTTACTGAGTGAATGAAAGACCGAAAGGATGAACTGAATGAATGAATAACAATGAATGAAGGAAATGAAACGCACGAAAGTATGAGTGAATGAATGAAATGAATGACTGAATGAATGAACGAGTGAATCAATGGATAAATGAAACCGCTGAATGACATGAAATGAAATGAAAGAATGAAAGAAGGAATGAATCAATGAATCAAATGACATGAGACGAAACGAAATGAAATGAAATGAATGAATGAAGGAATGAAATGAACCAATGAATCAGACAACCAATGAATCAAGGAATCAATGAATCAATGAATGGATGAGAGAATGAAGCAGTGAATCAATGAATCAAACAGTCAATGATTCAATGAGTGAATGAATGAGTGAATGATTGAATGATTGAATGACATGAATGAATGAGCGAATGAATGGAATGAATGAATGAATAAAGGAATGAATGACATGAATGAATGAATGAATGAATGAATGAATGAATGAATGAATGAATGAATGAATGAATGAATGAATGAATGAATGAATGAATGAATGAATGAATGAATGAATGAATGAATGAATGAATGAATGAATGAATGAATGAATGAAATGAATGAATGAATGAATGAATGAATGAATGAATGAATGGAATGAATGAATGAATGAATGAATGAATGAATGAATGAATGAATGAATGAATGAATGAATGAATGAATGAATGAATGAATGAATGAATGAATGAACGAATCAATGCATGCATGCATGAGTGAATGAAATGAAATGAAATGAATTGAAATGAAATGAATTGAGTTGAAATGAGTTGAATTGACGAAATGTACCAATGGATGAAGGAAAAAATCCATGCGTGAAATGATGGATGAACAAATTAATTTGAAATGAGATGACATGAATGAATTGAACTGAACCAACGAATGAGTGAAGGAATGAAAGAGTGGAACGAGTGCACGAAGGACATGAACATACGAATGAATGAACGAAACAAAATTGAATCGAATGAGTGAATGAGTGAATGAATGAATGAATGAATCAATGAAAGAACGAATGAATGAATGAACGGATGAATGCATGAAAATGAACAAATGACACGAATCAAGGACTGATTGAACCACTGAATGAATGAAATGAATGCAATGCATGGAATGCATGAAATTAATGAAATGATTGAAACGAATGAAACGAATGAAACGAATGAAACGAATGAAACGAATGAAATGAATCAAATGAATCAAATGAATGATTGATTGATTGAATGAATGAATGAATGAATGAATGAATAAATGAATGAGCTGTGAAAATGAAATCAATCAAAATGAAGGAAGGAAGGAAGGAAGGAAGGAAGGAAGGAAGGAAGGAAGGAAGGAAGGAAGGAAGGAATGAATAATTAAATTGTTAAAGTGGAAGCAACTGTGTTCTACTCTTTACTGTGGCCTCACCTGACCAAGCTGTGTGCGAGATACCGTGGGCTCGGCACAAAGGTGAATGTACCTTAACGCCCCCTCTTGGATTAATGTATCTGTACGAACAAGCCAAACAGTCTGTGTTCTCGCTGTTCGACGTGACATAAAAGTTGTTGCCAGGCCGATGAAATCAACAGTTGTAATGTTGGCACTTGATTAATAAAGGGCCCCCCCCTGAACAATGGAGGCGCCAGAAAAATGTCGACTCACTTTTGGAACGCCCAAACAATGGCGGATTTTAGGGCCCAATTCTACTTTAGTGTTGCAGCCACTTCCTTTTTTGCAATTCTACTTTAGTATTGCAGCCACTTCTTTTTTGCAATCCTCCTTTTAGTATTGCAGCAACTTCTCCCTGAGCACGCTTTTTGGAATACTAATTACGTTAGTAGCCATTCAAAGGGTGTGCCTTTCAGCCAGGGAGGGCTTGAGCTAGAAAGAAGCCAATTGCTTTTAAGCAAGCGGGCGGCCAATTGAAAGGGGAATGCTTTTCAGTAAGTTGGCCACCAAGAAAAAGGGGAATGCTTTTGAGTAAAGCAACTGACAGTTTATTTTCTGGAGGGGGCTGGGGGCTTGCAACTAATGTGGGCCCCCTAAAGAATGCCGTTCTTGTGGTTCAGTGGGGTCTGTGAGGGGCACCCTTGTCCTGATTGTTTTGTTTAATTTTTTTCAGCAAGATTTTATGAAGAATTTGCAGTTTCAGGGCTGGGTGGTTTTCAACTTTCAGAGGTTTCAGCTGACTTTGGGTTTTGTGATTGAGCAACCAATGAAAAGGGGGATGCTTTTAAGCAAGTGGGCGGCCATTTGAAAGGGGAATGCTTTTCAGTAAGTAGGCCACCAAGAAAAAGGGGAATACTTTTGAGTAGAGCAACTGGGAGTTTATTTTCTGGAGGGGCTGGGGGCTTGCAACTAATGTGGCCCCCCTAGAGAATGCAGTTGTTGTGGTTCAGTGGGGCCTGCACCCTTGCCCTGATTGTTTTGTTTCATTTTTTCAGCAAGATTTTATGAAGAATTTGCAGTTTCAGGGCTGGGTGGTTTTCAACTTTCAGAGGTTTCAGCTGACTTTGGGTTTTGTGTTTGGGCAACCGTTTAAAAGGGGAATGCTTTTAAGCAAATGGGGCGACCAATTGAAAGGGGAGCGCTTTTAAGTAAGTGGGCCACCAATAAAATGGGGAATACTATTGAGTAGAGCAACTGACAGTTTGTTTTCTGGAGGGGGCTGGGGGCTTGCAACTAATGTGGGCCCCCTAGAGAATGCCATTGTTGTGGTTCAGTGGGGTCTGCGAGGGGTACCCTTGTCCTGGGTTTTTTCTTTTTTTTGCATCAAGGTTTTATGAAGAATTTGCAGTTTCAGGGCTGGGGATGGTTTTCAATTTTCAGAGGGTTCAGCGGGCTTTGGGTTTTGTGTTTGGGCAACCATTAAAAGGGAATGCTTTTAAGCAAGTGGGCCAAGGGAAATGCTTTTAAGTATGTGGTATGGGGTCAACATGGATTTTGGGTGATTTTTTGGGGCAAAGATGGTTTTTATATTAAAATTGATTTGTGGATATTTTTGGAATTTTCCCCCCGAGCAAAATAACTTTCAGTTATTCTGGCACCCCTCAACAATGGGGGCGAACCAGAGTAAGTAAATATATGAAATCGAGTGCCAACATTTTTATGGAGTTTATCTGCAGCTGGAACCCCTGACAATTCCTGCGCGCTGATCACGGTTGGTCACAAATCCCAAGTGTAGTGATTCAGGATGTTGGCTTAGCTCCCTCCGGCTTGTGTAACTTTGCACACGTGCTGTGACACCAGCTCGGTCCATGTAAGCCAGTATGTAATACCGTCTGTGATCTGTAGCTGCAGCGTCGTGAAGCCGCGGTTGAATGTGGATGCATGTCCTGTGGATGTAATGTTCAGAAATCACCTTTGCCACACGCCGAGACACGCTAGGCGTTTGGCTCAAGCCATCAGTCAAAAGGGTTTGCTGCCCATAGATTTTCATCATGGTAGCGGGTCCCTCGGTCCCGGCCCAGTGGACGAGGGCAGGCCATGGCAACAACAGAACAGCTTCAAGCACAAATCCAGCACCTGGCACACACAGACGGCGCAAGGGTTGCAAGCAGAGCTGCAACAGGCAAGGGGGGCCCAGATTGCTTGACGCTGATCAACAATCGTGGTGTTGCCAAACGAGAGAAGTCCAAGGGGGATGAAGCACATTACTTGACACGGAACATCAAAACTGAAGCGTTCATTTTCAGTGTGTTGCCGGATATGGACCAAGTGTTGGCCTGGGCTGAAGACCAAGATGCACAAATCACGTCGGCTGATATCACCAACCGCTTCGGCACAGGTGCAGCTGACGAGATAGATAGGATAGAAGACAAGGCAGCACAGTTGCATGCTGTGACGCAGAGCCTGATGGAAGGTATTAATTTTCCTCCACGCCTCAAGGCCGTTCCCTCTTGTCGTATTTCTGATGATGCTGAAGGCCTCGCCCCCAGAAACCGGCGGTTCACGACGGAAATCCCTGTTAAGACACATGTTAGCACCCCCCAAGCTGAAGTTGGAAGAGCTATCTACTGGAGTTGAGTCTTGGATGGACCTAGTACGAAGATACGAAGAACGCAAAGACAGTAGGGGAAACAGACCAGAGTTGCCTGAGGATGTTAAGATTCAATTTCGGAGAGCGTGTGCCCGGTTGAAGTTGAAAGACGTTTGCAGTTGAACCGTTCACGTCTCAGTTCGTTTGAGCATGTCTGGGATGAGTTGCGGCTCTACCTAGAAACTAGGCAGGGTATCAAGCTCAGGCTCGAACGGGTAAAAGACCCCGACGCGATGGATGCTGGGGCATTCGCGAAAGGCGGATAAGGCAAAGGCAAGAACAAAGGAAAGAAAAGCCAGGCTACCAGCACTGGCAAAGGTGGCGCCGGCTCAGGACAAGGATCGGTCCAAAAGGGGGAGTCTCGCAGCTGCGGGAAAGCCGGGCACCCGCAGAAAGATTGCCGGATGCTGAAGAACACACCCAAAGGCAAAGGATCTGGCAATGGCAACAGGGCCAAGAAGCAGAAGGGAGGCAAAGGCAAGAGCCAAAAGGGCGGCAAAGGTAAGTCAAAGAAGGTTGGTGCCGTCGAGAGTACCGAGGATGGTGATGAGCAAGAATAGGATGAGGGTTTCGAAGACAACTACAATGAAGAGCCGGAGAAGGAAACCATGTACCTGGCGCTGGGCGTGATGGATGAGATCCAGGGCAGAGCGTGAAGTCCCGCTGCCAAGGCGGACCCGCCTTGAAGCAGCTGAAGAGGATAGGAGGCTGAGGAAAACCGGAGAAGAAAGGACCTGGCGAGAAGAGTCAACCTCCAGATACCTCATGGCGGCCACGCATCACTGTAGGACAGGACAGAGCGAAGGAAGAGCTGTTGATGAAAGAGAAGGACTGGATGATGCTTGTTCTTCACGCCATGACAAGGTGTCGCGGAAGGCCGCTGCAGCCTATGCGACCCTGAGGTTGCAAACAAGACAAGCTGAGGTGGTGTTGAAGACGAAGGCAAAAGCAAAACCAGCTCCCATGGAAAGGATTGAAGAGGAATGAAGATGAGGAAGGAAGCGAAGTAGACAGAGATGAGAAACAAGATTCGAAAGAAGAGAGAGCTGAATTCGGTGGAGTTGAACGTAGCGACAGCGGAGCGCCCCAGGAACACCACGATCAATCTGGACACGGGTGCAGCTGCGACGATAGTGCCTGCAAAAATGTTTGTAGGTACGCCGGATGGGAGATCCATCAGTTTCAAGACAGCGTCTGGCCAGACCCTCAAAGATGAAGGATATGTGGAGCTGAATGGTGAAGACGAGCTCTACAACAAGAAGATGCTCAAAGGAAGAGTGACGCAAGCGCAGATCAATGGAGACGGTGGCTTTATCATCCCAAAGGGAGGCAGGGCCGAAGAGCTGGCCGGGCGCAACAGCAGATTCCTGAAGCAGCGGATCAGCCACAAGCGCAGATTTTCAGTCCGCCCCGTTTCACCACAATGGCGGAAAACTACGGTCGCGACGGACTTGGAAGCTGGCTGGGACTTGACAGATAAAATTGATGTGCTCGCACTAAAGCACAGGGTGAAGCTTGACGATCCAATGCTGTTGACAGGATCGCCTGCTGTGATCAGTTTAGTGCTCTTCAGAACCTGAGAAAGGAGCGAGGTTGAAGAGAAGAGCAGAGGGAAAGAAGAAGCTGCAGACAGATCTATGAAGAGCAAGTTCGCAGGTGCTTCCTTCACGAGCGCCCATGGAGCGCCACTAGCTGGCGTGAGAAGTGTGTAAAAGAGAGTGCAAGCATTGCCTGGTGCTCAAGTTGTCAGAGGGCAACGTGTCACTGGCGCATGACCCCGGAAGACAGCGCAGGCAATGGATTGGTCAAGAAGCCAACCAGCCCTGAGCTGGCGGCAGTTCTTTCGGCAAGCTGCAGTAACGAGGATGGAAGTGGAAAGCCGTGGCGCAGGCATGTGACGCTTGTGAATGGGCGTCCCACACGCGAACTTGTCAAAGCAGTCTTGAAAGGACTCAGAAGGCAACCAGAGGCAGATGGAGTTCCCAATGCTGCAGTGTATAGTCTTGGAGGAGGAGCAATGCCTGACGAGGGGTTCTTCCCAAGGGAACAAAACCAGGAAGCATTTTGCCCGAGCAGTGTTGAGAGCGGAAGTGAAGTAATCTACTACGATGCCAATACCGAGTGGTGTTGGACAACAACAAAGTAGATGCTGCCAGGCAAGATGTGTCGGGCTGGATCAAACGTGCAGAGGTGCACGTGAAGCGCCCAATCACCGAGTGTCTCGAAGTCACTGGTAAACAGCCAATAACCCTGAAATGGCTCGACAGCAACAAAGGGCATTCTGAGAAGCCAAACTATCAGAGCAGGTTGGTTGCGCGAGACGTGAAGACGAGGCATGGTTCTTTGCGCACACATGTTGTTCTCCAACATGCCACCCTTGGAAGCGGGCAAGCTCTTCTGTTCCCTTCTAGCAAGCAAGAAGGTCATCTATGGAAGGGCGCAAAGGACAGTGCGCGCAACACTTCTTGACGGCGACGAGGAAGAAGGAAAATGTGTGCGTTGTTAATGAAGACAATGTACGGCGCGCAAGACGCAAGCCATGTTTGGCAGATGGACTACACTGACAATTTGCAGACACGCGGTTACATCAGTGGCAGTGCCTGGACCAGTGTTTACAGGAACGGATGGAACAGATTGCCAGATGTTGGTTCATGGGGACGACTTTTTCGTCCTTGGTGATTCTGAAGCGCAATCGCGCATCCAGAACGAAACGGATTTCGATGCGACGGCATTGGACCTGCTGAAGGAAGCAGACTCACCATCCTGAAGCGCATCGTCACATACGATCAGATGTCAGCTACGAAGACGACCCAAGGCACGCTGAGTTGTTGGTAAGGCAGATGAACCTGGGCAAGAGCAAAACCTTGTCCACTCACAGTGAGAAGAAGCGCCTGGCAGACGTTCTCAGCGCAAGCGGACTTCCACCATGATACCCGCGGAACGAGCAAGTTTTTTCCGAAGCTTGGTAATGTTCTTGGTACAAGACAGAGCCGACTTGTCAGAGTGTCAAGTCCTTGACACGGCGGGTGCAAAGTCCAACAGACGCGCGTATGAGGGACCTGAAGAGGTTGGTGCGCTACATTGCTGGAAGGCCACGCGTTGTCACACATTTCAGAGCCCAATCAATGTGTAAGGAGACCAAGACCTACTGTGACAGCGACCGTGCTGGATGTTTGCTTACACGCAAATCAACTACTGGCATTGCGCGCATGGCTGGCAGACATTGTGTGAAGCATACTTCGATCTTGCAGTCTACAATATCATTGTCATCAGGTGAATGTTTTTATTGCGCGACAGTCAAAGCAGCGGCGTTAGGACTTTTACTGAAGGCATTGTTAGCAGATTGGGGAATCAAAGTTTCCATCAGTTCTGCAGCGCGTGGCGCGGCATCTAGGAGTGCGCAGACAAGGCTCCCTTGGTTGCAAGAGCAAGTAGCGTTTGGAGACATAAAGCTTGAAGCTGTTAACATGCGCAAGAATCTTGCAGATTTGCTCACGAAGCCGATGACTCGCGAAGTCTGTGAGCGGCGCATGAGCGTGATGAAGCAAGTATTTGAAACTGGCAAAAGCCCTTGAATCCGCCAAGGTCTAGTAGAGCTAGCCCTGTAGCGGAAGGAGGGGTGCGTTTGCCTTACGCAGAGACATGCCAGGCGTCGGATGGATGTTTGGCTCAAGCCTTTGCAGATCTTGAGCTTGGAGAGGTAAATGACCAATGTGGTCTTCGAATCGTGGACGCTGGTGTTCAGGACGAGGTAGTCGATGTAGGTTCGCCTCATGTGACTGAACAAACGTGGCAACAAATTGCGATTGCTGTTCCTCACGCTCATGTGTTCCTCGGATGTAAGGGCCAGGTACAACCTCGACTGCTGTAATTAGCGCCCTTGCTTCTGCTGTGCGAACAGCCTCTGTAATTACAGGCTGTTTCCCGGTGATGTCCTCCACCATGTACCCTAGGGATTTCAACCTGGTGTTTTCCCATGTGTTGTAAATGGACCTCACTGGCAGTCTGCTGTACCCGCTGAAAGAGGTCAATGTACTGGCCATTGCTGTAAGCAATGGTGTACTTCAAAAGCGTGTACTCAGGTGTAAATGTAAATGCTTTAATAATCTATCATGTCTATTCAAAATGTATCAAGACTGTCACGCAGAGAAAACCATGGCAATGTACCTAAAGCTAAGTTGTATAGCGCGCGCATGTGCTGTAAAAGGAAATTGACCTGTGCGTCTCTTGTTTAACAAACTGTGCTGACTACTGTAATTACTGGTGTGAAACTGTTGTGATGGCCTCACAGGCCAACGTTGCACATGTGTTTGTTGAGGATATCGCAGCTGACAAGCTTTGTTAGGCAGTCTGCTGGATTGTCCTCTGATCTTGCTTTGTGCATTGTGGTTTATTTGCTCTTGACAAGTTGTTGTATGAAGAGCTGTCGCAGCTCGATGCGCTTTACTTTCTGTGATGTACCTCACAGCGATTGATGATGCTGCGCTGCTGTTTGTGTGTATCCCGATGTTGGTGCGTACTTCAAATGCTTCTTTGATGAAGTTGCTGATGTGGAGGCTCTCCTGCGCTGCTGTATTAATTGCGTACAATTCTGATTCTGCTGTGCTTTTGTTGCTTGTGTTCTGCTTCCGTAGTGTACTGATGCTCCAAGAAAGTGTATCACAAATCCTGGTGTGCTCTTCTTGTCGCATGTTGGCATCTGTGTCCGTGTCAATGTTGAGTGGAACTCGCTTGTCCTGTGTTTGTATCTTGGCTCGCAGGTTGTCGCATGCACCTTGTGCCCTTAAGGTACCTGATCTTGAGCTTCTTGTTGTCAAACTGTGTTGCCAGTTCCGTTGCTCCATGGCTGATGTCTGGTTGTGCCGCTGTATCTTGCCAACAAGCCGCCTGTGTTGCTTGTGCTGTTCGTGGTCAAGTGGTGCTTCATCTTCTGCTGCGCCTCTCGTGTGTGACACTCCTGGTGATGGTGCTCACTCCTGACTGTTCCTGGAGAATGTCAACATTGCTGCTGTTCAAGCGTGAAGTGTTTCTGCCAAGGAAATGTGTTGTTGTGCCTACATTGAGGTCGCCTGGGTGTCTCAGCAGTACTTCCTTTTGTATCCTGCTGAGGATTATGTCGATGATGCTCTGTACTCCCATGAATGGGAGTTTGTCTACATAGATCACGATGTATGCTTGGCAGTCTTTTGGCCCCTGTAGACATTGCTTTCTCTTGCGCGTCTCACAAGTTCAAGTGTAACTGTGAGGATGTGTGCTATGTGGTCTTGCCATTCTTTTAGTGATGATCTTAAGCCGTAGATGGCTTTGTTCAGCCCCCTCTGGTTGCTTCGTTGTAGAATTCTTTTGCCGGTCTCATTACCATGCTGCATGTGTGAATGCAACACTGACATCCCCTGCACATCAGTAGCACACAAGTGCCATTGTGAGGAGCACCCTCAGTGTGCAAAACAGTGGTGTACTTGCAAAGAGTAGGTCGTGGTCTGTGACGGGTTCTGTGTAGCCCTTTGCTGCTATTCGTGCTCGTGCTCCGTTCTGCTGTGGTTCAAGAAAAATCTTGATTCAATGATGCTTGCTTGCTGTTCCAGTGTCAGTGTGTTGCCACCAATCTCTTCTTCATGCCTCCCTCTCTTTGTCGATTTCTTCTGTGTCCTCGTTGGATGTTGTCCATTTGTTTGCCATCTCTGGTTGTAAACTTGATGGCACTTATCCTCATTTTGCCTTTTGGTTGTTCTGTTGTTGTAGGCCGCTCCAGTGCTTGTCTGTCTGCTGTGGCGCGTTGTCGCTTGCCCGTGCTGCCTTCTGCAATTGTGTCTCTTGCCTTCTGCTGCTGTGCTTGTTGCTGCATCCTGCTGTGATGTGAGTGCTTTGCTTGCTCCGAGCATTGTAACTGGTGTTGGGAGAGTAGGTGTAGGCAGTGCTGATGCTGGTGTCTTCCATGGACCTGTGTGTATATAGTCCAGTAGTTGATGATTGTAGTTGCGAGGCATTATCTGCCTTCTGATTGTCCGTGCTCTGACAATCATGTTGTAGGTCCCAATGAGGGGCGCGCCTAGTGTCGTGTCCTTGCCAAGCCAGACCCCGTTGTAGATCCTTGGCTCGGGTTTTGGACACTGTTTCACTGTTGGTAGCATAGCAGACTTGCGAAGTGGTGTGTGTGTGTGCTCTTTGTTCCATTTGTTGAAGTAGCCTGTGTATCCATTGCTGCGAACTGCTCACCTGTTCATGATGTATGCACTGTGTCGAACCATCCAAGCATGAGTGAGTGGATGTTTCACTGGAATGTCTCTGTCGTAGTTCTGCCTGATTTGTGCCTTGAGTGTTCTGATATGTGCAAACAGTGTCACTGTGTGCTCGCTCTACTCCTCCTTGTGAATGTGAACTGCAGCTGTGTGACTCCATAGTCGAAGAGCATCCTCTTGTTGGCGAGATGTATGGCCATGACCATCCCAGATTGGATGTGCGCGTTGCTGTAATTTCGCCGAAGTCAAGCTGTATGATTGGAGGCTTGCTGTGTGGCTTTGGGTGATTATTTTGTCTGCCTCTTGCTTGTACGCATATTGGACACCAACTCCTGTACAGAAGGTGTGTCGCGTTGTGCTCCCGTATCTCTTGTGGTGTTGCTTGCTCGGGTGCTTGTACTGATTTTGCTCTTGTGCTTCGCTGTTGTTCCTCATCACCTGACTTGTGTTGGAAACTCGTGATATTCCCCGAATTTGGTCCAGCCTGCCCAAGGCTTGTTTGATGTCTTTGCTTGCTGTGTTGTCCATTCATCTTCTACGAATCTTGTGTTGCGCTTCTCTCCTACTGGTTGTGACTTGGTTTGCCCCCAAGGTGTGAGCCGCGTGATGTCTGGCCTCTGCCTGAGAGGGGCACAGCTGATAACTCTGCTAGCTGTGCTGGTTGTGGTAACGCAAGCTGTTGCATGATCGCCACTCTGCACTGTTTGGCGAATTGTCCTGGCTGCCCCCATCTGTAGCAATCATTTGCTGCTTGCTTTCCTTTTGCTCCTTTTCCTCCTTTGCCTTTTCCTATCCTTATTGTACTTTGGAAGGATGTCCTTGTCCAGCCGGTTGTTGACTGTGCTCGCCTTTTCCTCCGTTGTAGTTGTTGTAGCCGTAGTTGTTCCTGTAGCCGCCGTAGCCTTTGCCTTTGTTGTGCTTTCCTTTGCCTTTGCACTTGCCCTTCTGTCCTTTGACCTTTGCCATTGTTGTACCATGTTGCCCCTATGTCCATCGGTGCTGGTCCTTGGTTGTTGTTGCCTGATGTGATTGCTTGCAGCCTGGTGAATGAAGCTGTCGCTCTGCAGTATTCAACCACCATTGACTGCATATGTGGTGATGAATCCTGCTTGCAGCTGTGCGTGTTGCTGTGGTGGTCCTTTTGTCTCATTGGGCAGTAACCTTGACTGCGTCTGGTAGTAGGGTGTTGTTGTCCTCTTCTCCAACTTTTGGGAGTTGAAACTCCCATGTTGCGAAGATCTCCTCGAACTTCTGTTCACCCAGTTGTGTTTTTAGCAGGGCACCTTGCGTGTATCAGCCGCCATGTTTCAAAGCCGTTGCCTCGCACGCTTTGTCTGCAAATTGCTGGTCCATCGCTTGTGCTCAGAAAGAGGTAGCGCAGGTTGTTGCTCAGCTGTATCCAGTGCTCTGCCACTTGTTTTCTCAAGTTGATCGTTTGTAGCTTGTCCTGTTGGTTGGTCTGACTGTCTCAGCAGTCTGTTGTATGCTGGGTCTTGTAGCCCAAGGTATGCTGCCATCCTCAAAGGTGTTGTATTCCCCTGTGAACCGTGGTGATATCTTGTATGTGTGGATTTCTCCTTTGGCTGTTGCTGCCGTTGGGTCGCCATGTTGCTCACTACTGTGTACCTGAGCCTGCGGGCGCCTGTTGGAGTGCGTGGCCAGGGAGCCCTGCTCCGCTACCATGTTAAAGTGGGCGCGACTGTGTTCTACGCTTCACTGGTGGAACCACCTGATCACCGTGATGTAAGGAAAGCCCAAGCTAGGCTCAAAGCCTTGACGCACAAAGGTGAATGTGTCTTAACATGAATGAATGAATGAATGAATGAATGAATGAATGAATGAATGAATGAATGAATAAACTGAATGAGTGAATGAGTGGAATGAATGAATGAATTGAATGAGTGAAATCAATGCATGAAATGAAAAATATGAATGTATGGAAGAATGAACAAATAAATAAACGAATGGAATGGTATGGAAAGGAAAGGAATGGAAAGGAATGGAGCGGAATGGAACGGAACGGAAGGAATGGAACGGACTGAATGAAAGAATGAAGCGAATGAATGAATGAATGAAATGAGATGAAATGAGGCGAGGTGAAAAATGGTTGCATGAATGAATGAAATACATGAATGAAATGAAATGAAATGAAATGAAATGAAATGAAACGAAATGAATGAATGAATGAATGAATGAATGAATGAATGAATGAATGAATGAATGATTGAATGAAATGAATGAATGAATGAATGAATGAATGAATGAATGAATGAATGAATGAATGAATGAATGAATGAATGAATGAATGAATGAATGAATGAATGAATGAATGAATGAATGAATAAATGAATGAATGAATGAATGAGTGAATGAATGAATGAATGAGTGAATGAATGAATGAATCAATGGACGAATGAGTGAATGAATGAATGAATGAATGAACGAACGAATGAATGAATGAATCAATGAACGAATGAATGAATGAGTGAATGAATGAATGAATGCAATGCAAATGAATGCAATGAATGAATGAATGAATGAATGAATGAATGAATGAATGAATGAATGAATGAATGAATGAATGAATGAATGAATGAATGAAATGAATGAATGAATGAATGAATGAATGAATGAATGAATGAATGAATGCACGATTTGAAGCCACATGAAAGGCCATGAACTGAGTGACTGAACGAATGCATGAATGGGTGAACACATGGGTGGAGCAGTGAATGAATCCAGGGGGAAAAAAAGCGACTGCGATTTGCGAAGTGCGCTTTCCAAGCCCCAGCTTGATAATCACAGTTAAATAGCGTAAGCGCAGTGTGCGAAGTTTCCTTTCCCAGGTCCATCTCGGAAACCTTACCTTTGCAGCACAAGTGCAGCGCGCGAAGTACACTTTCCCAACTTTTAGGAACACTTTCCCAGCTCCAGCTTGAAGGCGCATCTTTTCTAGTGTCAGTGCAGCGCGCGAAGCGCATCTCCAGCTTCAACTCGGAAGATATTGCTTTTAGAACTTCGGAGGAATGGCTTCATGTCGTCTCCGCCCGCGCAGTGTGCTCTCGCGTTTGAAACGCACGGGGGCGAACAAAAAGGAATTTCTACCCGCAGAAAGCGCGGCCAGCGCAACACAAGTAAGTCAACACTTTCATTGCGGCGCGTTTGTTTGTGCAGCGTGCTTGTTGGTCCTGGTTGCAACGCCCAGATAAGGCCAACCTGCGAAACACGAACAAAACTCAAACATCACTCGCAACAAGCGCATCAAACGATCGCAACAACACAAACAAACAAGAAGAACGTCTCGCACGCCATAGTGGAACAGATACGCAAGCAATCAAGGAGGTTAGAGTCTAGGCAACCGACCAAGCAAACAAACAAGACCCGCTCAAGTCTGGGTGCGCCTAGGGAACATGCGGAGCACCCACCGAGCCAGCACAAACGCAAGCAGAAACTGCAGAGACAAGAACAACCAAGGCAACCAGCAGCAGGCAGGAGAGAGACAGACGGACAGCCAGACAAACGGACAGACAGACAAACGGACAGACAGAACGAAACAAACAGAGACACAAACGAACGAACAAGCAAGCGAGCAAGCCAGCAAGCGTGCCAAACAAATGTCAAAAAAACAGGTCAACAAGCAAACATGTTTGCTGTTTATGCGCTTTTGCCACCCCCTCTTCCATAGTTGCTTATGCGCTTTTATGCGCTTTTCCATAGGCGCGCTTTCGCGTTCATACCTGGTTCATCTAAGATCACCCGCAAACCAACGCATGAAAGCGCAGAGCCACTTGCGTCAGCGACCATGTTGGCAAGGGGCCTGGTGGGCAGATTTTCCGCTTTTCGCGGTCAACTCGCGCAGGAGGGCACAGTGGAATACACCGGACCTCAGCGAGCGCTTTGTGGGAAGCTGGCCTGGCAGGGCGCGTGGTTGGCTGGAGGACAGGAACGATACGGCCTCGCCAGTTGCAATTGCAAAAACTCTGTGTTGTTGGGCCTCCTTTCTGCGAAAACGCTTGCAAATGGTGTGGTTTGGGCATGCTTTTGGTGAAGCCAGTGACATGAAGGGGAAGTGGGAAGGAACGGAAACGAATAGGGAATGAAGGGGCGTAAAGGGGGGTATGCGCGGAACTGCAGAAGGCATAAGTACCTAAGCCATGGTTTTCTCGATTTTGGCGTCTTTTCTTGTGGTTTTTCCTCTCTCTTTTTTCGGTCCTGTGATCCTCTAGTGCTCCTCTAGTGCTCCTCTAGTGCTCCTCCAGTGATCGCGGTCGCACTAGAGTAGCGCTAGGCTAGAGGAGTACTAGAGGACCACTGGATGACCACTACAAAAACAAATAGAAGATGTGTCGAGGAGCGCTTCTACAAGATCACTGGAGCAACAAAGATCAGCGCTGGAGTGTCACCAAAGATGACTAGGGGCTAGGGGAGCAGTAGAGCAATCCTCAATCAATCAAGCTAAGCCCAGCCTGGAAACCAAAAACCAAACTACGCTCCTCTAGCGACGCGCTTAAACTTGACCTTAAGCCTTAAACCAACAACAAATCCTAAGCCAATCCTCAGCCAATCCTCAAGCAACCATCAACCAGCCCTCAACCAAACCAGCCCTAACGCCAGCCCTGATTGCTGGGGCTAGAAAACCACTAGAATCTTACGCCCTAAACCAACCCCAAACCACAACCCTCAACCAAACCAGCGCCCAAAACCTAAACTGTCCCGTAAGCCTTACGAATCTTAAACCGATCCTCAAATAACCATCAACCAGCCCTCAACCAAACCAGCCCTAAAGCAAGCCCGCCCTGACCGCCAGAGCACTAGTTAACCCTAAGCCGTAAGCCAACCCGAAGCCAATCCTAAACAATCCAAAGCCAAACCTCAACCAATCCTCAAGTAACCATCAACCAGCGCAGTAGAGGAGCACAGAGCCCCAAAACCTATTTTTCCAAGCTTTCAGCCAACCCAAGCCAATCCCAAGCGAACTCAAAACCAATCCTCAGCCAAGATAGCCCGCCCTGACCCCGAGACCGCTCAGCACTAGAGGAGCAGTAGGGCCCCAAATCAAGAAAACCGCCGAAAAACGATCCCCAAGCCACTGCAGAACCGCGCAAGGAGGTGAACGCGGGCATGACACCCGAAATGCAAGTGATCGGGAAATGTGAGGGAAATACACGGAAACAACGGGGAATGGTGCGCGGAAAATGAATTGGAAACATCAGGAACTCAAGGGGGAGTGAAAGGGAAACGAAGGAGAACTGAAAGGGACATGACGGGAAAAGGAATGAGAAACGCAGGGGCAGGAGAACACAGTGAGCGACGAGGAAGTCAGAGGACACGAAATGAGATGTAGGGAAACGATTGGAAATAGAGGAGACACACATGGAAAATGAAACGGAGAAACGCAAGGGGAATTGAAAGGAAAGGAAAGGGGACTTGACGAGGAAATGCGGGGAAACTAAAGGAGAAAGCCAAGACAACACACTCAGGGGGAAGGCGACTCAGGGGGAATGACGCTGCAATGCAAATGGGAGATGCTAGGCAGGGGAAGCGAACCGGAAGGAAGCAACGAAGGAGAAATGAGCGGAAACGAAGGGAGCTACCGGGACATGATTGGAACTGAAGGGGGCATGAGTAGGAGCTGAAGCAGACATGACAGGAAAATGGCAAGGACACAGGGAGGGGCAGATGTGAGGGGAGGGGAGAGAGAGAGAGAGAGAGAGCGAGAGAGAGAGAGAGAGAGAGAGAGAGAGAGAGAGAGAGAGAGTGAGAAGGAGAAGGAGAAGGAGAAGGAGAGGGGAGAGAGAGAGAGAAGGAAAAGACCTGGAGGCTCTCAAGATTTACCAGATTTCAGCGGCAAAGAGCCGGAAGGAGAAGTTCGAGCCTAGGACCCCTGTTTTGCGACTTCAGAGACGCTTTTTGTAGAACATCCCCCTAAGAACCACTATGCAACGATGCTCTGTGGCCCTCTATTTCAATATGATCCTTTGATGTACACCGAATGGATGTATTGATGAATGGATGTCCCTGGTAAACAGTCTGGTCAATAACATCTTACAGAGAGCGCGCCGCAAGGATTTTCCACAAGCGCGTGGATTGCCACACTGAGTGTGAAAAGAGAAGGGCCCGTGAGCCAAAGTTGCGTATGAGATTGTGTGGGGTTAAATGATTTCCTTCGAAGATGGCTCATTTGATCGTAGTCGCTTTTGTGACGCGATGGGGTTGTTCGTCTGGCAGCGGGAAAGCTATATGCAGAGCACAGCGCATGTCAAAATCGAATTCACACACACATGACCGTAAAGTGAAGGAGGTGTTTAAGCGTGCCTAGAATGTCGCATCTTCTTTGCTTGTTACCTTCCGGAAAGCGATGGACAGGATTGTTGTAAAACTGCCGAGTCTCTCGCTGCATTAAAACAGTCTGAAAGACGAAGGGGTTGATGTCGCAAGAAGAATAGTCTTGTTGTCAAGGAGGTCTAGGGAACTGACCCAGCGAGGCTACGGAGCTTGCTGAAGAGGTATTTTGCACTTTCAGTGTTGCCACTTGCACTTGGGCTGTTGGTAGCTGAGTCTACCCAGGATCTTGGTTCCTTCAGCAGGAATACACATTGACCTTGTCCCACTGGTGGTTCTTCTTGTGGAAATACTTTTTCTGCCTGCTTCGGATCGACTGTGGA
This sequence comes from Effrenium voratum, assembly GCA_963377175.1. Lineage (NCBI taxonomy): Eukaryota > Dinophyceae > Suessiales > Symbiodiniaceae > Effrenium > Effrenium voratum. Next base: position 781,573 of record CAUJNA010000569.1, on the reverse strand, counting down.
TGTATACGAATTGCGTTGCGTTCATGAACGTTTCGTTCGTGATCTGTGTGAATGTCTCCGCTGTGGAAACCCGATAGTCGGCGATGGTGAGGAGGTTGTCGGTTTCGATTCGTTGGTCCTCTGTCTTTCCCCGCCAAGTGCAGATGTGACCATACAATCTGGAGACAGTCTTTGTATGCAACACATGCCTGACGATGGATCAATCAAGGCGGCGACTGGTTGGCAATGCAATGGGGTCCTTCCACGTCTGTTGCAAAAGCTTGATGGCATGGTGGAGAAGACCATTATCTGGACGATAAGCCTGCTGATATTTGCTGCAACTGTTCATCCAGCGTTCGCATTCGGATGTGGTCCTGGAAGTCCTTATCCACGGGTCCATGATTGAGATTTGGATAGATGTGGAAAACTCCAATGGTTGCAAATAGAAGATTTGCTGGAGCCATGTGACGCTCATCAGAGTCTAGGCTGGGATAGCCCGTAGTCTTGGCTTCTTCTCAACGTGGATGGTGACAATCTCCTTGTTCTTCCCACGCGCACGGGGGCAAGTGTTGGTGCAGGTGCTCCCGGATAGTCCCTCGTGAACATGCAGATTCCTGTGGATGCCAGTCAGTTTGGGGTCGGAATTGTATTCACCGTGCTTGTCACCCGTCGCCATGACCAGAGTACTCGGGGGAATGTCTCCTCTTCTTCGGCGGAGGATCGGTGTTACGGATGGTGAGTGCCGTCCGTTCTCCAGCAAACTTTGTGTTGTGATGGGTTGCGAGGGCGAGCGCAAGGATGATCATCGATCCTCTTTCTGCTGGCACATGCTGCAAGTCATTCAGGATGACGTCATCGACGCGTGGCATATGAACGTGCTTCCGACCCTTGGGGTTGAGTTCCTCTTGCGAAGGTCTTGCGCAGCTCTTCGCTGTATGTCGCGCGCAATCATGAATGTCATCTGCCTCTTCTTGAATGGAGTTGTCTTGCGTTCCGATTCAATGGATTCAGGAGCTCGTAATCCTTGAAGGGTGGAGAACCCCTGCTCTTGCTGATGCCCTTGGAAGGAAGGCCCCAATCTTAATCTTGTTCTTCCCACCGTTGGTAGTCTTGATGGATAGGGCGTGCCGCGGTTTCGATCGACAGGTCGCACATGTCCGGACAAGCGTCGCATGGACAGCTCCATTTCCTTGTCGTTTGCATATTCGTGGCCATTGGGACGAAGCGCTTGTTGCGCAGATGTGGATTGGATGCTGTCAATCCATTTGTGTGGCGGCGCGATCTGACTCCGTTTCTGTCTTTCCTCGTATGTGCCACAAGTAGACGGATACACAATCGCAATCTCGCATCTCTTGATTTGTCATGCCGTGGGAATGCCGTCGCGAGGAACAGGCTTGGCGTATTGCCCAGGAAGGCACCCCTAACTCCCCAAAGCTCGCAGGCTCCATCTTCATTTGCTGGTGCTTCCTTCCTCCCATCATATCATCCTCTCCTTTGTATGGCGAAGCGCTGCAGAGAACAGTCTGCTCGTTCTCTCGATTCTCCAAGGGATCAGGCGGACGATCGGCTTGGCCTTGTCTTCCGCAAGGTTAAAAAGCTTGCGCAGGGATTTCGCATTGGTGATGGTCTTGTCCATGTCGATTGTCTCACCGGGAAGATGTCAGTTCCACATGCTTTGGGATTGCTGTCAATATAGCAGCACATGCGATAGATTCTCTTGATGTAGGTGACGTAGGACTGCCTGCGATGGATGGATACCAGAACTGGTTGAACTTCACCTGGAGCAAAGTATGGCTTCTCCCCTGACTCCCGCACATGCTCATGCATAATGAACATAATTGAAGTCGGGATCTGTGGCATTCCTGGTAGCACTGTACTCCTTCACAAAGTCGAGGAAGGGGATGAGGGTGGAGTGTTTGGAATTCAGCGTTTCAGAAAACACAAATGCAACTCCGAAGATAACTGGATCTCAGAAGCAGGACTGGACACTTGACAAGAAGAACAAGCAGCTTGCTCGTGTTCACATCACGCCTCGAAAGGCATTTTTTGTTCATCAGGAGCTGAGGAACGCCAAATTGATCAGCAACCCGCTGAGAGACGGGGTAGCAGGATATGCTGCAGATAGGATCAAAGAAAGGGCAGTCGACCATTCAGCCAGATCCTTTTGCCCCATCCGCAGGTGAACCAACATCTCTTCTACTTACGCTGGGCAAAATCCACCAGCGATTGTCCAAGCCAGAAGGGCTGGAGAAGCTCCACCTCCAGCATTGCCACATGAATACCGACCAATTTCGATTTAGGACTTGCGCGCTTCGCGCACCAAGATCAAAATACGGTCTGCTTGACAAGATCCGAAGTGAGTGCGAAGTTTGCCAAGCAGCAAAGCAAGCACACCTGGAGGCGAAACGAATGGACTTCGAGCGGACACATTTGAAAACATGGCAATCATTGATCACTGTCATCTCGGAACCGGAGAACACGGCGCTCAACTGCATAGGGAAAATAGACAGTGAAATGCATGGAGGCATGCGTAGGGAAAGTGCACAGAAAAAATGACATGCATAGAGGCATGCGCGGGGAAAGTAGACAGTGAAATGCATAGAGGCATGCACAGGGAAAGTAGACAGTGAAATGCATAGATGCACGCGCAGGGAAAGTAGACAATGAAATGCAGCAAATCGCAAAATCTCCAGTTTGTGCACCTCAACCACGCAGATCCTCGCAGAGGGTCGGGCGCGCGGTGCAAGAATCCAACTAAACCTTGAGTTTTTAATATTTTTGCACCTCAACCAGGCCGATCGCCACAAAGGGTCGCGCGCGAACCGCAAGAATCGCTAAAAACCCAAGTTTTTGCACATCGCGCGACCCTCTACAAAGATCGGCGTGGTCAAGGCGCAAAAACCGACCCTCTGCGGGGATCGGCGTGGTCCATACGGGAAGGAGTTCTTTGCGATTCCTTGCGCGCGAGCGAATCTCTGCGGGGATCAGCGTGGTCGAGGTGCACAAACTACGGGTTTTTTGCAACTCTTGCGGCGGCGCGCGTGTGACAGGATTGGTGTTGCTGATGTGCAAAAACTTGTTTTTTTGCAGCGTTGCGAGCGCGAATCAGATGTCGCAAACATTGCAACCTGCTCACTTTAGCCTCCAGGCCCGCCGACGTTCCGGATTCTTGCACTGCGCGCGCGCGACCCTCTGCAGGGATCGGCGTGGTCGAGGTGGAACAACTGGAGCTTATTGTGACTCTTGCGGCGCGCTCGACCCTCTGCGGGGATCGGCGTTGTCGATGTGCATAAAAGCTGATGGTTTTTGCGATCTTCTGCTCTGCGCGCGCGACCCTGTGCGTGGATCGCGCGTGTCAGATCGCTCTCGTCGTCGTCCCGCGTGAATTTTCGCATATCTTCGCGGTCTGCACGCGACTGTCTGCAGGGATCAGGCTGCAAAGTCGCAACTCTTAAGTTCAAAAGTCATACGCGAAGTACGTCCCCGCAGGCTGGGCTGCAAAACCGCAACTCTTTTTTTGTACAAAAGTAGTACGCGAAGTACGTTCTCGCAGTTCCGGCTGCAAAGTCGGCAAGTAGACAGTGAAGTGCGTAGGGGCATGTGTAGAAAAAGTGCGCAGTAAAATGCGTAGATGCATGCGTAGGGCAAGTACAACGTATGCATAGGGCGAGCGCACAGTGAAATGCATAGAGGCATGGGCAATGAAATGCGCAGAGGCATGCGCAGGGCAAGTGTGCGCAGGGAAAGTAGGCAGTGAAACACATGAGGCATGCGCAGGGCAAGCGTAGAGTGAAGTGCATACAGGCATGCGCAGGCAAAGTAGGCAGTGAAACGCACAGAGGCATGCGTAGGGCAAGTGCAGAGTAGAATGCATAGAGGCATGCGCAAGGAAAGGAGTCAGTGAAATGCGTAGACGCATGCGCATGGAAAGTAGAGAGTAAAATTCATAGCCGAGGCATGCGAAGGAAAATAGACAGTGAAATGCATAGAGGCATGCGTCGGGAAAGCACGCAGTGAAATGCATAGAGGCACGCACAGAGTAGACAGTGAGATGCATAGATGCATGCGTAGGGCAAGTACAGAGTGAAGCACATAGATGCATGCACAGAGTGGACAGAGTCACGCGTAGGACAACTAAAGAGTGAAGTGTGTAGATGCATGCGCAAGGAAAGCAGACAGTGAAACGCGTAGAGGCATGCGCAAGACAGTGAAACGCATAGAGGCATGCGTAGGCCAAGTAAAGAGTAAAGTCCATAGAGGCATTCGCAGGGAAAGTGTAGTGAAGTGCATAGGCCTGCGTAGGGCAAGTGTAGAGTGAAATGCATGGGTGCACGCACAGGGAAAGTAGGCAGTAAAACGTATAGAGGCATGCGTCGAGAAAGCACACAGTGAAATGCATAGAGGCGTGCACAGAGTAGACAGTGACATGCACATTCGTAGGGCAAGGACAGAGTGATGTGGACAGATGCATGGACAGAGTAGACAGTGAAATGCATAGAGGCATGCATAGGGCAAGTACAGAGTGAAGCGCGTAGATGAATCACAGGGAAAGTAGACAGTGAAATGCATAGAGGCATGCGCAGGAAGAGTACACAGTGTGATGCATAGAGGCATGTGTAGGGAAAGGAGACAGCGAGATGCGTAGAGGCATTCGTAAGGCAATTGCAGAGCGAAGTGCACACATGCGTGCGCAAGGAAAGTAGACAGTGAAATGCATAGTGGCACGCACAGAGTAGACAGTGAAATGCAAAGCTGGAGAAAACTGACCGATTCAGGCTGCGTGTCATGGACAATGCTTTCGGGCCACCCGTTGTCTAGTTTTTGTCATCCTGGGCCGCTGCAGAGACAGTAATTCCTACGCAGGGTGTCGAGGACGTCACTGCTCCTGCAGGAAGACAAATCTGGTTAAAAGGGAAAACTTTTCCCTCGAAGGAGCAATGGCTATATTCGACCTCGGAAATACCAACATCGAGTTAAGCGTGACAAAGGTCAGAAAGGATGAAACCATCCCGCCTGGGAAACCAGGAATTGCTCCATGCAGAAGGAACAAGGAAGCTCCTCAGCCGATTCCAATAAAAGAACCATCCATGCCGGCTCCTAAGCCAGCAACCTCACGGCCATTACGCATCAACGGGGCAACAATCTTGAAGGCGGAGAACATGTTTGTGAAAATTCCTGAGCAAGCGCATTGGAGTTGTGTAAGGAAAGGGAAAACTCGTGTTCTTGAGATCTTTGCAGGAAGTGCAAGATTCAGCCAATGCTGCGCACTTGCAGGTCTCAAGGTTGGAAACTTTGCTGACATCCACGGATTCGACGCCGTGTCACTTTCACGGAACGACACATGGTCATGGAGATTGTGAAGGAACACGTGATGTCATCCTCATGGTAGCGGTGCGCGGTCCATTGTCAAACAAGCCGAACATCCAACAAGACCAGCAGCTTGCCTACCGCTGGAAGTGACGAGGCCAATCTTCAGGAAATGCAAAAAAGCACCAGCTCGTCAAAACACGAACAGCAACCACTTGAAAGCAACACGGAAACATGCGGAAGAAAAAACCCATTTGCACTGGTATACCCTGACCAATTCTGCAAGGTGAAGCCGCTTGACAGTGAGGCGCACCTTCTCCAAAACATCTTTGAGCCACTCTCCAATCAGCCGGTTGGTCTCCGTAAGAAATGGAAGCCATCGACCAGGAGTTCAGTATGACTGGCAGCAGATTCAAGACCTCCCCCAAGACCCGCTAGTCCAACATTTCAAACGACACTGAAGCAGCACCCACCAGGTCTACTTGACTGGCGTTGCCATAACATGTGGAACGATTGCAAGAAGCTGAAAACATTTCGCGCGTCATGTCCACCCAACATGACCAATTGCCTGCATACGTCCACGCCATCGGCATGAGTATGCCGCTCGCATCACCTCTTGACGATGCGCGCCTAGCTCTCCGGCAGCCTGCTCAGATGACCAGAATTTGTATCATGCCTGCGTCCGCGCAACTGGGGAGACTTTGGTCTATCATGTATTCAAGATGCGGCCATCAAGCCGATGCCCGTCAAGACAAATTGACCAGATGTCCAACCAGATCACCCCACTGATCCAAGACTTCCAAATCCTTCAGACCAACACATGCTGAATCCGCAGAAGTCACTCAATATGCCCCGACCATCCCATGATCCACCGCAAGGTGTGTCACCAGACAGCTCCGCAGATCCACCATCGCTGCCGCCGCACGGCAAGCCTCACAACAATCCCGCGGAAACGGCAAACAGTAATGTTGGCCTCAAGCGGGCTCAACTGACTGGGGGGCGATGTCTCTTTGCCCTCAGCCGCAGCCATCTCAACCGATTCTGCCGACTGTTGCGGTGCCATCACTATCGGTAACTTTGAGCATTCCCGAAAATGAAGACAACGATGAAGAGCTCGAACTGCCGCATCTTGAGCAGGAAGCAGAAGACTGGGAAGAAGCCAGGTGACCAATCACCTGAGCCTTCACCTAGGAAGAACCTGCCTCTCCCAGTGTCAATCCGAACAATCCAATCAATTTGCCGCTGCAATCAGACAGTGAGGATGAACTCATCCCTCACGTCCCAACATCATCGAGCACTGGATGTTCACAGGCAACCGTGAGAAGCACTGACCAATAAGACGGTGAACCAGAGGATTTTCAGAGAGCGCGAGCACACTGCGAGCTTGACGAGGCACACTGGTCCCACATGACCGTGCTGACCCCGGATCTTTTACGTTTCTGAGAGACATCGAAGGGAACCCTGTTCTTTTCGGGAGGGTAAAGGGTGCCTTCAAACCGACCTCTCGGCGCGGATTCTCTCATCAGAGATTTGCACTTCTAGTCTTGCATTCATCCAAGCAAGAATCTTTGAAGGCTTCTACAACATCTCCGCTCATCGGCAAGAAGAGGAAAAAAGCAACAGCTACCGCGACAAGAGCTTACTAGAAGCAACTCAATTAAGCAACGCCCCGGGAATGCAAACCTTGGCTTGGTAACGAAGTGATCGATTTAATTTAATCGACACGCGAAAAATCAAGGTCAGGCGTTGGCTCGCCCTAAAACAAGACAAAGACGGCAACTTCCTGAAGACCAAAGCTGGGTCCCGAGGCTTCCAAGACAAGCAAACTAGCAATCCAAGCAGCTGCAAACATCCTTCACATGGATTTGGAAACTGCCTTCCTGATTCCTCTTGAAATGAGGTAATCATCCTACATCGGTGCACGCATGAAGAAGCCTGCGCACAAGTTCAACGACGCGCCGCGCAGAAGGTGGAACATCCCATGATTCGGAAGGTTTGGCACTTCATCATAGATTCGGCACTTCGGTCCCATGGACTCGTGCCAACACGAGCAGACCGTGTACATATGTTTACTACGGAAAGTATCTTCCCAAACCCCGAGCAGTGGAGAGGAATCAGTTGATTGCCTCATGGATCCTGTTTCCACCAAACCGACAGTTCATGGAGCATTTTCTCTGCACGTAGATGATCTCCTTATGACCGGTGATGATGCATTTGAAAAAGAAATCATGGGACTACTCCGTAAAGATTTTCATGTTGGTTCCAAAGACAAAAATGGTTCAGTGGAAGCACAACGACAAGCACGGTTGCTACATCAATGTCCATCCGAATGTTGCCATAGACGAACTTCAGGAGATCACCTTGACAAGAACTTGCAAGATGACACTCCCCTGTCACCACAAACGCATACTCCACGCAGAAGCGTCCTAGGTCAGATCAGTTGATTGCAGTCGTGGAGACAATTCCACACTTCTCACGTTGCGCATCCAGAGCAGCACCCCCAACCATGGTGCAATAAAAAGCCATCAGAACCATCAAAAGCATTTCAGGCTACTCCATGGCAAGACTCGCATCATCGGCTACCCTGACGCATCCTATGCTGCAATAATGAGGACGAGTCATCCCAACGTGTGTGTGGTGTCTTTCTTGCTGAAGAGCGAGATCTCGGAGTTTTCTGACCGATTATGAGACGCATAAGACCACCGCTGCCACAATGTCCACCACAGTTGCTGGATTGCACGGACTGATGCGTTCTTACATCTCGTTGCTTTCTCTTCTCGGTCTCTGGTCAGACATCACAGGTGAAATTTCTGACGCGCACACTCGAACCAATGCAACTAACCTGGTTTACAACCGCCCCGACAACCCAGCAAAGAGGAAGGAAAGCAGAAGCGGACAGATGCACGACCTTGCGCATGAACTAAGTGAAGATTGCCTTGCAGATTCTTTGGCCAAACATTCAGCGAAAGCAAATGAGCTGACCAAGGCAGTCCTGATCGGCAACCTCTTGACTGTTGACGTGCGCCCAGCAGGTCGTGCAATGCTACAGAACAAGGCATTTCTAGTTGAATGGCTTGCACACAACACAGCACATGGCCCCGCCATCATCGCATTTGCAGAGGTCGGGATTACAGAACATATGTTCATGCCTTCCTAATTTATTGCATGTGCTTAGCTTCCTGCGTCCAGTTCTCAACATTACGCTGACCTGCGTCCTCTTTCGCCTCGGATGACTTGGATGCGCGAACAATCTCATTCTTGGATGGCTCCAGACGTGGAAACTCGACTGATGCTGTCAGCGTCGTCAAACACACAGTTGGTTGAGGCCTTTGCCAGCAATTTCTCCATGGAACTTGCATGCAGCAAGATCGACGTGCTCGATCTGACTGATGCTCATCCACAAGTTCCTCATACCTGAGCCAGCTGACTTTTCCCTCACACAATGGCGCCTGCAGCGATAAGGAGAGTTTCTCTTCAGCGATGCCCATTGATAGGCCTGCGCCTCCATCAAGCCTTCTCTGAAAACCGCCTCCACAATTGAGTCCAAAACCACTTGGTCCCTAACAAGGAAGTGTCCACCATGGTAATGCTGCTCTGTGGCCCTGGATCTATCTTTGCTGCGCGCTGGATGGATGTGGATGTTTGTGGGTTCTCACAAGCGCATGGAGCCACACTGAGTGCGAGAATATGAGATTGTGGGGCCCCATGACTGCAGAAGCAAGCAGGGCCCCCCCCCCCCAAACCTTACGTAATTGACGTGTCGGGGGGGGGGGTTGTCCTCCTCTCAATTGTCCGACACGTCGCACAATGTCGGCGGATTAGGCGGCACCCTCCGAAGGTCCAATTTGTTTGAGTATCCGTCACGGTTGGGCTGCCGCCGCAGCTGTGCTAGAGATTTGCAGATTTGCGCACGTTGTTCTGACACACGCTCAAACGTGATGTGCTGCGATTCTCAGTGAGAGTGTGGCCTGCGCTGTGGAACGCGCTGCAAACTGGCGAGCTAGGAAAAGGAAGCCAGCGGCCATGTGTTGCAGGGGTTGGGCGCAGGACGGTTTGCTGCTGTGTCTCATTTCCTTCTTGGACGCCTTTCGGACTCAGAAACTACGGCCGCACTGCAAATTCCGGCTTCAGAAACTTCGGCGCCTCCCACATTGGTAGAAGCTACAAAAGTTGGCTTAGGGGGTTCAGGGATGTAGGGTGTTTCAGGTTTGGTGTAAGGTTGGTTGGTTGGGTGTTCTAGGCTTGGGTTGGGGTACGCCCATAGTTGACAAGTCGGAGCTGCCTGAACCCCACGACAGTGTTGGGTAGTTCTTGCGCCGAGGGTTTGGGTCTCCGAATCAAGCCTGCAAATCAGGTTTTGTAGCCCCCCAAACAGTTTACTGTGAGGGGTTCTAAATTCATTTGGAGTGACTCTCGCCTATGCCTGGCACGGCTCTCTTGGTGGACGTCTGGCGTGGCTGTGTGGGCGGACTGGTTCATTTCTCCCGCATTCTCTCCTTCTGTATGGAAGGGATCATTCATTTGTCTGTCTTTGTCTCCCTTCATTTGTCCCCAGTTTGGACGCCCGGCACGGCTCCCTGGTGGATGGACTCATTTGCGGGGTATTCCGCGGGCACGCGTGTGTGATTGAGGCTCAGAAAGGAATGTTGAGCATGCGCTTGATAAAGCCACAAGCAACATGCTGCGGATGCACGCATGAGTGCTTCAAGTGAATGATTGTGTGTTCTTTGTGTGTCCAGCTGACCACATCGATGCGTTATCGGCGCGTTCCAAGTAAACACGCGCTTTTTGCATGTGACCACATGAGTGTGTTCCACGTGAGCACATGCTTGTGTTCCAGATGAAAGCGTGCGATCGCTCTGATAAAACACATATGCGATCCGGTCAAAATTCCTAGTACGGGAATCTAGTCTACAGAGGCCACCGCAGTCACTTCGTGCAGTTTACATTCATACCAAGAGGAGTCTTGCAAATACCAATGGATTGCCCGCTCCCCACTGGAGGCGCTAGGATGGCGCTTGGTTTGCGCTGGGGTCTTCGGTGATTTTGGTTTCCAAGAGTTGGTGCGTGAGTTGCCGCAACGGGCTTTGTGTGGCTTTCAAGAGTGTAATGTTGCAGTTCAAACTTAGTCTTTGAAGCCAGCCCGCACGTTTACCTTCATCTTACGTGGGCTTAATTTGTCAAATCCACACAGATGGGCGCGCTAGCAAGGCGCCAGCGCAGCGGTCAGCTGTGACTTGTTCCTAGTTACGCCTCATCCGAATTTTCTTCCGCTGGACAAATAAGAAACAGCTGAGGCAAGAAGGCGCGGGTGCCTTGTACCGAGCATACGGAAGAATTGGGTTGCATATTTCCCTGCGAAGCAAATGCTTCACTGAATCGGTACCAAGAATTGCTACAATACGATAAAGGCGCTTTAGAGCGTTCTACCGAGCAACAGATTGCTCGATACGAAAGACACTGTCCAGAGAAGCGAGAAAGAAGCGCAAAGCGCCGGAAAGTTTTTTCTAAGCTGAATGAAGCCTGTAAATGCTGGAGACGCGACCGATACTGATAGTACTAGCAGTAGCATCAGCAGCAGCAGCAGGCTCGCGCGCTAGCAACGGCCAAAAAGCTAAATTGATCGCACACGAACATTATTTTCCTACTTGGAACACGCGTAATTATAAAGCACAAGCGTTGTTCAGGACAGAGCCCCATGGAATATCGCTTCACAGGCGGCTTTGGGAACTTGATATGTGTCGCACCACAGAAAATGTAAGTTCAATGTGAACACATGTTTGCTGTCTAGGTGAACGCACATGTTTCTCTCCATGTGCACATACGTGTGTGTGTCCGTGTGCGTGTTCCGGGTGCGCATGTATGTGTGTGCGTGTTCGCGTGTACACATATGTGTGTCCCACGTGTACATATATGTGTGTTGACGTGTGCGCATATGCGTGTTGCGCGTGTACACATATGTGTGTTCACGTGTGCGTACATGTGTGTTCTTATCAGACACGTGTGTGTGTGTCCAGGAGAACACATGTGTTTTCATCAGATGAACACGTGTGTGTGTGTCTGCTCTGCGTGCGTTCACGTGTGCACATTTGTGTGTTCCTTGTGTAAACATTTTTGCGCGTTCAAGTGTGCACGCATGTGCGTTCCAACTGGACACGTGTTTGTGCTCCAGGAGAACACATGTTTGTTATCAGATGAACACGTGTGTGTGTGTGTCTGCTCCGCGTGCACATGTATCTGTGTTCATTTGTACACACAAATATGTGTGTTGCACGTCTACACATTTGTGTGTTCACGTGTGCACACATGTGTGTTCCGAATGGACACGTGTTTGTGTTTCAGGTGAATACATGTTTGCTTTCAGATGAACGCACGTGTGTGTGTTTTCCGGGGGCACATATATGTGTGTTCACGTGTGAACATATGTGTGTTCCACTTTTTTCACAGACGTGTGTTCACTTGTACACACTTCTGTGATCCAACTTTGTTATCAGATGAACAGTCGTGTGTGTGTCGCTTGCGCATAAATGTGTGTGTGTTCACGTGTGCAGTACACATGCATGTGTGTGTTCCACGTGTGCACATATGTGTTCCACATGTGCACACATATGTGCTTTTAATCGCACGCGCGGTGTTCCCGGACACATATTTGTGTTTCAGTGGTATACATATGCGTGTCCCACGTGTACACACATGTGTGCTTGAATTGCACGTGTTTGTGTTCCAGGTGAACAGATGTGTGTTCCACGTGTACACGCATGTGTGTCGAAGTTGGACACGCGTTTCATTGTGTTCCAAGTGAACACACATGTGTGTTCCACGTGAACACATTAGCGTGTCGTAGGTGGACACATATGTGTGTTCCAGGTGTACGCCAGTGTGTGATTTCCAAGAAGCACATGTCTGGTGTTGAGCTCAACGCATCTATGCGCGTGCCGCAGGTGAATGTATATGTGTGTGTTCACGGGTGCACATCTGCGCGTGCCGCGTGTACTGTTTCAGTTGTATACATAGGTGTGTCCCACGTGTACGCACATGTGTGTCTGAGTTGGGCAGGTGTGTCTGAACCTCCCATGTGACCGCGCGCTTGCGCAGCCACACTTGCGTACACGCCCGCGCGCCGCTATCGCACGCACTTGCCCAACCTCAGTTCTGGCTCGGTGCTGAAGCGCGAAGCACGCCGCCAACACACGTGCAGCAACGCAACTCGTGCGAGGTTCACGACTGCATCATTTGGATTCATCCGTCTTGAAGCGCAGACAGCGCAAGCTGTTGGCATGTTTGCGCCCGCCCGTCAGTCTTCAACTGTTTGGGGTCTCTGCTGGTGTAATTTGTAGTTTGCAAGTCACTTTGGTTTCCGAACCCACTGTTGAGAGACTTGGTCGCCTAGCCCAACGATTCTGGGCGCAGGAGTATTAGAGCCGATGCTTATGTTTGCCGAAAGGGGCGCTGGGCTGAGCAGCCTTGACTTGGCCCTTACACCCCTGAAAGGACGAACAAGGCAACGGGATGAACAAAGCAGGAGATGTTGTGTCGGCCAGGATCCTTTGTCCAAAAACTCCTGCCCCAGCTTCACCTTGGAGGGGATCTTACCTTGGCCGCTCGGCGGATTCTACAAACTGGGGGAAGGCGTTTGGTTCCCAGTACGGCTATTGTTGAACGATGGGTATGTGTCACCGTTAGCCAACGCCGCGCGCACATGCGCACGGCCCTAGTGTAACGCAACGCAGCGTAATGTAGCGCAACGCAATGCAACACATATACGCACGTGTGCAAATAGCAATGCCAGAGCATGTGTGCAAAAACGCGACGTGATGTACTTAACTCAACTAACGTAACGGGATGCAAAAGTCATGCAATGTCACGCAATGTGGCGTAGTGTAATGTAATACCTAGAAGATAGGTGCCCCGAAAGCATTAGCAGCGGCGGCAAGTTCCCCTAGCAAGTTCTCCAAGCATTAGCTGGCAAGCTGTTGGCGCGAGCTCCTCGGAGCAAATTCTCGCGAGATGGTTGAGCCGGCAGCAGGCGCTTCGCCAGCGGCAGCGGCAGAAGGGGAGAGCAATGTTGATCTGAGAACCTGTGATGACTCGTGTTTGTCTTAGAGATTTTCTTTCAGCCGCGCGTCGCAGCTCAGGCGCAGCTTCTTATTGGTCGTCTGCATAGACCTTCCAACGAAGAGAGAGGACGGCGAGCGTTGGGACTCGTCTAAGAACAAGCGCGTCGAGGACGTCATGAACCTGACCTCAACCAATGAGCCAGTCTACTTTGCGGATCTTCCATGGGACCGCTTTCGCCACCTCAGGGTTGTTGAGATTGTGTAGGTAAGGTTCGACAGAAACACCAAACCTGGCGAGGAGAAGACCCTGAGGGCTAAGACCCATGGGTGCAAGCGCCAGCTGAAGAGACTGCAACGGAAGCACGCTGCAGACAAATGAATGCTTGAAGATACATCCCGAAGCGGCAAGCTCTCGCGTAGCCAAAGTGCAACGACTCCGAAGGAGTTGGCTACGTGAAGAAGGATGCACGTCGGTTGACCAACTCGCCGCACAGTGCCCGAGCGTTGCAGGAAGCAGTTAGAAACCGACGGGGAGTTGAGCGCGACGCTCAGCGGACTCAACGTTGTTCCTGACGCACCTCCTGCCACCGAGCAGGAGCAGGAATGGCATGAATACCTGCCGAACGCAGCTGAAGAACTTGAAGGTCCTGTTAAGCTCCTGTTTTTCACTCCAACACTGGTGCTAGAAGCTTTATAGGCCTTGCCCATCTGACTTAGTTTGGGGCTGTCAGAAAACCTGCTTGTGTTCTTGTTCGAGGTTTTCTGGTTTTTGTTCTAAATCTGTGGCGCCGCATTTTGTGCTTGCGTCATGTTTTGGCTGCTTTACAAAACCTGGCGTCTACAATGCGTGCGTTCTTCTCACATTGTTAACTTCCAGACTGCCAGAAAAAGCGCAGTTTTTGAAAAACGCTAGTGCAGGGCTCAGTTCGGGCGTGGCGCACGAGTGGCATTGCGCAATTGAGTGTTGACTTGATAGGAATGCAAGTTTTGGAGCTGGCAGGGACACACTGTTGCGCGCGAAATGCGTTTCTTTTTTGTTATTACTTACTGCGCATTGGCGAGGCTGTGGACTCATGGCATTGGTTTGCACTGTGAGTCAAAGCCTGACAGGCTCAGCGGCTTGGTGTGCAATCATTGTGGTTCACAAAGAAAACAAGTAGCAAGGGGGGCTGACAATTTTCATGTTCAAAGCCATTGGCTCACAGATCCCGCGCAGCTGTGGACTTCGCGCTTGGGGGGCCGGCGAACCCGCGATAGGCCTCCAGGGCGCCAATTGTGCTCAAGTTCTTTGGCATTCAACAAAACATTTTAATTACACAAAATGTGTTATTCGATTATTTGCTTTGTTTTGCTTTTGAATACTTCTTGTATATTATGAAGGTTTGCATCGTTGCGGCATGCAATTTCGTTCCATTTCGTGCTGTAGCCGAACAAATGCTCGCAAGTTTCATAGGCTGCAAGCACCCTTGGACTACTGTGTGTTGTTTCCAGAAGGCGATTAACTCCTCTGTGGTGTGTTGAGGGTGCTGGGCGCGTATATTTTTCGAGCAATGTCGTGTGCGTTTTCACGCGGCCGTAGTTGGATGGCATGTTGGGTGATAAAAGGGGGCGCAACCAATGGATGACTGAAGCTTTTGCGGGGGCTGACCGTTTGTCCAGGGCCGCGATCGGCCAGTTCTGTTTTCGCGCGAGCTCAGACTGCCTTGACAGGCCTACCTGAGGAATATCTGTGCAATGGCGAATGAAAGCGCGGTGTGTTGCTCATGAGGCTATTTGCTGGTTATTTGCTGCTTTCCACGTAGGCGCTGAGCATGCTTGACGAAAGGGTCCTCTTCTGTTCACTTGTGAAGTTCTGCAGCGACGTCTGGGGCGGTCATTGGAGCCACGCGCTTGTAGAGCTGTGCTGATGGGTTAACTAGTTTATTGAATTTTGCTTTTTTGCACGTTACACAACGTCCTTGAAGAAATGTGTGTTGCTGGCTAGCTAGCTTATGTTTCTGCATGGAAGTTGTTCAGTTGACTTTTGCATTTGTTGCAAATTGGCCTTGGGAGCTAGGGAAGAAGGGTTTTCTTGCCCAGTAAACAACGTCCTTGTAGACACGCGCTGTTGAACTAGTTTGCTTTTGAAAGCACATTGCTGTCTAGTTTGTTTTCCTTTTTTGAAGGTGTTCAGTTGATTTTTTGTTTTTTTTTGCAAATGGCACTTTGGAACTGGAAAGCAAAAGGGCTGGGGAAGAAAGTTGAAAGTTCCTAGCTGGTGCAATCTTGGGCCCCAACAAGGTTAAGGCTGCAAGAAAGGAAGAGCTACAGTGTGTTTACACCAAAGTACCTTTGGCACAAGCTCACGCTGAAGGGAAAGTTCCAATCGCACTCAAGTGGGGTGATCGGAACAAGGGAACGGTTGCCTCGGGGGGAAGGGGAACTCCAGACTCTTTCTTTTCAAATTCTTCATTCCCAAATTTTGGGAATTTCAGATTCATGTTCTCTCTAATTGTTCTACTCAATATATTTTCTTCTTTTGGGAAACACCCAAATTATTCTAGTTATTCGCAACGGGACGGGTCCCTTTTGAGGAATTCCAGATTCACGGTGTAGTCTAGCTATTCTACTTCTTATGATCGTTCTTCCCAGAGGGACGGGTGCCTTTTGGGAATCTCCGACTAGATTTGTTCAAACTGGTAGTCGAAGTGTTCCATTTTTCCATTCCCAAAGGATGGGTTGGGTGCCTGTTGGGGATTCCAGATTCATTTGTTTGTTCTCTTGAGTGGTTATACGTCTGAGTAGTGCTTATGCATTATTCTCATCATCATGTTTATCATCCGTTTTCTCATCAGCTTTGTCATCATGAGTTTCATCATCATTCATCATCATCATTTTCATATGTTCATCCACATTTTCATGATCATTATCATCCTCATCGTTCTCATGTTCATCATCAGTTTCATCGTTCTTCTCATCACCATGTTCAGAATCATCTTCATCATCGGTCTCATCATCGTGTTCATCATCATTTTCATCATTTCCACCATCATTGCCACCATCATTTCATCATCTTTTCATCATCTTTTCATCATCGTCTTCATCATGGTCATGGTAATGTTCATCATCGTTATCATTTTAACATCATGTTCATCATCACTATCACCATCATCATTTTCATTTTCACCATCATTAATCTCATCATCGATTTCATCATCATTATCATCATTATTATCATCATGCTCATCATCATGTCTTCATCATCATCAGTATCATCATCATTTTTAGTATCATCATCATTTTCAGCATCATCATCATTTTCATCATCGTTTTCTTCATCATGTTCATGGTTGCGGCGCCTGTAAGCCGACCGCGCTGTAATCACGGTTTTGAGGGCTTAGTCCGGTTCAAAATCCAGGAAATACTCAGGTTTTTGATGGTTTGTTATACAGGCACATGGTTTGCACATAGCGCAAAACACTGGGACGCGCCCCCCAATTTCAACGTTTAGGTTTTTGAGGACTTTGGTCTTGCCAGGGAGCGGGCAATTCTTAATGTTGTGAGTGGCGCCGGACGGTGGAAGTATGGTGCTGATGGCCGCAGTCGACTGTGCTGGCAAGAAGCCGCTTTTCCGAGCAACCGCTACAATGAATTGCCAGACCATTTGAAAGATGTGTACGTTTCGCCAGACATGAGTTTTGCAAGGAACACTGCTAGGCGCTAGGCAAGTAGTCACGGCGATGAGATGTGCATCCGCTCAAAAGGCAACAGCTTAGCTTGCTTCTCTCGTTGATCTAGCGTGAAGTGAACTTCCGCACAAGCATGCAGCGAAATGTCGCAGCATGTTCTTGGATGTTCTTCTTGCATTAGCCTTTGGCTCAGGATCCTGCCTTTTTGTGGAGGGTGTTGACATTCTTTGCAGATGCCATGCTCTCTTTGTGCCGGAGCAAAACAAAATCAGTTGGCCTTTTCTTGGCCGCATGCTCCGCTGAGACTGCCGAGGGCATCGCCCCCAACGAAATACTCGCTTTGGAGGTGGTGGTGGCAACGGATCCGGGTAATCGTTTATCAACTCTTCTTCTGGCAAATGATAATCACTCAATGCACCTTCTTCTTGTTCTGGAACATTTGCGAGGCCAGCAGCGTGCGTGGAAGGTCTGGTGGAATTTTTTGGTGTAGCATCTTCAACCAAAATTGAGTCAGTGGACCAAAAGTCGAGCCCCAACTCCCCCACAATCGGGTGCTGAAGAATGCGGGGCAGGCTGCAAGGGCAAGACTTGGATGGCCGGCCGAAAGCTTCCGACAGCCGGTGGCACCACGGTCCTGTGCCGACAACTCAAAACATGCTATGCGGCTCGCATTGCCGGCGAAGGCCTGCGGCAAGCCAGTGGAAACTGCAGCCAGCACCTTCGCAAAGCTTCTTCTAGCAGCAGCAACTGCGTCAGCGGGTATAAGTCCCACAGTAATGCCTGCGTCACCAACAAAATGTCATCATGAGGATCAGCGCGGGTAAGAACCTGCCATGGTTCACGACGTCAAGACACAAGGTTATTTTTTGTTTCGTCCCATCGCGGAGAAGACCACGCAGGGGCGCGCAGGGAGAGGGTGGTCAACCAGTTCATAAAGTAAAGAAGAAGGGTTATCGTGTCTTTTCCCCGTGTGGGAAAAGGCTCTGCATGAAAACAACTGCTGACAGATACACTCGTGACGGGCACGCGATTACCTCCCGCCCCCCCACCCCACCCCCCCCGCGCAGTGAACGTGACGTGCTGCGGCCTTGAGCCAAATAGCACTGTGTGGCGTAGGGTCAATTGCGAAGCAAAACCAACACAAAACAGACACAGTTTCTTTTGACCCTGAACACCAAAATGGTATTCTTGGCTTCATGGCCTTTAGCCGTAGCCATACTTATGGTGTGCTTGCCGTAGCCATATCAAAATTTGAATCATCCTATTTCTGTCGCGGATGAAATGTCTTGTTGGCAGAATGGAAAATGCTTTGTACTGATTGGACGACATACCTAACTGTATCTAAAACGGAAATGTGAAACCATGGATCACTCACAAGCATAGTCTTGATGTGCAGTAGGATCAATCGATTGGAATTCGTGGTGTCGTTTTGCGTGTGATGGTTCTCAGCGTGAATTGTAGTCATAGTATCTCATCGCTTCTGCGTACCAACAGTAGCTGCTATCGGATTGGCTTGCATATCGTCCGCCATAATCCTCCCATCCTTGGTAGCCCGAGCTCTTCCACCCTTGCTGGTATGATTGGCTCCATGGCTTCCATGCTGTCTCATTCTCCTTTTTTTTTGTTGTGATTGTACTCCTTCTTGCGGTGGAAATTTCTTTCTTGGTCAGCTGCAAGGCTGCGAATGTAGACCAGCAATTGGGGTATGAGAGTCGGAGTTGCGTGGTCCAAGCAGTAGCATCTCATTGTTGCTGTGCTTGTAGCGCTCGGTGGAAGTGACCTTGTAGTCGGAGATGACCTTGTCAACATCTGCTATCATGGAATCCATCGTATCTTGGTCGAGCTTGGAAATCTCGAATTTGCGGAATTCTTTTTGGATGTCAGTCTTTCCGCAACTGAACACGAAGGTCATCATGCAATCCGGAAACGTTCTGTCAAATCCTGAACCGTGAAGATGGTGACGAGCAATGGACTTATGCGCAAGAGGTCGACATTGTGAAATCCATTTGCTCCGCCCGAGGCATGTCTTGTGTTCCATTCCAGAGGTTCTTGAACTTTTCCATAATGTAGTGCATGAGGCCGTGCTCAGGATTGTAAACGGATTGTAGCTTACTGAACATTTTTGCGGACTTGTTGGCGTCGCCTGTGATCGCATCGCAGTGGTACTCCGTAACGAGCGGCATGATGCCTTTCTGCACGTCGTCTTTTGCTGCACCATGGCTGACGTTCGGATGAATATGGAAAACCCCAATGGTGGCAAATGGAAGGTCAGCTCTGGTGACATGGCGGGAGTCGTAGGAGAGAACAGGGTCCTGAGTGGATACGGATCTCATTGTTGGGCTGTTCTTGCCAGCAATCTCTGTCCATTATACTTCTCCTGGTTGAGGAACACGGATGTTCCGGTGGATGCCAAGCAGTCGGATGTTGGAGTATCATAGTCCGGATCAGTGCAACCGTCTTCGAGCTCGAAGAAGCATCTGAACATTCCGAATGTTGTACTCCAGAATTGGCTCTTCGTTGAAATGTAAAGCGCCAACAGTTCGACACTGGCGTGTTTCCCACCTCGGACAAAGCATGCGATGGACGTGGATGACCAAAGCTTGATGACGATGCCCTTGTGTCCGCATTTTTTAACAGCTTGATGAGATCGAGGGTCTTACCTTCATCTGGGTAGAGGAACGCGTCCGCCTCGTTGATGCAGAGGATATGTGCACTGTTCTGCATCATCTGCATGATGAGCGGTCGGCGCTTGATTGGCCATGACTTGAGTTCTCGACCATCCAGCTTCGGACTCCTTGTGAGGCTCCCGCGATTCACTGTCAGGATGTTGAGTGAAATGCTGGATGGATAGTCTGTTCTCTTGGGGTAGTCGACAACTTGGCCATCAGTTCCTTGCATCCGGGATCCCAGAATGGTCGTGAATGACTTGATGAGCTCGGGATCGTGGTAGTTCTTCACCTTCTTGAGTCCGATCGGAAGTCGCAGTGGGTATCCCGAAGGGTTCTGCGCTGCTCTGAACTCTTCCATGGTCGGATGTTCACTTGCGTGCTCGAAGTAGAACTCATTTTCATCGAGGTTCTCATCTGGATTCACGTCGTGGATGGTGTCGAAGGCATTCAGAAAACAGTCTGCTCATTCTCGCCACTCTCCAGAGGATGAAGTGGACGATGGGCTTCGCATAGGACTGATCTATTGAGTAATATACGCAGATGGATTCGGCATTGGTGATGGTCTTGTCCATGTCGATCTGCCCGTTGCGGGTTACCATTGGTATGACCTCAGTGCTGAGACTCGTGGGATAGTCGTAGATCTTCTTGATACAGGCCATGTACGCATTCTGTCCCTGGGTGGCTTTTCCACAAATGGTAGGTTCCCACAGGTGATTGAACTTGGTCTTCAACCAGCATGGCTTATCACGGGGCCCTCGCAGATGCTCTGGAACATAGTTGAATTCTGGATGTGTCTCTTGGATGGCGCGGCACTCACGGTAGTAGTGCTTCACAGTGCTCAGAAACTTCTGGTTCCAGAATGGCGAAGGATTCGCAGTATCTCTCAAAAGCTTTATTCCCATCTGCTCTGGTTTGTTGGGGCTCACCTACTCGGATCGTTCAAGGGATGCAGGAGGTGCCTTCATCGTTGGCCGCCGTCTTGGTATTGGTGGCCGTTTTTCATGATGATGCTTGACATTGTCGGATTCCGTCTCTTCGTCCAAGGTCATGGATGGCTGTGTTTTGATCTTCGGTGTCAGCCTCAGTGTTGGAACCGGAGGCTGCATAGGCATTGCCTTCTGCCTTGGCCGTTCCTCGAGAGGGCTCCGAGGGCTTCTTGTCTTCATCGCTGTCGGAATCTCGATCATAATCTGCCTGCTCCATTGGAACGTCTTCTTCTTCCTGACGGTCGTATTTAGGCTTCTTGCCGTCCTTGGTCTCGCCCATGATGTAATCGGATGCGGATGACTCGTCATCTTCATCGCTCTGGATGGGTGGGTCCTTGAGTGGAGAAGCTCGTCTCTTTCCGGCCGGCTTCGGAGTGGATGGCTTTGACTTGCTGCTTCCGAAAAGGCTTGCAAGGAGCGGCGTGTCGTTGTCAATCGGAAAAAGCTTACACGATCGCAAGGGTCGAATGGGTTGTAAACCAAACTGGCTGCGGATGCAGACACATATTTCTTGTGGTTCAAGAAAGGTCACATGCAAAATGCTCACCACGGCATTGAGGAATTGACAATCGCAAAAACGGAAAAATTCATGCACTGAAAATTCATGGACGTGACATGTGGATCATGCCCAAGTTCCCCAATAAGCAAACATGGATTCTGCTATCCCGACTCCTGCGAATGCAGTTGGGTTGGGTCCGTGCTTCGTATTGCGCGCTAGCCAATCAACCAAAAATGCCTTGTTCTGCAACATGGTGCGGAAGGGTGGATGAGCGTCCACATTCATGAGGTTGCCTGTCAATACTGCATTGATAAGCTCATCTGCCTTCGCTGAGTGTTTGGTCAGCGAATCTGCTAGACAATCCTCGCTTCGCACATGTGCGAGATCGTGCATCTGTCCGCTATTGCTCTCCTTTCGCAACATGTGGATTAAGTGCATTGTTTCTTTCTGCTCTGGTTGATGTGTTGTGGATGCTGTTGTAACAAGATTGTTAGCATCTGTGCGGATATGGACATCCGTGATTTCGCTTGTAATGTCTGACCAGAGTCCGCGAAGAAATAAGGCTGAACCGTAACAACGCATCAGCCCGCGCAATTCAGCAACAGATGTGGACATGGTTGTGGCGGTGATCTTATGCGTCTCATAGTCGGCCAGTGAGCCTCTCGAATTCGATCCCTGGCGAAGATCTCTCTGTTCTGCACGCAAGATAACGTGTGCACGTTGGGTAAGCGGAATGCTTTTGATGGTTCTGACTGTCTTGTTGATGGCGCGAACGTCCTCATGGTTGGTGATGATGCCTTGGATCTTGGATGCACACCTGGAGAATTGATAACCAATGTGGAATTGTGTTCGCGATTGTAACCAGTTGATCTCAGTATGCATTTGAGGAGTGAGTGGTGTATCATCCTTTAGATGCTTGTCAAAGGTGGATCTCCTGAAGTTCGTAAATGGCAACGTTCTGGTGGACATTGATGTACCAACCGTGCTTGTCGTCATGCTTCCATGGGATTCGTTGTCCGACGAAAAGGCAATCAGTCTTGTCTTCTGAACCGACTTCAAAATCCTTACGAAGTCGTCCCATGATTTCCTTCTCAAACACGTCATCCCCGGTCATAAGAAGATCATCTACATGAAGAGAAAGTGCTCCATGAACTTGTCGATTCTTGGCGTTGTTACCGCAAACGGGGTCCATGAGGTAATCAACTGCTCCTTCAAGATCGAATGTGTTTTCACTGATCGGCGAGGATTTTGGAAGCTGTTTACCGTAGTAAACATATGTACAACGATCTGCTCGCGTTGGCACTAATCCGTATGAACGGAGTGCCGAATCTAGGATGTTCCACCATCTGCGTGGTGCATCATTCAGCCCATAAGCAGGCTTCTTCACACGCGCACCGATATGTGGCGGATATCCCATTTCAGGAGGGATCTGACAAATAATGTCACGATTCTGGTCGTATGCCTCGCATTGAAGGAATGCTGTCTTGAAGCAAGGCGGACGCCGCTCCTGGATGTCTGTCTGCTGACCATTCTTCTGCTTATCTTGAAAACCTCGGAGGACCCATCGTCTTCAGGAAGTTCCTATCTTTGTCTCGCTTCAGGGTAAGAACCCAGCGACCGGTGACCCAATTCCTGACCTGAATCTTTCGTGTGTCGACTAAGTCGAACACTTCATTGTCAAGCCAAGATTTGCACTCGCGGTGTTTAGCTTCAAGGAATTGCTTCTGGTAAGCTTGCGTGTGAGTAGCTGTTGCTTCCTTCCGCTTCTTACCGATAAATGTGGATGAAGCCTTCAAGGATTCTTGCTTGGATGAATACAATACCAAGAGTGCTCGGTCATCGTCTGTCATGTTCTTGCAAAGCCGGTTGACATAATCCTTGTCTGTGTACTTCTAGTGAGAGAATCCACATCTGTTGGATGGTTTGAAGGTCCCTTTCACTTGTCCGAAAAGGACGGGGTTTCCTTCAATGTCTCTCGGAACCGTGAAGGATCCAGTGTTGGCGCAGATCTTCTGATCGGATGGACCAGTGTGCTTCATCAAGAACAAGGCCGGCTTCCTGATCATCGTGCTGCCTCGTCCCTGAGAGTCTTCAGATTCATCTTCTTCTCGGTCAGTGTACTGCAGAGTCCTCTGTGAACTTCCAGTGCCGGATGAAGAGTTCTTCCTCACTGTCGGATTGCATCGGCAAGTTGACTGGCTTGTCCGGGTTGAAGTTGGATGAAGCTGCAGGTTTGTTCTTGAGACATGAACCAGGCGAATCTTCGCCGTCTGGATTCTCACCTGGCTTCTTCTTCTTTCCTGTCTTCTGCTTCTTGGATGAACTGCTGTGCGCAGGAGGTGCAGTTATTTCTTCTTCTTGCGCAAGGTTGGGCAGTTCAAGCTCTTCATCATCGTTTTCTTCTTCGGGGTTCGTCAGAATTGCAGGTGGTGATGGCACCACGACAGTCGGAAGAATCGGTTGAGATGCTGGCGACTGAGACGGCAAAGGAACATCACCCCCCAGTCGATTGAGTCCACTTAAGGAGGAAATTGACTGCGTTTCCCGTTTGACCACGCGAGTTCCCCCGCCCGGTTTGTCACGCGGCGGCAGCGGTGGATCTACTGGACTGTCTGGTGAGACACCTGGCGGCGCTGGCGGCATGGGATGATCTGGCCAATCATTCTGATCAGGCTGATGTGGAGGATCCGGAGGAGGATTTGACATGGTCTCGTCCGGAGGAGTTGGAGGTCTTGGGTAAGGCATGGGATGGTCCGGTTGATCAGGTGGCTAAGAAGGTCGTCGGATCCATAGGATCTACCTCAACAGGCATCGGCTTGATAGCCGGTGCGTCTGAGAAAGAGTGATGGACTGATGAGTACATCACTGCATGCCACGTCTTCGGGCTGTAGCTCTCCCAATTGCACTTGGATGCTGGCAAGACCGAAATTCTGTTCAGCTGATCTGGTTGCCAGAAGGCTATGACGGCATCGTCCGGAGGTGAGTTGATAGGCATGTTGATGCCAATCGTGTGGACATATGCCGCGCACGCGTCGTATTTCGTGGATGAAACGCACAACTGCCTCAACTTCTTGCAGCCGTTCCGAGTCATTCGGACTCTGCTTGAAACGTCGATTTCAGTCCCCGAAGATTATTGTTTCAGTGTCCTCTGAAACTTCTGAACTAAGTGACTGTTGATGACCAATGGCGGAACATTCTTGTTGAACGGGAGGTCCTGGGTTCTAACAGCAGTGCTGCTGCTAGTCATGTTGAACTCCTTGTCGATGGCAGCCATCTCCTGTCGAAGGATATCTACCTGCTTGTCGGTGAACGGCTCAAAGATGTCCTCGAGGACACTTCATTCTTCACCTTCAGGTGACGCAGGATGATGCGCGCGAGATCCTGGCAGAACCGGTAAGGATATACCTGTGCCAGTTTAGTTCTGCTTCCGTAAGTGCCGGCATTTCCCTCAAGGGGTTGATGTTCATGTTTTACTGAACAAGTGAAGTTTGTACACTGTCGAAAAATCGGTCTCATCACCTCGGGAGGTAAGCAGTGCATCAAGCTTGTTGGCTTGAGACATTTGAGTCCGGATTCAGGATCTTTCAGCCCGTACGCACAGAAATGGAAATCTCCCCAAGTCACGGATGGATCTGAAAAGAGTTGCGTCACGCAACTCAACTTCCAGATTTTGGATGTTTTGGGATTTTCAATGATGAAATACCTTCTGTGCTTCAGCTGATATCGCGCAATCGTGGATCTTCCCCTTGTGTACACAGTTCCAATGTGCTCCCTCAGGGGTGGATGTCATATCTTCCACAAACATGTTCTCCGAAGATCTCGACGCTGCAGGCTGAGAAGTTGATTTTCCGTAATGGTCGTGAGGATGCTGGCTTCGGAGTTGGAATGGATGATCTCTTCTCCTTGGAATCAGTGGAAGAACCTCCTTGTTCTTTCTGCAAGGATTCTTTCTCATCAGGCAATAATTCTTATGTTGTGCTGACTTGTTTTGGGTTAACTAGGATGTCATGGTGCCAAGTGCTGTTAACTCCCACTGCCTGCACTGTACTCGGACCAGTCTGAACTTGTTGCTCGGGGCCATTTTGGCTCAAGTCAATGACTTGATCGTGGTTCAAGCCTTGAATCTTCTTGGTTGTTTTCTTTTCTCGGCTATGGAACGAGCTATGGACATGGCAGCTGATGCCAAGCATGACGCCCGTCGTGAGGCACAAGCGGAAGCCGTGCAGGAGAAGCTTGTTTCTGGACTGGCGGCAATGGAAGTGGATGCGGGGCAAAACAGCTGGGACGGCTGCTTCCAGCGCTGTATCCCTTTTTGAGGACCCAAGCATGGATGACCTGCTCCTTGACCCGCCGGTCAATACGAACATGAAGTTAGGACGCAGGCGCATGCGTGGTGGCCGGCAGTGGTTCGTTGGTATGGCTTGGAAGAGGACCCCATCAACACGCTCACGGGCCTGGAGGTGCTGATTCGCTCCAATTGGGATGGGGCGGATGTGCGGGCGCGGGCAGACCCGGATGCAGCCTTGATGGACCTGAAGCAGAAGACGCTAAAGATGCCGGCGCAGATCCCGATCCTTTGCAGGATCCCCACCCTGACGGAGCTGGACCTTCAGGATACGCACATGTGTGTAACGCAGGCCCATGACGCAAAGAAGGGGCTCTACCGCCTGGTGGAGCCGGACCTCTTTCCCACCAAGCTTTTCGACAGTGACACGGCGGGCATACTGAGATGCCTCCCGCAGTCGGTCTTGACCAAGTTCGGCCAAGCCTGGGATTGAGGAGTACCTCAAGAACCTGGGGGGTCATTTGCGGCAGTCCGCCAAGTTGCAGAGCACCAAGGTCGAGGTGTTGGAACCCCTTCCAAGGCAGGCGACGGAGGCTACATTTGTGGGACACCACGTTGCGGGCGCTTTGGGAAGGACCACAGGATTCGTTGCCTGCTGTGTGGAAACACAGTGCTCCCAGTCCTGGCCGGGCGGCAAAGGGAGCCCCAATCCAAGAACTTTCAGGAGGAGTTTAAATTCCAGTTTGGGGTCAAGCAATCCCAGATGGAACCCAGGCTCCCCCAACCCCTGGCGGTGCAATTCACGGGTGCTGAAGGCCCCCTAAAACTCAGGGACGACAATGATGCGCTGGTGGACAAGACAAAGAAACTGGCATCGGAAGGCCTTTTTTAGCCCTCTGACCTCTCAGCCACAAGGTAGGCATTGAGCACAAACCTGGGGAGGCCATTCAGGACCGGCGGAACACACATCTCGATCGCTGGACTTGTTCTGTCGGTGCTTAGCTTCCACACCTCCCTGCCCTCATGGTGCAGGAAGGAGGCGGAAGGTTCGCAAATGCCCAGACATCTCCCAAGCACAGGGGCAAGATCTATGCCCTTGGCGAGGTGGGGATGGCAGATGAACATGGAAATTGCGTCAGCGATCGTGGCATCCTCCAGGTGCACGGATTGGTGGTAACTCTAGGACACCGCTAGACCACTCAGAGATGGGGGGGGGCAAGCCCTCACTGGGCCGAGTCCTTCCACATCAACGAGGGCAGTGGCTAAGCAAACTTTTTGCGGGGGAGCAGGCTGCTACCAGCGCTGAAGTTTTTTCAGGGCAGATTGGCGAGACCCCCATGGTCCTTCTTGGAACGTGCGTTCGATTTCATCCGCAAACTGCCACTCGAGTAACTCTCGGCGGTAGTAGGAGCGAGAGGTTCCAGTTCCGTTGGCGTTTGTCCCATTTGGAGGGCCATATCTGAGGGTCCTCCAAGACCGTGTGTCGACCCCCACTGGTACTGCCAAGGTCCACGGGGATCCGGGTCGTCCATCTCCGGTCCGGGCATCTCCGCTGGGGGTACTGGAGGAGAACGATGCGTTCGTTGCGAGAAAGGTGTCTGGGTGGAATTTCAGATTCAAGAAGAGAAAAGGAAGAAGAAAATCGACAAGCAGTCACCAACGAGGTGGCTTCAAACCCTTTCGAAAAGGTAGCTCTGGCGGGAAGGCCAATATGGCCAGCCAGCAAAAATCAGGATCCCTACGACCAGGCATATTGAACAAAGGCAAAGGAAAGAAGGGAAAGGAAGGAAAATCAAAATTCCTGTATCCCTATGAAAGGAAAAGGCGGACAAGAAAAATGGAAACCCAAGCCCAAGACGTTCGCAGCCCTCGCAGAGAAGACGGAGGAGCAGCCCGCCATTCAGCCGACTGCACCATTTACAGATCCTGGAATTGGAGTGAACAAGGCTGGTACTCATCCCATGAGTCATCCAGCACTGGACAAGCGATGATGGCGTTCCATGACGCATATGAGCCGCATGGGAAGGACGCCATCCATGAGAAGCTGATCCAAGCCGATGCAGTTTCTGAGCAGTCAATGACGGCGACAGCAAAACACAGCCTTTTGGCAACAAAGCTGATGGCGCCTGTCATCAACCCACAGCACAATCCGACCTACCAGACCCATGGGCAGCTGGCATGCAATCCAGCGAATCCAGCGTTTTACCCAGGCCATCGAACCTATGAAAAACCTCATCTCCTACCAAGTTCACTTTTGCAAGTGAAGAGACAGCCAAGGTAAACTGGACCTTGCATCTCAGGTATCAGACGACACCTCCATGCAGCACTAACATCGACATCCTTGAACAAGGAACTGTACCGATCCTCCTGAGCATTGGTCAGATGCGGAACCTGTGCATGACCATTGAGCACACAACTCAATGTGACAAGATCACGTGCAAGGCCTTTGGCATGAATTGTCAAGCAGTTCCGGTATCCGGTGCAGAACATGCGCTCGTCGATCTTGCTGGAGTAGCAAGAGTGAAATCCCATGGAGAGATCGCCATCAAGGGCCTCACCAACTATGTTTGCGATGATGATGACGGCATCCAATTCCCCTCGAGGGAACACTCAGTGAGTGAACAAGTCTGTGCACCCAAGGAAGCCGAGGCGAAAGAAGATACAGCGACTCCCAAAACAATTGGTTCTCTCAAGCAGGATCACTGGATACTCGACAAGAAGAACAAGCAGCTCATCCGTGCGCACATCACGCCTCGCAAGGCACTGTTCACACCGACGGGAACAAAGGAGTGTCCGGTTAATCCTGACAACATCAGCCGAGAGCGTACAACGGAAATCATTGATGCATCCGAAGGTGGGGATCCAGAAATCCTTGAAGACAATTGGAGACTTACATCCCAGGCGAACAAACCACTGATCAACCTGTGGACGGGTAAGACCATTTTCACCTTCGGGGACTCGCTGAAAGACAAAGAATCCGGTCCAGGATCGGCAGCAGACAGGATCATCGACAAGAAGGGCCAGTCGACTATTGAGCCAGATCCTGCAGTGCCATCCAAAGAAGAACCTACTTCACTTCCGCTTGCCTTGGGCAGAACTCATCAGCGATTGTCCAAACCAGAAGAGCTGAAAAAGCTCCATCTTCAGCATCATCATGTGACTACAGACCAATTTCGATTCAGGACTCGTGCGCTTCACTTACCAAAATCAATCTACGATTTGTTTGACAAGATCAGAAGTGAATGCGAGGTTTGCCAAGCAGCAAAACATGCACCTTCACGAAGCAAGACGAGTGGGCTTCGAGCGGACACATTCGGAGACATGACGCTCATTGATCACTGTCAGGTTCCTCTTGGAACTGGAGAACATATCATTATTTTTGTCATTCTGGATGGAGCAATGACATTGCTCACCGCCGAGGCAGTGACAACTACACAGGAAGCCGAGAACATCACTGCCCTCAGGAACTACTTTGACCAGCACCACCTGCAGCCAAAATCAGTCGCCGATCGGCGATTAGGCCTTCATGACGGAGACATGGGAACATTTCTACCAGTCCCTCGACATTACGCCAATATTGCTGGGACCAAACACACCGGCAGCAGTTCGGTTGCTGAAGGCTCAGCTGAAGATCATGCTCAATTCGATCAAGTTGGGCAATGCACCTGCGACACTGAAGAAAGTGACCTACCGACAACTTGTCAAGGCAGCAGCAACTGTCAGAAATCAAACTGTCACCTACGGGGGTGTAACATCTCTGGAGCTCGCATTCGGACGAAGACCAGCAGATCTCATCCAACTTGATGTCGCAACACCAACTCAATTGACGATCGACCGGAATGAGGAAGAGCTTACAGCAATCCAGATCAAGCAGCTGTCAAAGCAGGCATTCCAAGAGGCTCGTCAATCTGAGGACATCCGGAGAGACCTTGCTCAGAACTGCAGGATGAGCCCCAAACCTCTTCAGGCTAGGACAAAGTATTTTACTGGCAGGAAGACAAATCCAAGAGGAAGCAAGGGAGGAATTTGGCTAAAAGGAAAAATCATTTCCTTAGAAGGAGCAATGGTTGGACTTGATCTTGGATCAAGACTCATCAAGGTCAACATGACGAAGGTCAGAAAGAATGAGACCATCCCTCCGGGGAAACCTGGAATTGATTTCGTCACAATGCACCCCGACTCTTTTCCCCGAGGCTCCGAGCACAGGGCAGCAACCACAGCCTGTTGGCTGTGTCAGCCTCCTGCCGGCCCCAATCGTCGGATAGAGGGCATGTACATACCCCACGGTCCGTGTGAGTCCGTGTTAACCATAGTGCAGTCTCGTGAGCCCGCGTTAAATCAAAAACCAGTCCTGTGGTGGTTCCTGGAAAGGCCCAGAACCGCAACTTACTCATCAAAAGGAAAAACCCAACCCAGGTTCCCTGGGGTGGCAGGAGGGCAGCTGGCATCCGGGCCTGGGCTACGGCGGTCATGCCGGCCCAGGTCATGAACAATAGGGCGCACCTTCCCCCCCAGCCAAAAGCGGGGCTTGCATTGGCCTCTTGGACTGAAGCTATGACAAGCTATGAACTCTGGTGACTGTGCCGTATGAACTGGCATCAGGTCCATCCAGGCTGCCTTCAATCTCATAAAGAGCTCTTTTTTTGATGTGAATATGAGGAACTCGGTGTTCTGCCTCCTGCGGTTGAAGAAGCTGAGAAGTCTGTACACGTTGGTCGATCCTTTCAGGAAGAACTTCTTCAGCGTGTTCTTGAAATAGTTGACTCCTTCGTCAGGATCTTGCAAGAGGTCGTTCTGGAGGACTGCCTTGCACATGTGAGCATCTCCCGTGAGACGGCTCTTGAGTAGTGGTCCTCTCTTGGATGCTTCAATGGTTGTGAAGGTCACCCAATCATCTACAAGTTCTTCATATCTAAACCAGCTGACCAATCCGTCGTACTACAATGTGTGGTGCAGGGTGAAGTGGAAGCCGGGGAACCCCACCCCGCCACCGTGCAGCGAACGTGACGGCGCGCAATTTCCCCCCCCCCCCCACCCCACCCCGACCCCCCCGTCCCCCCACCCCTCCCCCCAATTCCGTGCAGTGAACGTGACGTCCTGCGTGGGTGCACTCGTGACGGGCGCGCAATTCCCCAGCTTGTGACGGGCGCGCGGTTACCCCCCCCCACTCCACCCCCCCTGCGCAGTGAACACTTCGCGAAACTAGTAAGAGCGTGGTCAGTCAAGGGGCGCCGCAACCATGTTCATCATCATTCTCATCATCATCATCATTTTCATCATCATTTTCATCATCATGGTCATCATCATTTCTATCATTGTTTCCCTCATCATAGTTATCATCATTATTATCATCGTTTTCATCATCCTGTTCATCATCATTTTCATCCTCATTTTTCATCATTGTTTTCATCATTTTTCAGAACCATCATTTTCATCATCATCTCCATCATCATGAAATTCCAGGAGTGTGCTTGATCCAGGGCTATTTTCGTTTGAACATGGATGAAATTGTTAAAAGCAATAAATCCATTAGAACCAGCTTAATGAATTTAATGATTTTAATGTTTCAGGCGGAACAAAAATACAATCATTAAAATCGTTTAAATGAATGGAAGTGATATAAATGCTTCAGAAGGCCCAAAACATTAAAACGTTAAAATCATTTACATGAGTTTACCAGTAAAGTCATTTACATTAATTTAATCATAATTTTCAGAAGGCCCAAAACATGAAATCATTAAAGCCACATAAATGAATTTAATGATTTTAGTGGCGCAGAAGGCCAAAAACATTAAAATCATTTAGTTTATTCAAATCATTTTCATGCGTTTAATGATTTAGATCATTTACATGGTTTTAATATTGAAATAGTCCTGGCCCAGGCAAATTCCTGGTTAATGATTTTAACGAATCTAACGTGTCAGGCGGCCGAAAACATATAAACCACAATGATTTGAATGATTTTCATGTTTTTGGTCTCCTGAAACATTCAATGCAATAAATGCATTCAAAATGATTTGAATGAATCTAATTATTTAAACGGCTTCAATGATTTTAATATTAAAATAGTCTTGGCTCAGGCAAACGCAATTAGCCTGCTAGCGCCGAAATCCGGCAAATGTTGCATCACCAGCTCGGACTTGCGGTTTTGCTTGCCTGTGGGGAACCCTCGCAAAACATCGCGTATATGCAGGGTGCAGGCCATCTCAACCTATGAAGCATTGTTTTTTAGGTGTCGGAAGGCCCGGGCATGCCGGCGATGCTGGGTCCTCGCTCTACAAAACGCTGTAAATATCGCAAATGATGATGAAAACAAGATGAAATGATGATGATAACACTGATGATGAGCATGATGATAAAACTGATGATGAACATGATGAACATGATGATGATGAACATGATGAAGAAAACGGTGAAAACGATGATGATACTGATGATGATGAAAACATGATGATGAAAACATGATGATGAAAACGACGATGACAAAGCTGATGATGGAACGATGATGAACATGATGGTGATAAGACTGATTGATGAAAACGATGATGAAAGTGATGTTGAACATGATAGTCAAAAATGATGCTAAGCATGAGGCTCCCAAAATTTAATTGTTTTCACGGTGTTGATGAGATTATTTTTAAAATAGTCCTGGCTCACGCACACTGCTCGTATTTAATGATGATGTACATGATGGTGAAAGCGAACATGATAACAATGATGATGAAAATGATGCTGAAACTGATGATGAACATGGTGATGCAAGCGATGATGAAAATGAATGATGAACATGATGATGAAGATGATGATGGTTAGGATGATGAAAAATAATGCTGAACATGATGATGAACATGACGATCAATTTGACGATGAAAATGATCATCAAAATAGTGTTTATGAACATGGTGATAAAAATGATGAAAATGATGATCATGAACGCGATGATGAAAATGATGTTGAACATGATGATGATGCAACTGATGTTGAACATGTTGATGAACATGATGATGATGATTTAACTGGTGATGATGTAAGTGATGATGACAACGATGATTAACACGATACTTCTAGACACATCGAATTCATTAAATTCATTAAGATGAATTTAACGAATTTAATTGTTTCAATGATCTAAATGATGTTAATGTTAAAATAGTCCTGGCTCAGCCAAGCTCCTAGAATTTCATGGTTATTCATGATTTGTTTGTGTGTTTGGCTTTCTGAAACATTACAATCATGAAATTCATTTAAATGGTTTTAACTAATTCAATGCGTTTAATGATTTTAATGTGTTTGGCCTTCTGGAACACTGTAGTTATTGAGTTCAGTTAAATGATTTTAACGAGTTTAATGAGTTTAACGTGCTTGGCCTCCTGAGACATTAAAATCATTAAGCTGGTTTTCATGAATTTAACCAGTTTAACTTTTTTGGCCTTCTGAACCATTAAATTCATACAAATAATTAAAATATTAAGATCAACCTCCTGCCCTTCTGAACCATCAAGTGAATTAACCTCCTGTCCCCCGAAGAGCAACATAGCTGCATCCGGCCCGCAACATCCTCTCAGCCACACGCCGTAATGCCAAGGGCCACAGCTCTACCTTCTCCTTTGAGGCACAGAGGATAGTTCTGGTCGCCCGTTGTCTTGTAGATGCCCCGCTTCTACGTAAACTTCCGATCGGTGCAGAGACCAGTTCAAGCGCCCTGTCCGAATGCAAGCGCTTCACCGGCAGTCCCAACGCCCGCAACCTAATGTACATTCAGGCTATAGCCGTCAGCACGTTCATCGCCTTGCAGCCCTCCACCGGCTCTGCAAAGACCAAGTTTTTCTACTTCCTCCTATCTCCTTCATCCTTTGCCTTCTCCTTCTTTCTGCTTCTTCTACTTCTATTGGTTCCATTTCCCCGTCCACCTCCTGTAGAAGATCTCCTCTTCGCGAACCAGCGACCTGCCCGTCATGTTTACCACGCTGGTCCAGGCCCTTTTTCAGCTTCCCCGAGAGAGATCCACCGCTAACGTGAACGCTTCTGGGTGCGTAATCCGCTGGTGCCCCTGCAATCCCGTCTCGCCGGCATGTGGTCGTTGGCGAATTGGTCCTTCCAGGGCCACCTTGAGCCGCAAGCGTTCCAGCAAGCGGTGAGCTTTTCAACCAAACCTCGTAGAGCTTCTTCGCCTCCTCCACGGTGGCCAACCGCCATTCCGAAGCTTGCTGGGCGAGTCCTGCAAAAGCGGCGCCACCAGCGCGAACCAATCCCCCAAATTTGCAGAGCGTAATCGAACGCCAGCTCCCGGAGTTCCACCTTGGCGCCGGCTCCCCCATCGCCACCTGATCGATCGGCTTCGTCTCTGGCTTCTGGTTCGGGTCCTGATTGTCCCAGTGGTTCCACATGCCGCTCCAGTTCCTGCACCACCAGAATCCTGCTAATCCTGCTGCTGGTCTTCCCACCTTAACCACGGCATTCTCTTCACGTTGGTTCCACCATATGGGCATCGGTGGAGGCGGCGGTGGCGGCGGCAGCACCGGGCTTACCATCATCGCCATTGGCGTCTCACACATCTCCGCGGCTGGCGTCTCAAACTTCTCCTTGTCCGCCAGCTCAGCCTGCGCTTTCCACACCCGCGTGTTCTCCTGCCATTTCCTCACCTCTATCCCGCTGCTTCTCCATTCCCATCAGCTTTTTGCAAGCCCTTGCGTAGTTCCGCTCCATATCTTCGAACAGGTCCATCTTGCCGATCAGCTCTTCCTCGTCGTTGGGGCGTTGAGCTCTCTCCGGAATCCATACCTTGTGCTCGTCATTCCAGGCCCAGACCACGGCCCGCCGCATCTTCACTTCCCGCAGGTCCGGCTGGGTCTCGTCCGATCTTGCTGATGAGCCTGTCCCCGACGCAGTTCTTCACCATCGCTTGGCCTCGGTACTGGCTCGTTCTCCTTTCGCCAATTTCTTTTCACCGCCTGGCTGTAGCGCTCGTGCAAAAACCACATGAGGCTTGCGAAGTTCCATTGGCCTGCCGCGCATCATCACCCTCCATGCCTCTTCCACTGCCCTCACCAAGCCGCTCGTCTGAATTGGCCATCTCAGCCACCTCGGCGCCCTCCAGTTCCGCGGTCAAGTCTCTCCTCCTGGGTCTGCTTCCAGCAGCCTCAGGGTGAATACCAACTCCCTCACGTTCTTGCGCTTCATCTCATTCTCGACCCTCCAGGCTCACATAGCATTTCAGCCCGTGAGCTCCAAAAAGGGTTTACACTCACCCTCGGCCGCTGCCCTTCTCGAGCGCCAGGCCGTTCACCTTCTTGCTGAGCTTCCAGCTCTCTTTCCAGCTCGGCCCTTCTCAACATCCAACCGTCCATGTTCCGACAGGGATGCTTAGGGTCTTGGGCTCATAACCTTGTTAGGGGCAGCAACCTTTTTTGACAGGCAGCTTGATGCTAAAATGGGGCTCCCGGATATGTATCCTAACGGGACCAGAAATCGGTCGTCTCTAGCTCAAGCAGCCAGTTGGTGGAGGTGCCACAGCCCTTTAGGCAATCGATTTGGTACATCGCCCAGCGCCTTTTGGGAGCTCAACAAGCTGATCGCTGGGCTCCCCGCCAAGGTGGACCAATGAGGTTCCCAGCCACCAGCCACAAACTTGAGCGCACCACTGCGACAGCGGAGAGGACCTTGTGCGACGAGGTCCAAAGCAACCTCTACGCTCGCGCCACGGTTTGAGAGCCAACTCCAACCTCCAAATATTGTTATGATTATTCCCCCCAAAAGGACGGGTGCCTGTTGGGGAATTCCAGGCCAATTCTTGGTTGCAAGGCACCATTTAGCACGCCAGGGATGAGCATTTTGTGACGGTTGCCTTGGAAAGAGAATTCCAGATTATTGGTTCCCAAATTGGGGAATGTTTGGTTCATGTTCTCTCTAAGTATCCTACTTAAGCTATTTTGTAATTTGTGGATTTACAGGAACCATTTCAATTATTCCTTCTTTTTGGGGAATCCAGATGAATTTTCTAGTCTAGCTATTCTACTTCTTCTAATTATTCTTCCCAAAGGTTCGGGTGCCTTCTGGGAATCAAAACTTATGTTTCTTCTAGTTGTTCTAGTTGTTCTAATTGTTCCATTTTTCTAAGTATGCCTAAAAGGGCGGGCGCCTATGGGAAATTGAAGGGCGGGGGGTGTGTTTGTGCCTTTTGTGGGATCCCAGATTCATGTGTTTTTCTGGTGATTCTATTTGTGGCAATTGTTCTATGTATTGTGTTCAAGTAAGGGGACATGTGCCTTTGTGGGCGTTCCAATTCCAGATTCATGTGTTTCCACATTTACCTCAGTGGATCATAGAGATTTTAATTTCTTTGCTTATTCGAGAAAGACAGTTGCCTTTGGGGCATTCCAGATTCATGTTTGTTCCAACTATGCAATTTTTTAAAAGTACTGTAGATATTCCCAGACAGGGGTATTGAGGAATTCAGGATTCATGTTCGCCAACTATTTTACTTATCATAACGGGGAGTTCAAGAATCCTGTTTGCTAATTTGTCTACTTGTCATATTTTGTTATTCTCAATCATTATTTCAAAAGGGATGGGGCTTGTTGGTGAAGAATTCGAGATTCATTGTCCCGCGTTGCTCAAAACATTCGCACAATTCCCATATGAACAGCTCCCAACTAGTGAGTTTCAGATTTTTCTAAGCATTCGGATTGGTCTCAAACAGGTGGGTGCCTTGAGGTGAATTCAAGACTCCCAATTGCTAATTCGTATAATTTTCACCAGTCTTCTAAATATTATTTTCTGGGCCTGTGGCCTCTAGCCGGCTACATGTCATGTTTTTTGTATGAGAAACGTATCCTGTACTATGATATGGCTGGTTAGGTTACAACCCCAGATGATGCCGGGGATGCCAGCTTTCTGGGCCCCACGCCAGAGGCCCCAGAAAGAGCAGCCCAAAAAGAGCAGCCCGCAAGCCAGCCCGGAAATGCAAATGCAACAAAATACTGTAAACAGCAGCGTTTTGTGGCTGGGGTCGCGAGCGCGCGCGCCAGAAGGGCCGAAAACCAATGGGAAAAAGCAAGGACCGCGCAGCACGCGAACCAGCCACAGCAAAAGCAAAACGGACAGAACAACAGCCCACCGCTCAGCGCAGCAGGTTTTTGACGGTATTTACAGCGTTTTGTAGAGCGAGGACCCAGCATCGCTGGCATGCCCGGCAGCGCTTGGCGCCAAAATGCGGGGCAACGAGCTCGCTTATATCCCTCCAATACCTTCTAAAAAACAATGCTTCATGGGTTGAGAGGCTTTTTGGAAGGAAGTCGTGATGATGCAGACCAAGCCCCGCTGAAACCCCAGACCCTGATGATGTCAGCCACATGGCCTAAACCCTGCATATACGCGGTGTTTTGCGAGGGTTTCCCACAAGCAAAACCGCAAGCCCGAGCTGGTGATGCAGAGTGCCGGATTTAGGCCCAAGTGGCGAGGGTCGGCGGCACCAGGGTGCGGCCCCTATAGCTAAAGCTAGCAGGCCAATTGCCTAGCGGCGACATGCTACCGCAGGAGGCGTAGCCGGATTTAAGGGCTTACGCGTGACAGCCGGGCGCCACGAAAAGCATCAGTTTTCCACATGTTGTCATGATTTTCGCAACCACCCGGCCTTGAACCCATACAAAACCAGCAAAAACACTTGGTTTTCTACTTGTTCACGAAAAACGCTGCCAGAAATCGGGTTCAACCGGGGAGAGTTGAGCCCTGCCTGCTAAGCAGGTTTCCAGATTTTCCACGTTTGCGCCCGGCCTTGAATCCATACCCCGAAGGGGTTTGTGCATGAAGCCCCTTTTTGACTCAAGTGAGAAGGAAAATAGGCGGCCTAGCCTACTGAGGGTTATGAGCCCAACGTGTTGATCGCTCTTTGGCCATAGACGCGGGGATGCGGAGGCGAAGGGAGAGGTCGGTGGACGCGGTGACCATGGAGGGAGAACCAGGTGGAGAACCACGGAGAGGTCAGCGGCAGGAGATGG
The DNA here is from genome assembly GCA_963377175.1 of Effrenium voratum. Lineage (NCBI taxonomy): Eukaryota > Dinophyceae > Suessiales > Symbiodiniaceae > Effrenium > Effrenium voratum. The sequence goes on along the minus strand of CAUJNA010000569.1, from coordinate 744,127 downwards.
ATGTAAACCCTTTCTGGAGTTCACGGGCGGTGGATGCAGCAAGACTGAAGGCAATGAGGCCGGAGGGTCTGCCCAAGGTCCCGGACACCGTGAGCCCCCAGAAGGTCAAGACAGAGATGGACGCTTGGGGCGGTGCCGGTGGCGCTCCGGCAGTAGGACGAGAACAGAAGAGTTCTGGAGCGAGATAAAGAGGGTCCTGACAGCGGACCTGGAGAACGCAGGAAATGTTGGAATGGCCAACGGCGGCGAGTATGGTCTGCAGGAGGAAGGTCGACGTCCAGGTGATGGGCATGAACGAAGCGGAGATGGAGCTCTACTACATGGGAATGGACTGGAGGTACAAGAGTGCCGGAAGGAAATCCTCCTCGTGATGAACACCTTCAGCCCAATGAAGATGAGTGGCAACCTCGTTGGAAAGATGAGGACTACGATCATTGGTGGAGGGCAAGGTGGAATCCTACTTCTACATGGCAGCCGTGGCAGGACTGGCGGTTGGAGAAGAGGAACAGAAGGTAGCGGTGGAACAAATCGAATCAGGAGGCGCTGGTGGAAAGGTAGAACTGCCGGAGCTGGTGTATGATCATTCCCCGCTGACTCTGGGAGATTGGCTAGCGCAAGTGGGACCACAAATGAGTGATCTCTCTCAAGGAGCTGCTGAGTGGTGGGCCGGAACTATGGGACAGGCAAAGCAGATCTACGAGGTCTGGTTGAAATCAGCGCCGTTGGAAAGGCTTCAGATCACCGTCGACGTGCCGGACCGGTTGAAAACTCCAAGGTTCGTCAGGACGGAGCAGAGAGGTGTGACGCTTCTCTTGAAGGCAGTGCCGGAGGAGATCAGAAAAGAGCTCATCTCGGCAAGGGAAATCACGTCAACTCGAGTGTTATATAGGCTCCTGGTCACCTACCAGCCTGGAGGACCGGGGGAGAGGGCCCTTATCCTGCTATCAGTAGCACTTGAACGAGTCGTTCAACTGGTGAATAAAGGAGGAACGCAGGCGTTCAGGGTGGCTCAGGCAAGGTCGCAGCTGGGTTGGGATACGGCGCCGACAGCCCTAATATCAGGAGCTATTCCGAGCTGTTGTTGGCGGAGATGGACACGGCCAAGTTGATGGTGACAGAAGGGGCGGTGCAGCCCAAGGTCAAGGCAATGCAGGGTAGAAGCGAGCGAGTTGGTCAAGGAACACATCCGGAAGGACCAGCATCAGTCAAGAAGGAGGTGATCAACTGCAGGTACTTCATCTCCGACAGTGGGTGCAGAGCTGGCAAGAATTGCAAGAGGCCTCACGATTGGGAAGGGGTCACGGACAAGGCAACGAGATGCTGGAACTGTGGGGCAAAAACAGGAAGGCGGACTGCACGGTGAAGGCAGGGAACCCACATTTCGGGGGAAGGCCAGCGCCAAAGCTGGCTGTGAAAGCTGCGAGGTGCGAGCTGGGGAACAGCTCGGGCAAAGGTGAAGGTGCGGGTGCAAGCGCCGAAAAATCGCCTTGGAAAGGAGGTGACAATAGCATGGCTGGACAAGAGGCTACCTCATCTGCGGCGTGTACTACAGGTGGTGGATCTACGGCCGGTGGAACGGGCAGCGGAACGGGGGAGTTGCTAGCCGAGGCAACTAGTCTCCTTGGATCGTTGAGGTTGCCGTCGATGAACGCGGTGATCGTGATGAACCAAATGGGCAAAGAAAGTCGCGGCATGGGCCTTCTTGACGGAGGAGCAACGCATGCACTCAGGCCGGGAAAGAGCCAGGTGGAATGGAACCAGGCCGAGATCGTGGAAGTGCATTTGGCGGATGGCTCGAGAACAAGAATGCGGAGCAAGCCGGGAACGTTGACGCTGCTGGCAGAAAAGGGCACGCAGGTCATTGTACCCATGGGAGCGATGGCAGAGGTTCGCTACATGGTGACATGGTCCAACGGAGTTTGTGCGGTGACCTATGTCCGATGGTTGAGGAAGACGTGGCCCTGGAGATGATAGACCAGATGGAGCACAAGAAAGCAGAGCTCAATTGGAAACTGGCGATGCTGAAGGGCCAGGTAGAGTCAACCAAGAGCTTGACCTATGAGGAAGCCATGCTGAAAGCGCTGAAGGAGTTCTTTGTGGACGTCCCGGACAGTTTGCTGGCGAGGTTGGTGGTCACGCAGGAGTACGATGTGACGAAGTTGCCGTGGAACAGGCGGAAGAGGAGGACGATTGAGAGAGCAAGGAGAATCCACCTGCATCTCTTCTCGGGCACGGAAAAGAAGTGGGCGGACATGGAGGAGAGTGAAACGATCATGATCTGCTTGGACAAGGTGAACAACCCTGGGCAGGATTTGCTCAATGACGATGTTTACAGTTACCTCATCGCCCTGGCGAAGAGTGGAGCTGTGGTCAGTGTGATAGGGGGTCCGCCCTGTCGCACTGTGTCTGCTTGCAGATCAAGATCGCCAGGCCCCAGACCGGTGAGCGGGTTCGCGGATCTCACGAATTGCGAGAGAGAAATGGTAGAAGGGGACTCCGTGCTTTGGTTGAGAATGATGACGTTGTGCATCGTGGCAGAGGAGACCGCAAGAAGACGGAAGCTCCCCGCGGTGGCGTATGGGCAAGAACAGCCTCGGGACCCTGGGGACTACAGGGTGGACATTCCGAAGGAGAAGCTGGTCAGCGTCTGGCGATTTCGGGCGTGGAAGGCATTTGCCAAGCGGTACGAGATGGAGATGATTCACTTTGATTGATCAAGGACCGCTAGGGCATGAACGAAGAACGCCGACGACAATAGCCACGAACCTGGACTGGGGGAGATTGCAGGACCTGGTCAAGGTGGAGAAGCATGGTCGGAAAACCTGCAGGAGCGGATCGCGCAGACCAAGAGATGGTCGGCATGGGCACCGGGGCTGGTGCAAGCCTTCAAGGAGGCGCTGCACAATCATGAGGAAGAAGGGCTTGGTGTGGTTCGAGCTCTTCGGCCTCTAGGTGCGGCGGCGATGGAGCAGTGGAAGAAGCATTTCGCGTGCGATCATCAACCAGCACGGCGAGATTGCCGGGTCTGTGTGGAGAGCCAAGGAAGAGGCCGAGCGCATCGGAGGATTCAACATCCACAGGTGTACACCTTGGCCGTGGATCTTTCTGGAAAGTTGGCAGCTGGGAAAGATCAGAGATGCCAGGCGAAGTATTTCGTGGCAGCGGTGTATACCTATCCGGTGGATGGAAAAGGAAGATCTCTCCTTGCGGATCTCCAGAAGAAGCAGAACCGGAAGCCGGAGAGCTGAAAGAAGTAGAAGTGGATATGCTGGAAGAAAAAGAGGAGAGGGAACAGATGCCCGAAGAAGAGGTCGAGAAAGAGATCAAGGCGGGGGACATCTGGGAGAAAATGGTAGAGGAAATGCAGGATGTGGGGGTCACCAACTTGACGTTTGTGGAGCCGATCGCATCGAGAAGGCGGTGGCCAAGTGGGACATCAAGGAGGGCACGGAGGCATTGAGCTACAAGCTGCCGGACGAGGACAGCAAGGATGGCACCCCAGAAGAGGTCAGAGAGGCTCAGGCTATAACGGGCGCGTTGCTGTGGTTGGCTTCGAAGACGAGACCGACATTGCGGTGGCGGTTGCAGTGTCGAGATGGACAAGAAAAGGTGTGGAGGTTGTCAACCTGGGCAAGGACGTAATGAGGTATGTCAAGGCGACCACGGATCGGGGCCTGAACTACGGACCGGTTGGAGGATGGGCGTCAAGAAGGCCTTGGCATGAAGAGGCGAGTGAACACGGTGGAGGTCTTCGCGGATATCTCCTATGCCTCGGGCGGGGAGGATAAGAGCGTGCAGGGCATCGTTGGCTTTGTGGAGGGAGCTCCAATCTGCTGGGAGTCGGTGAGACAGCCTTTCGTGGCACAGAGCACGGCGGAGGGAGAGCTGATTGGATACTGCGAGGCGCTGACGGTGGGCAGAGCCTTGGTGTCGCTCGCGGAGGTCGTCACTGGTGAGAAGGTAGAGCACAAGAGGATGTACGGTGACAACATGGCGGCGATGCCTGGCTTCCAACAGACCTTCGCATCAGGGCTTCAGCATTGAGGCGGGCCTTGGAGGAGGGTGAATGGGTTCTGGAGCACATGCCGGGTGTACAGTTGGTTGCTGATGGTTTCACCAAGCTTTTGTTAGGTCACACCTTTGGTAGCTTTCTGGTGGAGCTTGGTATGGTGAAACAAGGCCATTGGGCAAACAAGAAGAGCCACTGGGCCGCTGAAGGGCACAAGAAAAGGATCAAGATCGCTAGGGAAGATGAACCAGCGACAGCGGGGACAAGATCGCTAGGGGAAATGAACCAGCGACTGTAGGAAGGCCTGACGGGGAAGAAGCCAGAAAGGGCCTGAGAAGATTGGGCAGGGAAGATGAACCGCCCAGGGGTGATGAACCGGACTCAACCCTGGAGGATGGATCGGGCTGCCTTTCCCAGCTAGGTGAGGCTAAGGCTAGGACCATGATGGCAACTGGCGCAAGCCTCATCGGCATGTCTAGCAATGGTGAGGAAAAGATGAGTGTCGGGACGCAGAGCAGAGCGATATGATGCTTGTGGGGGGAGTTCTGCTGGCGGCGGTTGGAGCAGCTATGGTGATGAAGTGGTCGACCAAGGCATTGACATGTGGAGTCATGAAAGTGATAAGAGTGATGTCGGAGGAGCAGAAGCCGGACATCTATGTGGGTCGAGGAGAAGATGTCCTTTCGGATCAATGGGGGCGGAAGTGGAAGCTGGTGAACATCAAGAGCAAGGGGTTTGAGCGGCAGCAGCAGCCGACTTCCGAGGAGCCTTGGGACGGAGGCGACGAGATCCATACAGGACCGACCACGAGGCAGAGTGCACGGGGGTCGGAAGATGGCGAGCAGCACAACCACGCGAGTGAGGCGTGGCTCAATGAGGAGACTGGTGGCGGAGGCATCAGGACGGGTGCGGCAAGTGCGACGGCATCGAGTGAGTCGTCCACGACGAGGAAGAAGAGGTGCAACACCTCGTGGAACCAGTTTCAACATGATCATCGAGGCCGTGGATGGACGATGACCCGGGTGGGAGGGATCTACACACAGCCTCTTCGCCCGATTTATGTTGCTGACGCACCACCGGCTGCGCCGGCAGCTAGTTGTAAGTACCTTCCGTCACAACACACACTGACATCAACTCAACATACACACACACACACACTCACTCACTCACTTGCTCATTCATTCACTCACTCACCCACTCACTCACTCTTATTTCGAGACACTTTGCTGTAGGCAGTGCAATCTGAAGCCTCTCCAATAAGCAGGTTTTCGCAAAAAAAAAACTTATGTTTTTCGCGCTTTCCGAGGCCATGCGCCCACGCGAAAGTGTCAAAAAAACACAGTGTTTTGCTCATGTCTTGAGCGAAAACCATGCCCAAATCCGAGCTTAGATGGGGATCAGTATGGCCTCACTGTTAAGCAGGTCGTAGAAAAGCAAAGTGTTTTCCAGTGTTTGCGCAAAACTGGGCCCAAGTTGGGGCCCATGCTCGGGGGGGTTACCCCTATGGGCTGATACATAAGGGGGAAAGAAAGTCGGCGGCACAGAGGGGCACCCGTGTGGGGAGGCCACTACGGCCGCGCCGGCAGCCTCAATTTACTGCAACCTGCTCGAAGCACGGGGCAACTTGCGCGAGGCACGTTTGCGGAAGGAAGCAGGCCCATAAGCGTGTGGCAAAAAACATCTACTAAGATGGCGGGTAGTGCACAGTAGTAACGCGCAGGCTGCGCAGACTTGAGCTCTCAAACCGCGGTGCCGCCCGGTGACATCTAGCGATTGCACGGCGGCATGTGTATGTGTGTGTGGCTAGGAGAAGCGTCACGCAGAATGCCCGCGCCTCCAAAAAATGCAACGTCGCAACACACACACACACACACACTGACATCAACTCAACACACACACACACTCACTCACTCGCTCACTCACTCACTCACTCGCTCCCTCACTCACTCACTCACTCACTCACTCACTCACTCACTCACTCACTCACTCACTCACTCACTCACTCACTCACTCACTCACTCTTTCGAGACACTTCGCTGTAGGCAATGCAATCTCCAAAGCCGGGCTTGGCGGGGGCCAGTGAAGCCTCACCAATAAGCAGGCTTCCGCAAACAAAACGTATGTTTTCACGCTTTCCGAGGCCTTGCGCCCACGCGAAAGTGTCAAAAACACAGTGTTTTGCTCATGTCTTGAGCGAAAACCATGCCCAAAACCGAGCTTAGATGGGGATCAGTATAGCCTCATTGTTAAGCAGGTTTGCACATTTTGCGCCGAGTTTAGTATTGGGCTTTGTTTTTTGGTTTTCGAATACTACTTTAGAATTGGGCAAATTCAAAAGTAGTATTGGGCATGTTGTTTTTCTTAGTTTGCTTTGGTGGAATACTACTTTAGAATTGGGCAAATTCTAAAGTAATATTTGAGGCAAGAACTGTTGCATGTATTTCGTGAGGGTTTGCATGGGCTGGCATGCATTCCAGGAGGGATTGAGAAGGACATTCATGAGCGTTTGAGTGGGCTGGCATGCATGGATTGGGAAGGAAACTCACCAGGGTTTGCATGGGCTGGCATGCATTCTAGGAGGGATGCCAACCCATGTTAATCCTAATGGATTTCATGTTGAATGCCTCCTGAAATGCACCTCATGAATGAATGTCATGCTGAATCCTTTCTAAAATGCATGCCAACCCATGTAAATCCTAATGGATTTCATGTTGAATGCCTCCTGAAATGCATACTAACCCATGCAACCCCTCATGAATGGCATGTTGAACCCTTTCTAAAACGCATGTCAACCCATGTAGATCCTAATGGATTTCATGTTGAATCCCTCCTGAGATGCATGCTAGCCTATGCAAATCTGAATGCACTTCATGCAAGAGTTGTTGGCCCAATGCTACTTTAGAATTGGCCCAAAACTAAATTGGAATCCACACCAAACAAAATAAGAAAAACATGCCCAATACTACTTTTGAACTGGCCAATGCAAACCCTTTTGGAATTCCTCTTGCAATACATGCCTGCCCATGCAAACCCTCATGAATTTCCTTCCCGAACGCATGCCAGCCCATGCAAACCCTCATGAATTTCCTTCTCAACCCCTCTTGGAAAACATGCCAGCCCATGCAAACCCTCATGAATTTCCTGAATGCATGCGAGCCCATGCAAACCCTCATCAATTTCCTTCTCAATCCCTCTTGGAATATATGCCTACCCATGCAAACCCTCATGAATGTCCTTTCTTGGAAAACTTCCAGCCCATTCAAACGCTCATGAATGTCCTTCTCGACCCCTGCTGGAATGCATGCCACCCCCTCATCCGTGTCCTTCTCAATCCCTTTTGGATTACATGCCTGCCCACGCAACCCCTCATAAATGTCCTTCTCAAGCCCTCTTGGAAAACATGCAGCCCTTGCGAACCCTCATGAAGTCCTTCTCCAAGAATGCATGCCAGCCCATGCAAACCCTCATGAATTTCCTTCTCAATCCCTCTTGGAACACATGCCAGCCCACGCAAACCCTCATCAATTTCCTTCTCAATCCCTCCTAGAATGCATGCCAGCCCGTGCAAACCCTCATGAATTTCCTTCCCATTCCCTCCTGGAACGCATTCAAGCCCACTCAAACGCTCATGAATGTCCCTCTCAACCAGCCCATGCAAACCCTCACGCATTTCCTTCTCAATCCCTCTTGGAACACATGCCTGCCACGCAAACCCTCATGAATGTCCTTCTCAATCTTTCTTGGAAAACATCCAGCCCATGCAAACCCTCATGAATGTCCTTCTCAACCCCTCCTAGAATGCATGCCAGCCCACGCAAACCCTCATGAATTTCCTTTTCAATCCCTCTTGGAACACATGCCAGCCCATGCAAACCCTCATGAATTTCCTTCCCGAACGCATGCCAGCCCATGCAAACCCTCATGAATTTCCTTCTCAACCCCTCTTGGAAAACATGCCAGCCCATGCAAACCCTCATGAATTTCCTGAATGCATGCGAGCCCATGCAAACCCTCATCAATTTCCTTCTCAATCCCTCTTGGAATATATGCCTACCCATGCAAACCCTCATGAATGTCCTTTCTTGGAAAACTTCCAGCCCATTCAAACGCTCATGAATGTCCTTCTCAACCCCTGCTGGAATGCATGCCACCCCCTCATTCGTGTCCTTCTCAATCCCTTCCCTTTTGGATTACATGCCTGCCCACGCAACCCCTCATAAATGTCCTTCTCAAGCCCTCTTGGAAAACATGCAGCCCTTGCGAACCCTCATGAAGTCCTTCTCCAAGAATGCATGCCAGCCCATGCAAACCCTCATGAATTTCCTTCTCAATCCCTCTTGGAACACATGCCAGCCCACGCAAACCCTCATCAATTTCCTTCTCAATCCCTCCTAGAATGCATGCCAGCCCGTGCAAACCCTCATGAATTTCCTTCCCATTCCCTCCTGGAACGCATTCAAGCCCACTCAAACGCTCATGAATGTCCCTCTCAACCAGCCCATGCAAACCCTCACGCATTTCCTTCTCAATCCCTCTTGGAACACATGCCTGCCACGCAAACCCTCATGAATGTCCTTCTCAACCCCTCCTAGAATGCATGCCAGCCCACGCAAACCCTCATGAATTTCCTTTTCAATCCCTCTTGGAACACATGCCAGCCCATGCAAACCCTCATGAATTTCCTTCCCGATGCATTTTAGAAAGGATTCAGCATGCCATTCATGAGGGTTTCCATGGGTTAGTCTGCATTTCAGGAGGCATTCAACATGAAATCCATTAGGACTTACATGGGTTGGCATGCGTCATGCGTTTTAGACAGGATTCAGTATGACATTCATGAGGGTGTGCATGGATTTGCATGCATTTCATGAGGGTTGGCACGGGCTAGCATGCGTTTCAAAAAAAAATTCCATGTGTTAGCATGCATCCCAGGAGGCATTCAGCATGGCGTTCATGAGGGTTTGCATTGATTTTGCCTTCATTTCAGGGGGTGTTCAGCATAATTTTTATGAGGTTTGCATGGGTTAGCGTGCGTTTCAAGAAGGGTTCAGCATGGAAATCATTTAGATTTTGTATGGGGTTATGACATCTCAGGAGGCATTTTGCATGACATTCATGAGGGCGTGCATGGATGCGCATGCAGTTCAGGATGTGTTGAGCATCAATTTCCTTAGGGTTCGCTGACCATTAGCTTGGCCAGCGTTGCAGCCATGTCATCATTGAGCGATGATTCATGGATTGAACTTGCTGAATCAAATGTAGATAATTGGAGGGATCAGTTTTTTTAGAGGGAATCTGGTTCAGGGTCTGGTTATTATTTAGTGCATCAGGGTTCATGGGGGGCACCCTTGCTGCCAGGTCAATGTGTTGATTTTGATGGTTTTGTAAAAGGAATCTTGAAAGAAGGGATCCCATAAAATTGTGGTTTTAGGATAAATCTAGAATCAAGTGTGGGATGAGCCAAGTGGAATGGAAAGCTTGACCATGAATAAAGATAAGGGGATCATCTCGATTTTTTAATGGGGGAATCTGGTTAGCATTATTCAGGGTCTGGTTATTATTTAGTGCATCAGGGTTCATTGGGGGGTACCTTTTGCTGCCAGGGTCCAAGTGTTGATTTTGATGGTTTTTTAAAAGGAATCTTAAAATAAAGGGATCCCATAAAATTGTTGATTTTTGATACATTTAGAATGAAGTGAGGGATGACCAAGTGGAATGGAAAGCTTGACCATGAATAAAGACAAGGGGATCATATCGGTTTTTTTGATGGGGGAATCTGGTTAGCATAATTCAGGGTCTGGTTATTATTTAGTGCATCAGGGTTCATGGGGGGTACCCTTGCTGCCAGGGTCAATGTGTTGGTTTTGATGGATTTCTTAAAGGGTTCTTGAAAGAAAGGGATCCCATAAAAATGGTGGGTTTTTGCTAAATCTAGAACCAAGTGTGGGATGAGCCAAGTGGAATGGAAAGCTTGACCATGAATACAGATAAGGGGATCATATCGATTTTTTAGCATTATTCAGGGTTCATGGTTATGGGGGGTACCCTTGCTGCCAGGGTCAATGTGAAAACCATGCAAATCCCATACGACGGTGGGGAGCACTGACCCTGAATAAAAAACAGTGCCAAAAGCATGCAAATCTCATTGTAAATCAGGCTTTTCTGGCATGATTCTCGGATACATGTTCTATGAAAACCATGCAAATCCAACGAAGGATGATGGTTGGGAGCACTGGCCCTGAATAAAGATTAGATGCCAATTGAATGCAAATCCCATGGTAAATCAGGTTTTTTCCTGGCATGATCCCTGGATAAGTTCACTGTGAAATCCATGCAAATCCCATGGGGGATGAGGGTTGGGAGCACTGACCCTGAATAAAGATTAGACGCCAGAAGCATGAGAATCCCATGGTAAATCAGGTTTTTCTTGCATGGTCCCTGGATAAATTCACTATGAAACCATGCGTTGGGAGCACTGACCTGAATAAACAACAGTGCCAGAAGCATGCGAACCCCATGGTAAATCAGTTTTGTTCTTGCATGATCCCTGGATAAACTCACTAAAAACCGTGCAAATCCATGGGGGATGATGCCCTGGAGCACTGACCCTGAATAAAGATTAGATGCCAAAAGCATGCAAATCTCATTGTAAATCAGGCTTTTCTGGCATGATTCTCGGATACATGTTCTATGAAAACCATGCAAATCCCATGAAGGATGATGGTTGGGAGCACTGGCCCTGAATAAAGAATAGATGCTAAAAGAATGCAAATCCCATGGTAACTCACATTTTTCCTGGCATGATTCCTGGGTAAATTCACTATGAAACGATGCAAATTTCATGGGGAATGATGGTTTGGAGCACTGACCCTGAATAAAGATTAGATGCCAAAAGTACGCAAATCCCATGGTAAATCAGGTTTGCCTGGCATGATCCCTGGATAAGTTCACTGTGAAATCCATGCAACTCCCATGGGGGATGAGGGTTGGGAGCACTGACCCTGAATAAAGATTAGACGCCAGAAGCATGCGAATCACATGGTAAATCAGGTTTTTCTTGCATGATCCCTGGATAATATCACTATGAAACCATGCAAATCCAATGGGGGATGAGGGTTGGGAGCACTGACCCTACACATCTGCATTTCGCATGGATCCCAATGGGAATTCTAGAGTTCTATTGTGAGCTTGGGAACTGAGGATTCATTCATTCATGTGGAAAAATATTTTTTGATTTAGTTTATGTTATTTTGTCATCTTTTCATATTTTTTCACCTGGGAAGAACGGTTAGCATTATTTTTCGGGAAATCGGTTAGAATTATTTATGGTATATTTACTAATCGTAGGTCAACATTACCGGGGTTGACTTCTTACACATACATACATACATACACACATACATACATACATACACTCACTACATACAAATGTTTTATCAAGACGTGGCAGTAGCCATTCTGTTGTTGTTCTTTTTTTGAAACGCGGCAGCACCTATCTTTTGGGAAGCGCCTTTCGGCCTAAAATGCGTGTGTTCTTTTTCCAGACGTGGCAGCACCCATTTTCTGGGAAGCGCCTTTCGGTTTAACTCATGTCAGTGTTTTTCAATACGTGGTAGTAGCAATTGTTTTTTCGACATGTGGCAGCACCCATCTTTTGGGAAGCGCCTTTCGGCCTAAAAGACGTTTTCTGTTTCCAGACGTGGCAGCACCCATTTTGATACACATTTGACATAACATAACACAACATTACATAACTACATGCGCAATTTTTATGCTCACAACATACATACATACATACATACATACATACATACATACATATATATACACATACATACATACATATGTATATACATACATACGTACACACATTAATACACACTTACATACATACATACATACAAACACACATTCACACACACTCACAGACATACATACATACATACATACAGACACACATACATATTTGACCTCACATAACATAACCTGACACACCTACATGCGCAATCACTTACATTACATGCATACATACATAGATACATATAGACATACATACATATGTATATATATATACAACGAACACATACCCATATGCATAAACATATACATACACACACATACATACATACATACATACATACACTCAGACATACATACGCACATACACACATACATACAGACATACCTACCTACCTACACACATACAGACATACACACACTACACTACACACACGTTTTTTCAATACGTGGTAGTAGCCATTGTGTTGTTGTTCTTTTCTTGAAATGTGGCAGCACCCATTTTTGGGGAAGCGCCTTTCGGTGTAACACACATTTCTGTATTTTTCAAGACGTGGTAGTAGCAATTGTGCTGTTTCTTTTTCGAAACGTGGCAGCACCTATCTTTTGGGAAGCGCCTTTCGGCCTAAAATGCGTGTGTTCTTCTTCCAGACGTGGCAGCACCCATTTTTTGGGAAGCGCCTTTCGGTTTAACTCATGTCAGTGTGTTTTCAACACGTGGTAGTAGCAATTGTTTTTTCGACATGTAGCAGCACCCATCTTTCGGGAAGCGCCTTTCGGCCTAAAATACGCTGCTTCGTTTTCCAGACGTGGCAGCATTCATTTTTTGAGAAGCGCCTGTCGGTTTAACACATGTTAATGTTTTTTCAATATGTGGTAGCAGTATTTGTGTTGATAGCATACATACACACATAAATATATGCATACGTGATAATCATATCCACGCATCTGTTGCAGTTCAAATCGGCTGATAATCACCATGACACACCCTCAGCATCACCAGCAGTCATCATGATAATCATGTCCACGCATCTTTTGTGACGCATCCTCAGCATCACCAGCAGTCATCATGATAATCGTGACGACTCATCCTCTGCATCAATGCTCTCTAACGTCCCTGTTGAAATGTATACAAGAATACGCAACATTTCTAAGATATCACAGGATGATGATGATGATTCCACTACATACCAACGTTTTGTCAATACGTGGCACTAGCCATAGTGTTGTTGTTTCTCTTGAAACGTGGCAGCACCTATGTTTCGGGAAGCGCCCTTCAGTCTAACATACGTTTTTTGTTTCTATATGTGGCAGTAGCAATTGTGCATCTTTTTCGACGCATGGCAGCAACCATATTTTGGGAAGCGCCTTTCGGCTCAAAATGCACATTTGATTTTTCGAGACGTGGCAGCACCTATTTTTTGGGAAGCGCCTTCGGTTTAACACACATTATTGTGCTTGCAATATTTGGTAGCAATATGTGTGTTCATAACATACATACATACATACACACATACATACATGCATACACACATACATACACACATACATACACACATACAGACATACATACACACAGACATCCATACATATTTAACCTCACATAACATAACAACACATACCTACACACGCAATCACTTACATCACATGCATACATACATACATACACACATACATACATACGCAAGTACATACATACACATACATACATACGTACATACTTACATACCTAGACACATACATTTCACGACATGACATGACATTGCATTACACTATGTGGCATCATTTTACATACATACATACATTGACATACATACATACACTCATTCGGCTTGAAATACTTTGCTACATACGAACGTTGCTTTAAATGCGTGCTGCGCGGTTGTCCTGGACGAGTTTGCGGCTGGACGCACGGCGTCCCTGATGCCGAGCCCAGCAAGCAATTCGGAGAGGTCCGCTTCTGGACGAAGATGCCTGCCGCAGTGTATGTGAGGTTCAAACAAAGCGAAAGTGGCGTGTGCAAGGCATCGGGAACGATTGTCCTCCCAGTGGCGCCGGTTCACAGCGTTTGGCACCTGGACCATCGCCGGAAATGCCCGAAGCTGAGGGTGTCGCGGAGACAGCTTCCACTGTCTCCGTATTTCGCGATCACTGCTCACGCAGCGCAGGGCCTGACCGTACGAGAAGGCGCCGTGGCAGACATCGCGATTCGACCAGGAGACGCCCATTGACTTGTGACGCAGCCGTGACGCGCGTGGATTGTCGAGAACGCCTGCTGATATTTCGCTCCTTTGCCTTGGGGCCTTTCCAGCGTGGGGAAGACGTGGGGCGAAACCTGCTGCTCCGAGTGTGGCAAGGAGAAGAGATAGACTGGGAGAAGATCCGACCAGAGTACGTCATCGAGAAGCCGTGCAGCGAGTGCCGGGAACAGACGGAGCCACGTGGTTACACGGCTGGTCAGTGGAAACGCGATGACGCAAGCCGTGTTTGCAAGGAATGCGTAGGCAGGCATGAGCAGAGTGGTCATCCGTGGCAGTGTTGTATGTGCAAGTGCTGGCAGCCCACCGCCGCCTTCCGAACAATTGGCGAAGCAATGGAGCAGCGCTGTTACGCGTGTGTCTGAACTGCAAAGAAACGAAGCGATGCTACACGTGCAGGCAGCCAAAGGAAGAAGCAGACTTCAGCGCGGCGGCTTGGCGCAGACGCGATCGATGCCGACAGACGTGCAAGATCTGCAGTCGTAAAGAACGCGCCTGTTGGACATGCGCAAGCTGCGCCACGTCGCGACTAAAGCGGTATGTTGGGCGATACTCGCGACAGCGACGTGGCGGCCCGCATGGCGATCAGACGTGCGACGCGTGTTTAGCGGAGCGCGACTTGAAACGAACTGCCCGCAGAAGTCAAGAGCGACTGGCAAGAACACGAGCGAAACGAAAGCAGAGAATTCCAGCAGAGGTTTGGCGTCTAGTTGGGGAAATGCGAGGGACCCCAGCTGGCAGCAGCAACTGCAGCAGAGAAACCAACGGAAATCCGTGGCAGCAGTCATCATCATGACGGTCCTCATCATCCCTTTCTTTCTTGGTCTTCATGCTTATCATCATTATCATCACGATAATCATCATTTCTTATTCGACAGTCTGGGTAGAACAATGATAGTCGTCATGACCCGAAATGTCCTCCCCATGAATGCTGGAGGACGCTTTGTGATAACTATCTTTGCATTTGAAATGTCCTCCCTGTGAATGCTGGAGGACGCTTGATGGTAGTTCTCCTTACAGTCGAAATCTCCTCTCCTTGAATGCTGCAGGACGG
Source organism: Effrenium voratum (assembly GCA_963377175.1). NCBI lineage: Eukaryota > Dinophyceae > Suessiales > Symbiodiniaceae > Effrenium > Effrenium voratum. Next base: position 729,009 of record CAUJNA010000569.1, on the reverse strand, counting down.
TGATGTGAAAAACGAAGCGTCCTCCAGCATTCATGGGGAGGACATTTCGTTCAAGCCCGGTCTAACGGGACACTTGAATGGTATATGGAAAATTTCTTCTTCGACAGTCTGGGTAAAACGATGATAGTCGCCAGGACTCGAAATGTCCTACCCCATGAATGCTGGAGGACGCTTGGTGATAACTATCTTTGCATTCGAAATGTCCTCCCTGTGAATGCTGGAGGACGCTTGATGGTAGTTCTCCTTACAGTCGAAATCTCCTCTCCTTGAATGCTGCAGGACGGTGATGTGAAAAACGAAGCGCCCTCCAGCATTCATGGGGAGGACATCTCGTTTTAGCCCGGTCTAACGGGACACTTGAAATGCATATGGAAAATTTCTTCTTCGACAGTCTGGATAAAACGATGATAGTCGCCATGACTCGAAATGTTCTCCCCATGAATGCTGGAGGACGCTTCGTGAAAGCTATCTTTGCATTCAAAATGTCCTCCCTGTGAGTGCTGGAGGACGCTTGATGATAGTTATCCTTACAGTCGAAATCTCCTCTCCATGAATGCTGCAGGACGGTGATCGGCAAAACGAAGCGTCCTCCAGCATTCATGGGGAGGACATCTCGTTCAATAAGTATCACCACAGCCTAACGCCACATTCGAAATGTAGAGAAGAAAGAGATGATGATGACAATCACGATGACGATGATGAAGGCGATGACTGTGATGACAATCATCATGAAGATGATAATCAGTGATGACTCTCATGACAACTATCATCGTAGCATTTTTTTGCATGATCAAAGCTGGCGATGACTGTCATGGCAACTGTCATCGTAGCATCGTCTGCATTACCAATGCTGCAGAATCAGAGATCATGATGATCATACGGACAACGATGATAAGGATGACGACTGTCATGATAAGTATCATCACAGCTTCCTCTGCGTTCCCAAAGCTGTCAAGGACCGTCATGACAACTATCATCGTAGCATCCTTTGCATTACCATTGCCGCAGAAGCAGAGATCATGATAATCAGACGGAGAACGACGATAAGGGTGACGACTGTCACGAGAAGCAGCATCACAGCAGCCTCTGCATTCCCAATGGTGCCTGAAGCCACATTTGAAATGTGTAGAAGAAAGAGATGAACATGACCATCATGACGACGATGATGAAAGTGATGAATGTGATGACAATCATCAGGAAGATGATAAGGGTTTTGACTCTCATGAGAACTATCATCGTAGCATCCTCTGCATGACCAAAGCTGGCGATGACTGTCATGACAACTATCATCGCAGCATCCTCTGCATGACCAATGCTGCAGAGTCAGAGATCATGATGATCACACAGACAATGATGACACGACTGTCATCACAAGCATCGTCACAGTATCCTCTGCATACCAACGGTGCGTAATGCCACATTTGAAATGTATAGAAGAAAGAGATGATGATGACAATCACGATGACGATGATGAAGGCGATGACTGTGATGACAATCATCATGAAAATGATAAGGATGATGACTCTCATGATAACTATCATCGTAGCATCCTTTGATTTACCAAAGCTGCCGATGACTGTCATGATAACTATCATTGTAGCATCGTCTGCGTTGCTAGTGCTGCAGAATCAGAGATCGTGATGTTCATACGGATAATGATGAAAGCTGGTGATGACTGTTGTGACAATTGTCATCGTAGCATCATCTGCATGACCAATGCTGCAGAGTCAGAGATCATGATGATCATACGGACAATGATGATAAGGATGATGACTGTCATGATAAGCATCATCACAGCATCCTCTGCATTACCAACAGTGCCTAATGCCACTTTTGACATGTCTAGAGGCAAGAAATGATGATGACAATCATGATAACGATGATGAAAGTGATGACTGTGATGACAATCATCATGAAGATGATAAGGATGATGACTCTCCTGATAACTATCATCGTAGCATCCGCTGCATGACCAAAGCTGCCGGTGACTTTCATGACAACTACCATTGTAGCATCGTCTACATTGCCAATGCTGCTGAATCAGAGATCATGAAGATCAAACGGACAATGATGATAAGGCTGACGACTGTCATGATAAGTATCATCACAGCGTCCTCTGCATTACCGAAGCTGCCGATGACTGTCATGACAACTATCATCGTAGCATCCTCTTCGTTACCAACGCTGCAGAATCAGAGATCATGATAGTGATGACCATACGGACAATGATGATAAGGAATGGTGCCAAACGCCACACTTGAAATGTGTAGAAGAAAGAGATAACGATGACCATCATGATGGCGATGATGAAAGTGATGACAGTGAAGATGAAAAGGATGATGACTGTCATGATAACTAACATCGTAGCACCCTTTCCATTACCAATGCTGCAGAAACAGAGAGAATATGATGATCGTACGGACAATGATGATAAGGATGACGACTGACATGAGAAGCACCATCACAGCGCCCAATGTATAGAAGAAAGACATGATGATGACAAGCACGATGACGATGATGAAGGTGATGACTGTGATGACAACCATCATGGTAAGGATGATGACCCTCATGAGAACTATCATCGCATGACCAAAGCTGGCGATGACTGTCGTGACAACTATCATTGTAGCATTGTCTGCATTGCTAACGCTGCGGAATCAGAGATCATGATGATCATACGGACAATGATGATAAGGATGAAGACTGTCATGGTAAGTATCATCACAGCGCCCTCTGTATTACCAATGGTGCCTAACGCCGCAATTGAAGCGTTTACAGGAAAGAGATGACGATGACCGTCATGATGACGATGATGAAGGCGATGACTGTGATGACAATCATCATGAAGATGATAAGGATGATGACCCTCATGATAACTATCATCGTAGCCTCCTCTGCATGACCAAAGCTGGCGATGACTGTCATGACAACTGTCATCGTAGCGTCCTCTGCATAACCAATGCTGCAGGGTCAGAGATCATGGTGATCATACGGACAATGGTGATAAGGATGATGACTGTTATGATAGGCATCATCACAGCATCCTTTGCAGTACCAACGGTGCCTAATGCCACAGTTTGGAAATGTATAGAAGAAAGAGATGATGATGACAATCTTGATGACGATGATGCAGGTGCTGACTGTGATGATTTCATCATGAAGATGAGAAGGATGATGACTCTCCTGAGAACTATCATCGTAGCATCCTCTGCATGACCAAAGCTGGCGATGACTGTCATGACAATTATCATCGCAGCATCCTCTGCATGACCAATGCTGCAGAGTCAGAGATCATGATGATCGCACGGACAATGATGATAAGGATGACGACTGTCATGATAAGCATCATCACAGCACCCAATGTATAGAAGGCAGAGGTGATGATGACAATCACGATGACGATGATGAAGGTGATGACTGTGATGACAATCATCATGATAAGGATGATGACCCTCATGAGAACTATCATCGCATGACCAAAGCTGGCGATGACTGTCATGACAACTATCATTGTAGCACTGTCTGCATTGCTCATGCTGCGGAATCAGAGATCATGATGATCATACCGACAATGATGATAAGGATGACGACTGGCATGATAAGTGTCATCACCGCATCCTCTGCATTCCCAATGGCGCCAGCGTTACACTTGAAGCGTTTACAAGAAAGAGATGACGATGACCATCATGATGACTATGAGGAAAGTGATGACTTTGATGACAATCATCATGAAGATGAGAAGGATGATGACTCTCATGATAACTGTCATCGTAGCATCCTCTGCATGACCAAAGCTTGCCATGACTGTCATGACAACTGTCATCGTAGCGTCCTGTGCATTACCAATTCTGCAGAATCAGAGATCATGATGATCATACGGACAATGATGATAAGGATGACGACTGTCATGATAAGCATCATCACAGCATCCTCTGCATTGCCAATGGTGCCTAACGCCACAGTTGAAATGTATAGAAGAAAGAGATGATGATGACAATCTTGATGACGATGATGCAGGTGCTGACTGTGATGATTTCATCATGAAGATGAGAAGGATGATGACTCTCCTGAGAACTATCATCGTAGCATCCTGTGCATTACCAAAGCTGCCGACGACTGTCATGATAACTATCATTGTAGCATCGTCTGCATTGCTAATGCTGCGGAATCAGAGATCATGATGATCAAACTATGATAAGGCGGACGACTGTCATGATAAGTATCACCACAGCATCCTCTGCGTTACCAAAGCCGATGACTGTCATGATAACTATCATCGTAGCATCCTCTGCATTACCAATGCATTTGAAGTGTCCCGAAGAAAGAGATGATGATGACAAATCCTGATAATGATGCTGATGATGATGCTGATGAGGATGAGTCTTTGGTTATGTTTATGTGCCAGCCACCCTTCCCGTGCGCCAGCATTCCCAAAGGGACGGGTGCCTTGGGGGAATTGAAGCTTTTTATGGCAAATCGTTCTACTTATCACAACTATTCGAGTTGTTTTGATGGTTTCGAGGAGGACGGGTTCCTTTTGGAGGAGCTCCAGATTCATGCTTGTTCCAATAAGATAACTTTCTTACTCGCAAAGGTGCGGGTGACTTTTGGAGAGTGCCAAGCCAGTTTTTGTTCCAGGTACATTAATTATTGCACAGGATTCCTTTGGGACGGCTGCCTTGGGGGGAGGGGAACTCCAGATTCTTTCTTTTCCAATTCTTCATTCCCAAATTTTGGGAATTTCAGATTCATGTTCCCGCTAATTATTCTACTTAATATTTTTGCTTTTGGGAAACACCCGATTTTTTTAGTTATTCCCAGCGGGACGGGTCCCTTTTGAGGAATTCCAGATTCATGGTCTGGTGTAGGCATTCTACTTCTTATGGTCATTCTTCCCAGAAAGACGGGTGCCTTTTGGGAATCTCCGAATTTATGTGTTCTCACTGATAGTCTAAGTGTTCCGTTTTTCCATTCCCAAAGGATGGGTTGGGGGCCTGTTGGGGATGCCAGATTGATTTGTTTGTTTTCTTTAGTGGTTATACGTCTGAGTAGTGTTTATGTATTATTCTCATCATCATGTTCATCATCAGGTTTATCATCCGTTTTCTCATCAGTTCTATCATCATGATTTTCAACATCATTCTCATCATCATCATTTTCATATGTTCATCAGCTTTTTCATCATCATTAATTGTCACCCTCATCGTTTTCATCTTCATCTTCATCATCATATTCATCATCATCATCATGGTCATGATAATGCTCATCATCGGTTTCACCATCATTTTTAACATCATGTTCATCATCACTATCACCATCATCATTTCCTGTTTCATCATCAGTAGTCTCATCATCGATTTCATCATCGTTCTCATTATTATCATCATCATGCTCATCATCATGTTTTCATCATCATCAGTTTCAGCATCATTCTCATCATGATCATTTTCATCACCATTTTCATCGTTTTCTTCATCATGCTCATCATCATTGTCATCATCACCATTATCATCATCATTTTCATCATCATGGTCATCATCATTTTTATCATTGTTCCCCAACAGCTGGAAGCTTTGGGGTCTCAGCCCAGATAGGCTGCGGGGTGGTCCGGGGCGGCCCTGAGGTAAGGTTCCACGAGGGTTCCACCAGGGTTCCACCAGGGTTCCACGAGGTTCTGTGAGGGCTGCGGGGTGGTGCAAGCACTAAAAAGAGCACCGCATGCTGTTGGGGATATCACCTGAGCTTATTTTCATCATCATAGTCGTCATCATTTTATCATCGTTCTCATCATCCTGTTCATCACCGGTTTCATCCTCATTCTTGTCATCATCGTTTCCTCATTTCTTCAGCATCATCATTTTCATCATCATCTCCATCATCATGAAATTCCAGGAGTGTGCTTGATCCAAGGCTTTTTTCGTTTGAACATCATTGAACTCATGAAAATCAAACAATTAGTTGGAATCAGCGTAATGAGTTGAATGATTTTATTTCCTCAGGCGGCCCAAGAAGTCTAATCATCAAAGTCATTTAAATGAGTTTAAGTGGTTTAAATGTTTCAGAAGGCGCAAAACATTAAAAACATAAATCATTTACATGAGTTTACCATTAACATCATTGACATGAGCTTAATCATTTTATTTTTTCAGAAGGCCCAAAACATGAAAATCATTAAAACCACCTAAATGAATTTAATGGTTTTAGTGGTGCAGAAGGCCCAAAACATTAAAATCATTTAGTTTATTAAGCCCCTTATCATGCGTTTAATGATTTAGATAATTTACTTGATTTTAATATTGAAATAGTCCTGGCCCAGGCAAACTCCTGGTTAATGATTTTAACGAATTTAATGTGTCAGACGGCCGAAAACATAAAAACCATAAAATGGTTTGAATGATTTTCATGGTTCTGGTCTCCTGAAACATTCAATGCAATAAATGCATTCAAAATGACTGTAATGAATTTAGTGATTTAAACGGCTTCAATGGTTTTAAGACTAAAATATTCTTGGCTCAGGCAAACTGTAAGAATTTTATGATGGTAATGACGATGATGCAAATGATGATGAAAACAAGATGAAAATGATGATGACACTGATGATGAGCATGATGATAAAACTGATGATGAACATGATGAACATGACGATGATGATCCTGATGAAGAAAACGATGATGAAAACGATCATGTTACTGATGATGATGAAAACATCATGGTGCACATGATCATGAACACGACGATGGTAAAACTGATGATGAAAACGATGATGAACATGATGGTGATAAGACTGATGATGAAAACGATGATGAAAATGATGTTGAACATGATGGGCAAACATGATGCTAAACGTGATGCTCCTATAATTTAATTGTTTTCACGGTTTTGATGATATTATGAAAATAGTCCTGGCTCAGGCACACTGCTCGTATTTAATGATGATGTACATGAAGGCGAAAACGAACCTGATAACAATGATGATGAAAATGATGCTGAAGATGATGATAAACATGATGATGCAAGCGATGATGAAAATGATGATGAACATGATGATGAAGATGATGATGGTTAGGATGATGAAACATAATGGTGAACATAATGATGAACATGATGATCAAATTGACGATGAAACCGACCATGAAAATAGTGATGTTGAACATGACGATGGAAATGATGACCATGCACATGATGATGAAACTGATGATGAGCATGATGATGATAAAACTGATGGTGAACATGTTGATGAACATGATGATGAACATGATGATGATATAACTGGCGATGGTGCAAGTGATGATGACAACGATGATTAACACGATACTTCTGGAATTTAACCAGCTGAATGATTTCAATGTGTTTGGCTTCCTGACACATCGAATTCACTAAATTCATTAAGATGAGCTTCATGAATTTAATTGTTTCAATGATCTAAATGATGTTAATATTCAAAATAGTCCTGGCTCAGCCAAGCTGCTAGAATTTCACGGTTATTCTTGATTTTAACGTGTTTAGCCTTCTGGCGCAATAAAATCATGAAATTCATTTAAATGGTTTTAACCAATTTCATGCGTTTAATGAGTTTGTGTGTTTGGCCTTCTGAAACATTAAAATCATTAAGCTGGTTTTAACGAATTTAATCAGTTTAACTTTTTTAGCCTTCTGAACCATTAAATTCACCCAAATTGTGAAAAATATTAAAATCAACCTCCTGCCCGTCAAATAGACTTAGTTTTTCCCTCTCACAGGGGACCGGCCCCCGCCGCCCAGGTGTGTATGTCTGCTTTTTTTCCAGAACACGTTGGCCTGAGCGTGCGCTTTTTCATGAAAATAAGCACCTAGAAGCTAAACCTGAAAGACTGTGCATGTTCATCTGCATCTGCGTTTGCATCTGGGACAAGGGGTCTGAAGAGAAAGCAGAGAAATGCACCAAAGGGTCATCACGTTTTTGTTTTTTTTGGAATTCTCGAAGTTTTGTACATTTTCCGTAAAAGCTTAAAAACCTCCAGAATTCAATAAAAACAAACCAAAAAGTTCAGGCCCATGCCCTGGATCTTTTTGCGTTTTTTTGAATTCTCGAAGTTTTTTCTTTTTTTGAACCAAAAACAAAGAACCTCGAGAATCAAAAAATCTAAAAAAAACAAAAAGTTCAGGCCCATGCCCTGGATCATGCCCCCCCCCCCCCGAATGGGTCAGTTTTTGTTTGGATTCTTTGAGGTTTTTTGCATTTCCAATTTCTGGCCTGTGTGCAAGAGCTTCTGTGTTCAAGTGCACCTGTATAGTTCAGATCCAAAGCTTAGTGCAGTAAGCTAGAGATGGCTGCCGTGAACCCGGGAGAAATCTTGCGGGACGTGTGCGTGGGCCCTATGCCTGTGGGTGCTATCTCGCCATTGGACCTTCTTCTCAAAGATCTCAGTCTGGCAGCCCAATCTATCCAAGCACGTTGTTGACTTGGTGATCGACATCCCCCAGGCAACATCAATTTGGACAACGTCAAGGCCATCATCAGGGATCGAGCGTGGGATGAACTTCCTGTTGTTCTGCGACCCGCAATCAGGCCAACTTGTGACACAGTTACCCAGTACATCTTGCTCCCCCAAGCGAATGACAACTTCTGCATTGTTAAGCACATCTACATCGTGAACGAGCCACGCAGGATATGAGATTTCTTGGGGCAACAACAACAAGAAACTCGTGAGAAAGGCTTTCTTAGGCATGGTTCTTGGTTGCAATCCGGAAGAGCGAAGTCTGGAAGACAGAGCGTGGCAGACAGGCGCAGAGAGGAGATCCAACAGCGAGCGCATAGCGTTCCCTTGGTCAAGAGAGAGCCATCTGAGTGACTCAGTCTGATTGTAGTTACCTTTGTGTCTGTCTTTTTCATCTGAGCTTTTCGTATAGGACCTAACAAAACAATGTGTCGAGGTTACTTGGTGCGCAACTAAGGTTTCGCGAGGGACACGCGTGGCTTGCCGACGCAACAAAGAACGATCCTGTGGACGCTTCCCATGACCCTGCATCTGACGACAGAGCCCGTGGAGCCGAAACCCTTTTCTGGTCTGCGTGCGTCCAGGTCAGACATCATTGAGCTTGTCTTGCTACTTGAAAGGATGAAGACGCGGACATCATGCCAGAGATTGGCAGCCGTTTCAAGTGAAGATCACCACCTAGGCGGCCCTGGCGTTCAGCAAGGACAGAAGGATGTTTGTCTCATCGTGGCTGTGCAGGGTGTCTGCCAGTGGCCTGTGAGTGTGATGGACCTCTTTTGGTTTCCTATGGCAATTCCCTGATCCTCATCCAGCTCTGTGTAGAGCAGTGGCGCAACAGCTTGCCAGAAGCCAGCTATGTTGCGTTCGACCAGTCCGCCAAGCATTTCTTCGCAATCTAGGTGCGTGAAGGGCGCGTCCTCAAGAAAGATGTCGGGGAGGTTTCTACTTTGAGGGCACGCGATGTCATGGACATGTTGGGCGACAACAACTTCATGTTCTACTACCTGTGCAAGAAGGACGAAGAGGAAGTCTTGAAAGTTGATGCTGCGGGTGGGTCTAGTGCGTGCAAGAAGCCTGCGATGATGGACAACCGGCCAGTGTACTCTTGTCCCCTCGAGAAGTGCGTTTGTGAAGGTTGCCCCGGTTCCCTGATCTACCACATCTCCGTGGACGCCACTTGCTATGACTTGGGCGGGCCCAGGCAAATTGCGCACCAACAGAAAAATTGCACATCTAGGAAATGTTGATCTTTTTTGGCTACAACTACAAGTGGGCGGACCAACAGAAAGTCAATTCGCTCGGAGTTGAAGACCTTCAGGACGGAGTTCTCTTCGCGAATTCCAAGAAAGCTCACACACTGAAGTATCTCCAGTATCATGAAGAACTCCTTTTCAGAGGACACCTGTCCAGCGCAGCCATCGCCCACGCCTACGCTGAGGCATATTGCCACTCCTCAGTGTTCCCTCCCACGCAGCGCAACAACCATCCATCTTTGGCTACAGCCACAGAACGTTTGTGACTGCCGGGGTGGCGACTTCATTGCTTTCTGGCTCGCGCATGACCTGCAACGTCAAGATCCTTCCCGACTTGGGGTCGCATCCGAGCATCCATCCGTTGGCATACTTGCCGGACACCGTCGAGCACCATCGTCTTGACCTTGGCATCGTGTGTGACAGAGCGTGTTCTTTGGAGCCGTCTGCTTCTTCCAATGAGGAGCTCGACCTCCTTCTACATCGTGGACCGGTTCCATGCTCGAGGGCGCTCAAAAAATGCAAATGCAACCCATGCAACTTGTCGTGGTTTGGTTATTCCTTTAATGTGTTTTTATTGACACAAAACCAGGACGATGTTTGTGTATGTTTGCGTGTCACATGTGTCTGAACACACTAAGGTTAAGATTGCCGGACCAGGCAGACACTGAAACACATGTGTTGAATTAAATTAATGAAATATGGTGAAATAGTTTGTGAATCAAAATAGTGAATGAAATTTTTAGTGAATCAAAATTGTGAATTGGGAAACATGGATTTGCAGATTCGCAAGCCCAATTTAGTGAATTTTAGTGATTTTTAGTAACATTTAGTGAACTTTCGCGAAATTTATGAAATTCAATGAAATATAGAACGCGATTCACTAAATTTCACTAAATTGGATTTGCGAAATTGAGTGAATTTAGTGAAATTTAGTGAAATTTAGTGAATCTCTTTCTAAAATTTCATTGAATTTAATTAGTGTCGCTAAATTTCGCTAAATTTTACTAAATTTCACAAATTTCATTGAATTTAATTAGTTTCACTAAATTTCAGTAAATTTCACTAAATTTCAGCAAATTTCGCTAATTTTCACTAAATTGGATTTGCGAAATTTGGTGAAATTTAGTGAAATTTAATGAATCTCTTTCTAAATTTCATTGAATTTAATTAGTTTCGCTAAATTTCACTAAATTTCACTAAATTAGTGTCGCTAAATTTCGCTAAATTTTACTAAATTTCACAAATTTCATTGAATTTAATTAGTTTCACTAAATTTCAGTAAATTTCACTAAATTTCAGCAAATTTCGCTAATTTTCACTAAATTGGATTTGCGAAATTTGGTGAAATTTAGTGAAATTTAATGAATCTCTTTCTAAATTTCATTGAATTTAATTAGTTTCGCTAAATTTCACTAAATTTCACTAAATTTCATTAAATTTCACTAGATTTTATTAATTTTCACTAAACTGCATTTGCGAAATTTAGTGAAATTTTGGGAACTTTAGTGAAATTTAGTGAAATTCAATGAAATGTAATTTGCGTTATTTTTTTTGCTTTTTCCTAGTCACCTCGCCATGTAGGCGTATGTCCATTCACTATTCCCATTCACTATTCCCATTTACCATTTCCATTCGCAATTGTTTTAATTCACTATTCCCATTCACTATTTCATTTGCTAATATTCACTAAATAATTATTTTGATATTTCCAATCTCTACTTCCCAGCGGCAATCTTAACAGTAAGGGCACAAGAAACAGCTTGACGCACGACTCGGCAAGGAGAACACCAACATATGCGAACAAGTCTTTTCATGGGTCCGGAATTTAGCACGCATCATCAACGAGATGAGGGCGAACCGTCACAAGTTCTTCTTGCTATGTCTCGCAAAACGCCGCAACCACAACATCGACCAGAGCACGGTTAAGTACTTGCGCCCAATCCAGGCAAAGAACAAAAGGCTCGACGAAGGTCAAGAAGTGAGGGATTCTGGTAGAGAATAGTGTTGTAGCAGCATCTGGGCATCATGTCTCTGGGCAATCTAACAACAGTGACCATACTTTTGTTAAGGTGTTCACTTCCCACATTTGTGAATAGTTTTTGTTTGTTGCGTAAGTCCTGAGACACGCTTCAACCCCAGTCATCATATGGAGCAAGAAAACCATGCAAATGTGAAAGAAGCGCACGCTCACAGTGACGAGCTCTCTTTTTTCGGGGTAACTTGACCCGGCGGGAGAGATGTAATCTTACAATTCTAAGTGCCAAACCCCAGAAAATGCAAATTACATTTTAAGACACCCCCCCCGTAACGGGGTGGGGTTTAAGAAAGAATGTTGTTTTGCGAACGCGGCCCTTGCCCTCTGTTTGGAGGCGTCCGCGCGTGACTCGCCGCAACAATTCCGGACTTTTTCTGCAAACACTTGTGCGTCTTCAGCCGTGGCCAACCAGGGCGCGCCAGAAGTCGGCCAGCGGCCTAAAAACCGCCTGCAGGGCCGCTGGCCAACGTTTGGCCGCGATGACGCAAGACTTTGGCCGATGCTGGCCGGCGTTTGAACGATGTTTCGCCTATAGCAAGGGTGATTTTTGTTTTGTTGCTCCTCTTCGCCGCTGCGCGCGTGACTGCGCCTTGCCGACGTGTGAGCGCCGTCTCTCGGATGTCATGTCCATGTGGAAGGCCGCAGCGGCTGAATGCTGCTGCTGGTGCTGGGTAATTTGCCAGCGCTGAGAACACGCTTTTGTTTTCAGGGTTTCTGCGTCTAAGGTGGGCCTCTGATAATTCAAAAGCTTCTTTTGTGTTTGGAATGCAGCTTTCAGGAAAAAAAGGGGGAGTAGCCCCCAAGCCCCACGCAAGTAACTTTTAAGTCCCGCGACGAACACATAACCAGCCTAAATGCAACGTAGAAACGTGGCGTGACCTATTGTATGCGTGTCGCGTCATGTCATTTCATGTTCCGTCATGTATGTGTGTATGTATGTATGTATGTGCGTACGTATGTGAGCATGCGTGTGTATGTACATATGTCTGAATAGTTGTACGCATGCATGTGTGTATGTGTATATGTATGTGTGTGTGTATGTATGTATGTATGCAATAGTTATAGTCATAGTGTGTGTGAGAGAGATCCATGTAGCGCTTGCATGTATGGTGGCACGCAGCATGCATCTCTGTACGCATGTATGCCTGCAAGTATGAACTGTAGTTTAACGGAATGTAACGTGGTGTAAGGCAAGGGAATGTATGTACTGTGTCTGTATGCACGCATGCGTGTCAGTTGTGTAACGCGTGCGCTGTACACACTGCACGCAACGCTGTAATGTATGCGCTGTATGTATGTAGAAAACTTGCTGAATGAGGCTACTATATGTACTGCGCGCAACGTATGTACTTGTGTGCGCGCAACGCATGTGATGATGTATTGTGTGTAGGAATGTGTGGACTATAATAGGATGGATGTAATGTAGCGCCGGACGCGGGACAGACAGCCCCCAAGTCGCGTACCAGCTGTTTCCCAGAAGTCTTTGCGCCGCCCAGCAGCCAGCTGCTGTTGCCTGAGATGCGGCTTGAACTCAAGCATCGCTTGTCACAAGTAGATGCAGTTCTCCTGTTGCTCACGGCGCCAACAAGTTGAGACCGGAAACCAATTCTTGGTTGCGTAAACCATGGTGTCTCCTTCATTTGTGGAAAGCTCGGCAAGACTTCCACGCTGTTGGGTTAATAGAGGGTTCCGACAGTGTGCTGGTTGCTTCTTCAGGGTGCGGTTTTGATGTGCACGCCCGTAAAACCGGAGAGTGGTCCCAGACATGTCGTGAGGTCGGAGTGAACGGCGTCACCTCCATTGGTCAGGCCATCGCCGCGTCTCGAAGCGGGAGTTTTTCCTTTCTTCGTGGTTTTCGGGTGTTATTCGTTTTCTCGATTGTCTGTAGTGATTTGGTAGTGATCCCCCAGTGCTCTTTTAGCGCTGTCCCGTGCGCTCCTGCGCTCCTGCGACGCTCCGCTGAGCTGCTGCTCCAGTGCTCGGCGCACTCTAGTGCGCATGTGCGCTACGCTGCTCGTCTGGCGCGGCGCTTCTCTAGCGTCTAGCGCTCGTCTAGCGCTCGTCCTTCGTTTTCACTGCACGTCTAAGTGGCTTCCTGAGCATTCTCACCGGAGGAGCACTCTGCAAAGCTGGTTTTGGAGCACAGCAATACATGATGTCTGGCGCTGCTTTTCTAGTGCTTCACATCGATGTTGAGGTTCTTTCCCTTTAAATACAAACTGGGGCACGCCGCGACTGAGAATGGTGGAGGAGAGATGGGGTCTGAAGGACCTCGACAAGCAGGAGGAGAAGATCGGAGGTGTTGGCTTCCTGCTGGAACAGCCGGCTGAGCCGAGTGATGAGCCGAAGAGGCCGAAGAAGATGCACAACCTGCGCGAGTCGCACTTCAGGCCCGGGGTGGAAAAGCGCCCAAGCCAACCAACGATGAATCTTCATCTTCTGGGAGGATGGCCTTCAGCAAGCCTAGATGCCGGACTTGGAGAAGTTGCAGACCTCAAGGCCTTGTCGCAGTGAGCGCCGGTGAGAGTGTGCCAAGGGTCAAGAAGTTATCCTGGGAGGCGCGCGTCAAACAGGGGCACTTGCCCTACCGGCGGGATTGTCTGGCGTGTCAACAGGCATCTGCTCGAGAGCTGCATCGTCGGCTGCAACATCCGGAAGGAATACATGTAGAGCCTTAGGCCCCACACCTGGGAGAACCAGAAGAAGACGGACCAGATGGAGGAGGACCAGGATGCAGAGGAAGAAGAGGAGGAGCCGTTGAAGTTGAAGGGCAAGCGGGAGGTGTTGGCGGCGATCCAGGACTCCGCTCATCAACCAGCTCCACTCGGACTGCAGGTTGTGGGACCGGTGATGGTCAGACTTGGGGCAGAGCCAGGGGCAAAGCCCCAGGATTTGGCCGGATGGAAGCTGCCCGGATTCAACAGACCTGCGGCTCTTGGGCATGAACATGAAGAAGGAGGGAGATGACGTCTTCGTCCGTCAGAAAGATTACGCGGAGGAGGTTTGATGAGATTGTGAGGGCCAGATCTCCAACTTCCAAGGAGATGTCGGACGAGGCATGGCGAAGGAAGATGTAGGCGGAGTTTGGTCAGGGACAAGCAGATGTTAGCGAGCCCAACGAGAACGGACCTTCGGCGTGAGTCGGCTCTGCACACGGCGCAAACGATGCCGCCAAGGCCTCAAGTCCAGCCGTGGCGCCGATAGCCACAGACACAACAGGGGCGCAGAGGAGAAGACATGTAAGGGCTTCGCGCCGAGTGGAGGATCCCAATGTTGGTTTGCATCATTGCGGTGGTGTCCATCGTTCTGTGTAGGCTGATGGCGGAGATCGGGGGTAGGATGGGGCTCGCGCGCTGGACTCCAAGAGAGGCCGCCCAGACTGAGGAGAGAGGTCGGGTATGACGACGGTGGCCACACCCCCACGCTCCGCGAGCAGGGCCCCGTCAAGGGCAAGTTCGGTGAGGAGGCGTCGTGGTGGAAGCAGCGAGGAAACGGTAATGGCAACGGAAGCCGAAAATTCAAGCGGATTGAGGAAGAAGACAAGCTTCTCAATCGGCGATGAACTGCTCCCAGACCAGAACCTGAGGCGCAGGAGGTGTACCGCATCACACAAGCAGATGGGTGACAAGCCCCACTGGAGGCAGAGTTGCAAGAGCTGGTCAAGGAGCTCAGACTTACAGTCCCTGCCGCTTCTGCCAGAGCATTATCGCGGTTGACGAGCAGATGTCGGCGGAAGGGAGATGGCCACGCGGTAGTTGCAGCTTGAGCTGATGTGAGGGGGGAATAGCAGAAAAAGCTGTGTGTTTGGAGTCTTTGCTCTGCACTCGCAGTGCAGACGGAGGAGTGCTGGAGCTTAGGATGACACGCGCAATTCACGAGCGCGCTGCAATTTGGAACGATACAGAGAAGATTTTCATGGCCGGTGAAGCCGTTTGTGCATCAAAAGCAGTTGAAGAAGGACTGCTTGAGCGGGCAGCTCCCACTAGAACAGTGTGCAGAGGAAGCTTTTGATTTCGTTGGAGGCTTGTTTTGGGTTGGTTTCGGTCTGGTTTAGGGTCTGGTTAAAGGTTGGTTTCAAGTTACCAAGCTTGTTGGGCTGGTTCCAGGCGGGTCTAGGGCT
This sequence comes from Effrenium voratum, assembly GCA_963377175.1. NCBI lineage: Eukaryota > Dinophyceae > Suessiales > Symbiodiniaceae > Effrenium > Effrenium voratum. The sequence continues at coordinate 713,124 of CAUJNA010000569.1, read as the reverse complement.
GGTGTTGGGTTGGTTTCAGGCTGCTTCAGGGCCGATTTGGTTTTGGTTTAGGACGGTTTTGGCTTGATCTTGAGGTGCTAGCTTAGATTTCAAGTTGGTTCAGGGTTGGTTTAAGGCTTGTGTGGGGTCGGCTTAGGGTTGTTGTAAGGCCGGTTCAGGGTTGGAGCTGGAGGAGTGCTAGGGAGCACTAGAGAGAGAGAGAGAGAGATGTCAAACTACAGTGAGTGCATGATACAGTTGCATGTGCGCTACACTGATAGTTATCACATACCGCAGGCCTTGAGCCTCAGCCCGACTACAGCTGGAGAAAACAAAGGCTGCAGCAGACTACATTTGTTTGTGTTAGAAACAACACTGCATTAGCACTTGTAGTAATTATAACTCCGATTTTGACGAATCACATGCCAAACTACGACATGTCAGGAGACGGTACAAGCTGCCACCGCCCTTCTTCACTGGTGACTACTCCCAGTATGAAGAATGGCTGTTCAAGCTACAAGCATACCTCGGACTCATAGACCGAGACTTCGACCTGGTGCTACAAGTAGCACAAGTAGCTACACGACAGATTGAGGATGCAGACGTTAGAACGCACATACTCGACCCTACACAAGCAAGCAAAGCAGTAGACCTCTCCAGATATCTACACTACATCCTTATCAAATTCTGTCAGGGAGCAGCAGCTACAGTAGTAAGGCAAAACCGCTACAACGCAAATGGATGTGAAACACTACGATTCTTGCGCAACAGGTTCAGCCTACCAGTAGGAACACGAAGCGTTGGCTACCTTACCAAGCTACTGGAACCTACATTCAATGAAGCGCAGTTTGAAGAGCAATTCCTACAATGGGAATACGACATCAACCGCTACGAGAAAGACAACGGCACAGCACTACCAGATGGAATAAAAATCGCAACACTACTCGACAAAACCAAAGGAGCGCTGCAACAACATCTCCAACTGCGAGCTGGAAGGATCACGAACCACAACGAGATCAGAGCAGTCATCCTGGACTACTACAAGACGATGTCAGCTTTCTCAAGGTCGACTTCTGAACCAATGGACGTTGACAACATTTGGAGGAAAGGAAGAAACTACAAAAGCAAAGGAACAGGCACAGGCCACTACAAAGGAAGCAAAGGCAAAGGCAAATACAGGAGCAAAGGACACTACAAGGGATTTGACAAAGGCAACAAAGGAAAACAACAAAGGAGGATACAACAAGAGCAAAGGAAAAGGCTACTCAGGATCCAAAGGCTTCGGATCAAGCAAGGGCTACAAAGGCCAAGGAACCTACAGCAAAGCAAAAGGAAAAGGAAGCAACAACTACATGACATGCCACCGATGTGGCAAGCCTGGCATTGGGCCCAGGACTGCAGAGTGCCTGTGTGGCACGTCGGAGAAGGAGAAGAACTACATCCACTAGACCAAGAACAAGCAGATCAAGACAACAATGAAGAACTACCTCAGGGTGTGAACGACACGTGGGGCTGGTACTACGAAGGAGAAGAAGGACAACACGAGATAAACTACATGGGGGAGAATGGGAACGCCTACGACTATGACAACAACTGGGATTGGAATGACAACAGCTACGAAGACACTGCAAACTATATTGGAGGCATCAATGAGTCACACCTTACCATTGGACACATCAGACAAGCAAAGTCACTACTACACAAGCGCAAACTCAAATCACTACTTGGAAAGAAAACAACACACACAACATCATGGAACGGCCACAGCAAGAGCTTTCAACAATTCCCCCAAGAGGGCACAACGCAACTGCACTTCGGCGTAGCAGCAGCAACGCAACAGCAAAGAAACAAGAAGATTGAGGACACCATCAAACACTACATCGTGTATTCCAACTTCAAGTCATACCATCACCTGCTGGCCAACTCAGGAGCATCTGCACATGTTTGCCCGAAGGACTACGCACCAGACCTACCACTACGACCTTGTGGAGAATCAGTTCCACAACTCTACACAATTACAAACAATAAGATTCCTGTCTATGGCGTCAAATATGTTCCCTACAGGCAGGACAACTTCAGGATCATGATACCCCACTACGTTTGAGATGTGAAGTATCCTATCCTCAGCGCATCAAGGCTACTTGATAGAGGATGTGGACTCGACTTCAATCCGCGACACTGCACCATCACACATGGACCACAACAAGCACACCTCATCAGACACTCAGGACTTTTCTACCTACGAGCAGAAAAGATCGACATCCCCACAGGATTTGACATCTACCCAATGACTACAGACAATGGAAAATCCATTGCTGTGATTCAACCTACAGAGAAAGCAAAAAACAACAAGAACAAATTGCACCACTCACACACACACAGACCAAGGAATGCGACAGATCCTTGGTGGAAACACTGACCACTGGAAACTTGATGGTGGCTACGCCATCAGAGTTCACAAACGACCGCGCAAAGCACTCTTCACACCACACAACAGCGGCTGCCCAACACCAGTAGGAGAACTAGATGATTGGCGACTAACCATCATCAACAGACAAGGGCAAGAGCCAGAACAACTACAAGAGAACCCAAACAACTTTCCAAGCAAGAACTACAAAGAAGACTAGAAGGTGACAACTGGACTGGAGAAACTAGATTCAGAAGAAAGATAACACCTACACGCAGAGCAACATCAAAGACCACACCAACAAGGCAGAGCTCACAACCACAACAGCTAATGGATACACCACCAACAAGGTCAGTCGTTCAACTACGAGCTCAACAAAAGATATGGAGACCTAAAGCAGCATCTTCTACAAACCGTGACACCACACAACGCAAAGGAGCAATACAGAGGCCACTCGCAGCACAGGAAGACAACCAAGACTACTGGGAAAGACAAGGTGACTACTGGATAAGGGGCCACACATCACTGAGAACTACACTGTTTTCTCCAACAGATGGACCAGGACATCCACCAAGTAGCACACGCGAACCTCACAGGACTACGATCACTAACAACAACTTTGGAGAAGTTTCGCAACGCAAAGACGACTGGACAGTCATGGGCAACGCAGCGCTACCATTTCGGTGGAAAGCAACAACAAGGTTCACCATAAAGAAAGATCACGAGTACATCCAGGAGAACCACGGTGAGGATCAACAACACGAGCATCACGAAGCACACAGAGCAAGAGGACTACGACAACCGCAGCAACCAACTCCACAACAAATAGCAGAACACAACTTGACACACCTACCACACAGAAATTGGTGTCCAATTTGCGCGCAAGGCAAGGGACGCCAAGACAACTACGAGAAACAACACTCGCGACAACCTGTCATTCAAGTAGACTTTGCCTACATCAAGTCACAACAGGATCCGAAGACCATACCAGTCTTAACAGCAGTTGGTGTTACTACACAACTGTGTGTGGCGGTAATGGTCTCGGACAAGTCAGCAAGGATGGACTACATGGTCAACAGCCTACAAGCATTCATCTTTGAGTGCGGAAGAACACAAGGAATTCTACGAGGTGACAACGAAGACACATTCAACGCACTTCTAACAGCTACAGCAGCCAAAGTTGGCTCAATGACTGTTCGACATGCACCCTCCTACAGCAGCAACAGTCAAGGAATCAAGGAAGCGTTGAGCGACTACATAGAACACTCCTCGGACAGGTACGCTTTGTCAAAGCACAAGTTGAGAGCAACTACAGCATGACAGTGTCCACAAAGCACTGTCCACTACCTTGGATAGTACGACATGCAGCATGGATGGTAAATCGCTACGTCATCCACTCAGACGGCTACACAAGCTTCGAACGTCGCTTGGAAGAAACTACGAGCGAGCGATTTGCGAATTTGGCGAAACACTACTGTACCTTCCACCACAACACAAGAAACTTCCAAAAGCAGACCTACGAATGCAGAAATGCATCTGGCTCGGAACAGTTTCCGAAACCGGAGAAAACTACGTCGCAACGGAAACAGGCGTACAAAATGTACGAACAGTACGGAGACTACACCCAGACTTCAAATACGACCCGTACTACTAAACAAAGTTTCCGGCACACCTTGGGCGCCACGACGGAACACTTACAACCCGTCGTTTGCAACACTGTTGGACACGCCTACAATCGTCAGAGAAGAGACGATCTACGCAAGACTTCGGACAACAGACGAGCGTGACGGACGACATTGTCGTGGAACCCGCAACAAAACAACAACGCGCTACGTCACCTCCACGGCTTCCGTCGACATCGACGTCAAGTTCACGACCACTACCGGATAGCCCCATGGCTACTTCACCAACCGGACGGCAACATCCACCACTACCAGCACCACCTCAACAAACACTAAGACGCATGACCGGAAGAAGGAATGCAACCAACCAAAGCACAGAAGACCTCAAAGGACACTACAATCAGATCAACGCAACAAGCAACCAAAAGAACCACAACCACTACGACAGAAAATTAACGCAGTGACACTTCCCAACGGAACAGCCATCACTCCCTACACAAAACGACGACACCTCCGAAAACCAACCTATAATCTTCGACAACGAAGGTTACGAGGAAACACAACTACTGGAAGGTTCGGAAGGAATGAAACACGAGTCAAATCAAGTGAAACTACATGACCTCTACGATGAAGTAGATGCGTCTACAGTTGACGACAACGTCATCAAAGAAGCAATCCCTACAAGGTGGGTCCACAGAAAGAAAGGACCAGGGGTGCGAAGTAGAATCGTCGCAAAAGGCTACACTGAGAAGACCGAGGACGAAGACTCAGTCTACGCCTCTACGCCAATGTTCACGACGCTACGGACACTTCTCGCACTACAAATGTCACGACCAAACTGGATCGCGCGACTAGGCGACGTCTCTACGGCATTTCTACGCGCACCCATTGCAAAGAACCACAACGGCGCACAACGCGACGTCTACCTTTGGCCACCTAAAGAACTTTGTCCATTACAGAACAAACTATGGCGGCTAAAGAAAGCCATGTACGCAGCTCATCTACAGCATGGCAGGATTACCTGGCTGAAATACTACGAAGGCTCAGCTTTGTAAGACTAAAGTCAGAACCTAACATCTACACCAATGCGACTCGCGACTGCTACATCATGGTCTACGTGGACGACCTACTGGTACTTGGAGACAAGACTACTGTCGACTCCATGTTCGAGGCCATCCAGAAGCAGGTTGTACTCAAGCACATCGGCCACCTCGAGCCTGGCAAACCACAACAGTTCCTGGGAAGAAACGTCGACGACTTCGGCAACTACTGCAACCTGGGACTACAGGACTCCTACATCGACAACATGATCGAGCAGACTGGAATGACCAACTGCAACACGGTGACCGCTCCAGGAATCGCCCACTACAAACCATACTTGCCCACGAACAACACAAAATATACAGAAGGGTCGTTGGTAAACTTCAATGGTTAGCAGCACACACACGACCAGACATCGCACACGCAACAAAAGAACTAGCACGAGACCTCACAGCGCATACAGAACTTTCACAAAAGAGAGTCAAACACTTACTACGCTACTTGCACGGCGCCAAACACTACAAATTTACCATAGAACCAACAACGACACCCAGAGCAAACACCAACAACATCCTGGATCTCGACGTTCATGTCGATGCCAGCTGGGCAGGATGCCCTACTACCAGGAAGTCAACTTCAGGATTCAACATCATCTTTCTTGGAACAACAGTTGCATGTGGCAGCGGAACACAGGCTACAATAGCACTCAGTTCAGCAGAATCTGAACTCTACACCATCTGCGCGGGAGTTAATGAGGGACTACACCTCAGAAACTTCCTACTTGAAACCAACATTTGCAGCAAACTAAACCTACGCATTCACACAGACTCCACAGCAGGCAAGAGCATTGCTACACGACAAGGTACAAGCAACCGAGCAAAGCACATCCACCTCAAATTTCTCTACACACAGGACCTCATGAAACACGACATCATCAGAATCCTTAAGATCAACACACTCCACAACGGCGCAGATTTGTTTACCAAATACATTAGCAAGGAAACACTACACAGGCTCATTCAGAGCATTGGGGTACGCATGTAGCACTACGAACGACCAGCGCAACTGATTCACAACAACAACAACAACAACAACAACAACGACTTCACACATGTTTGTATGTAGCAGCTACATGTAACATGACACTTTTGGTATGTAAGTAACAGTAACTACAGGTAATGTCACTTGCACTTTTGGCGGCATGATAGGCGGCTTCAGAAGACACTACAGCTGCTTGTTTCATTACATGTCTGCATGCGCCGTTCGTTAGCCACTACTCCGGCTCATTTGCACTGCCCCGTTTCATTACCTTTTTGTGTCCACTACAGCCATGGCCGCTGGACCTTCGAGTGTTGATGCCACTATGGGTATCACTACACCCGATCGAGCATCGACTCCACTTGTCGTGGAGAATACAGACTCGAGTGACCAAGAAGGGTCACTACCAGCGCCCATCTACAACGAGAACAACTACCACTTCAACCGCACAACGCCCAATACCACACCTTACTACCAGCCATCAGCAATCACGAAACAACTACCGCATTCACGCTTGAAGAGTACCAACTACTCTCACTACACCAGTCGACACCACTCAGCCAACTCGACTACAACCGACCACTACAGTGCATCCCGGGCGACCTGAGCATCACCATGGCAGAAGCCCGTGCACTACTACCACACAACCTTCTTCCGCACCACAACCAGTCACACTAACAACTACATTGTTGTCAAGCTACAGATTGAGAAAGAACTATTGCTGAGGCACCTTACCTCAGGACAACTACTCCACTTCACCCGCAACTACATTTCCTACATGCTCTCCATTCGAACAACACACTACCTTCCACTTTCACAACACACAACACATCTACAAGGTGGACTACGACATGAGCAGGTTCACCGACATCTACAGCCTGAAGAGCAGTTAGTTACATTTGGAACTACCACATGCCCCTGCTACTACCTGAGCTACTCCACTACCTCAACCACCACGACCAACTACATGACTTCCAGCGCAAAGAAATCACTACCATTCTCAGCAAAAGCACAATACTACGGCATCACACTACTCACCATGACAGACCTCACTCCACCACAACGACTGCAACTCAAAAACTACCTCCTGCAACTGCGGACTACCACTGGCAGCACCCAAGATCGATGACAATCGACTACGGGGAGCTCCCGATTCTAACAACTACACACTACTTCAGCACACTGGGTGACAGGCTGAAGCTAGTGCACGTCTACAGACTTCACTGCTGGCAAAAGCATGCTTGACCACTACATGCTGGACTACAACATCTGACGACTCCTGAGAGTTAACTAGGACCCTGTACAGCCACTACATTCTTTTGGCCTTTTAAGGGTTGGATGAACTACAACCAGCAGCGTTGTAGTAGACCTACTTTCGGTCATTTTTCAAGGAGAAGAAAACTACATGTCAGTCTTTTGGTTTCCCCCTTTTCTACTACGGTTGCGCAACACTTTCAGATTGCTCAACCGAGGGGGCGTGTCAAACTACAGTGAGTGCAAAATACAGTTGCATGTGCGCTACACTGATAGTTATCACATACCACAGGCCTTGGGCCTCAGCCCGACTACAGCTGGAGAAAACAAAGGCTGCAGCAGACTACATTTGCTTGTGTTAGAAACAACACTGCGTTTGCACTTGTAGTAATTGTAACTCCGATTTTACGAGAGAGAGAGAGAGAGAAAGAAAGAGAGAGAGAGAGAGGAGCATCACTAGAAGAGCGCAACAGCAGCACAGGGGGACTAGAGTAGCATCACTCGAAGAGCACTACCAGAGGCGTGCGCTTGGGGATGATCATCAAAAGATGATGTCTTTCTTTGCCTGCGTGCTTGTGAGAACACACACCGAAGCCTAGGTTTGAACTCCCAAGTCTACAGCTTCCACAAGAGACGCAGTATTGTACTCACTTGAACTCCAAAATTCTTTGCGGGAAAGAGAAATTGCGCGTGTTGCCTGAGCCAAAAGCACATACACCTCACGTGGAACCCCCCCTAACTTCTTCGTTCACCTCGTGCGCAAACGGCCGTCAGCCCCAGTGTGTTTCGCCTCAGCGAAATTACCCCGTCTTTCACCCTAGACTATTCAACAAACATCCCGCAGCCCACGGAAAGTTTTTTTCACTCCGGTCCTTGGTCGGTAGGTAGTGACCATCACTCAGACAGTTCCAAAAGTATGGTGTTTAGCCGAAGAGCTTCACAAGTTCACCGCAAGAGGACATGACCTTTCACGCAAATCCTTCGCACTTGCTGGCCTGCAACCCCTAGACATGAGATTTTTGTGGTCTGGCCCCATCTGATCGTAGAGGGCCCCTGGGCAAGTGTCTGTGTGTCTGTGTGTCTGGGCGTCTGTGTGTCTGTGTTTGTGTGCGTGTTTTTGTGCGTGTGTGTGTGTGTGTTGTGTGTGTTTGTGTGTGTTTGTGTGTGTGGTTGTGTGTGTGCGCGTGTGTGTGTGTGTGTGTGTGTGTGTGTGTGTGTGTGTGTGTGTGTGTGTGTGTGTGTGTGTGTGTGTGTGTGTGTGTGTGTGTGTGTGTGTGTGTGTGTGTGTGTGTGTGTGTGTGTGTGTGTGTGTGTGTGTGTGTGTGTGTGTGTGTGTGTGTGTGTGTGTGTGTGTGTGTGTGTGTGTGTGTGTGTGTGTGTGTGTGTGTGTGTGTGTGTGTGTGTGTGTGTGTGTGTGTGTGTGTGTGTGTGTGTGTGTGCGTGTGTTTGTGTGTGTGTGTGTTTGTGTTTGTGTGTGTGTGCTTTGTGTGTGCTTGTGCGTGCTTGTGTGTTTGCGTGTGTTTTGTGTGTGTGTGTGTGTACGTGCGTGCGTGCGTGGGTGGGTGTATGTGTATGTGTGTGTGTGCGTGTGTGAGTGTGTGCGTGCGTGCGTGCGTGCGTGCCCGCGCGCGCGCGCGTGCGTGCGTGCGTGCGTGGGTGTGGGTGTGTGTGTGTGTGGGTGTGGGTGTGGGTGTGGGTGTGTGTGTCTATGTGTGTGTGTCTATGTGTGTGTGTCTATGTGTGTGTGTGTGTTTTGTGTGCGCTTGTGTGTTTTTGCGTGTGTTCTGTGTCTGTGTGTTTGTGTGTGTGTGTGTTTTGTGTGCTTGTGTGTTTGCGTGTGTGTTTGCGTGTGTGTTTGTGTGTGTGTGTCAGTGTGTGTGTGTTTGTGTGTCTGTGCCTCTGTGTCTGTCTGTCTCTGTGTCTTGGACCTTAGCAAATCCCACCCCTCTCCAAGATTGCCAGCGTTATTCTTACTAGACGCGTAGAGTCAGACGTGATGATTTCGCCGGGCCTTTTGCAAAAAATGTTCTCATCAAAGCCTTTCGAAGTCCCTCTGAATGAACGTTGCACATGCCATCCCTATTGGGGCCATGCCATCCTTAATGGCGGCGTATCAAATTTTGCTTGAAACTATCCCACATGATTCTCAACCCTTGTGCGTGTCATTCTTGGATCTTTGCAAGCCTCATTTTGGCTGGGCCTTTGCAATCAGGATTCTGCGTCATTGTCATTGGTCCTTTGTGCAGCCTAGTCGGTTCTGCACCAGCGCGCACCCACGTAAGCAGTAAGTTTCGGGCTTGTCCTTGTTGGGTATGCAAGTTGGTCTTGAAAAGAAAAGGGGTTCCAAAACAAAAGCAAAAAAGAAGCAGCGCAATCTCACTGCTTCTGCCCTGAGCATCCGAGCGCGCTTGCGGGCTGGAGGTCCACACTCCACATTCTTCACTGCCGCTTTCCATGGCCCGGTCAGCTTCAAGCAACGCAACCCTGCATCTAAGTAAGCAAAAGACAAAACAAACGCAGCTGAATGTGGAATCCTTGGCGTGCGTGCTCCCTAGTTAAGTTTCCGCGCGGCCACTTATCAGGCAAGCGGGCCGTCCAGAAAATCCGAAAGACGCTCGGCCGGCGATTCAGTCAAACTATCTAGGCACCACGGGTCCACCAGAAAGAGCCTACTCCAGGACGGAGGGTTGTGCAAAAACTGGAGCCAAATTGGACAAGCAGATGAGTCTACCAAGGCAAGACAAAGCAACGCGTCGTCACTTTGGCGCAGCACCCTGGCATGAGCGTGTTCTTCGCAACAGACCCTCCCCCAATCACCCACGCAAAGAACTCACCACCGCGCCGGTTCCTTTGTTGCTTGCGAATGCCGCATTGGATCCTCTTTCCAGACGTGTTGACGTTTCAACTTGATGGGCTGGGGAGTGGAAATGGGAAGAGTGGGAAGAACAAGAAAAATGGGAAGAATGGAACATGGTGAGCAACTTTTGGATTGTTGTAGCCATGGAGCTTGCCTCAGGCACTGTTGGTTTGTTGTACCTTTGTAGACTTTGCCAAGACTCAAACGCACACCATTCCGCATATTTCTAGGCTTGGCATCATTAGTTTGCAGATCCACGCTGGCTCAAGAGTTCCTCGAAGGCTGGCGCCGTTCGACCTTGGAAGCATCTTCTTCTTCTTTGCCCACACATCCGACTGAAGCTTATCAATCAATGCTTGCCTGTTTGGGGTCAGCTGTGGCCCCGCCCTTCCCCCGTACTATTCAGTTTAAGAGCCAAGTTCGGGCGTGGGGATTGGCCTGAGGCAGTCAGTTTGCCAGGTCGGCATGCGCTACGCGGAGGGCAAGAACATTGTCAGCGCCACGCTGAACCGAACACCGGATCCAAGGATTCCAGGAGCGGATCCAGCAACGCAGGTCAGGCTTTTTTTGGGGAACCTGGTGTGCTTTTTTGATTTAGAACAACACACTGGTCATGAACAGAAGCCGTTTGTTTGGCTTGATGTTGCCAGCAAGCCCGCTTCACCCTGCCATTTCTTTCCATAGTTCCCGTACGGTGTGGCCTCTTTCTTGTGTTTTTTTTGTTGCGGGGTTCAAGCGTCACGCGTTTTGCCTTATGTGATGTCTCGCCCGGGGAACTTGTTTATTCATGCAGGTCAGTTCGCTTGGGTTGCAACGAGCCTTCGCGTGTTACACGGAGCTGGTACACCCGGAAGACACCTGATGTCTTGTGGGCTGAACTGTGTGAAATCTGGCCGCGGGCTGCAGGCTGCGTTTAGATCACAGTCATCACAGGCAGACACGCATGTACGCACGTGTACGCACAACCCACATAGCATACGCATCTACACACGAGTAGATACTTCTAAGTTTTGAAGATGCTGCGGGAGACTTGGCTGGCCGTCAACGTCCGGCGTTTTGATCGTCAAGAAGGAGCATGTCTGGTCAGAGGAGTCAGACAATGGAATCGAGGACATTGAAGTGAAGTTATCAAACTACACGTTTGTGCCTTTTGCCCCACCGCTGCTCAACACTGGAATGCTTGAAGTGCGGGACGCGACCAGTATTGCGCAGCAGGTTTTTGAGACCCTCGTTTTGCGTGTGAGCGTCGACCAACATTGAAAGGCCTCTCGGTCGCTTTCTCCTGCCATGGCTTCTATGGCCAGCGGGGCGAGGGAGGAGGCCCAGACGCGACTTCATGCGCGAAGAAGCAATTTTGAGGCTTTGGCTGTTGCCAACTGTTGCCCTTGCATCCCCATGAAGGATCAGCAGCGTCAGAACATGCATTTCAAAGTGGCCCACGCAGCGTTACGAGCCGGCCAATGTGGGAGGTCGAGAGCTACAAGCCTCCCAGACCGGTCAGAAGGAACAACGTCCTTGGCACCAACACACTGCCACAAGCGGGTGAGCGAGCGAGCGATTTAGCGAGTGTGTTGTCAATGTGCGTGTGGTGTGGTATTGCATAGCTTGTGCGTGACCGCTAGCCTTGAGCTTGTAACTACGTGAGCCCATGCAAAGCAGGAGCTGTGCAGGCTACAGGTTTTCACTGTTTGTGTTAACAACATAACAGCGCTTGCACTTGTGTTACACTACGGTTTGATTTTAATGTGGTAGCGGAGCTGAGATCCTAAACATAGGGGAGCCTCCAGCACACAGCAGTAAGTACAACAACTGCAACGGCAATCACGTGCCAAACTACTACGCCCAAAGCGTACACAAAGACAAACTGCCACCACCGTTCTGCACTCGCGACTACTCACAGTATGAAGAATGGCTGTTCACACTACAAGCGTTTCTCGGACTCATAGACCGAGACTGCGACACGGGCTGCGACTAGCGCAAGTAGCTACACGACAAACTGAGGATGCAGGCACCAGAGCACACATACGCGACCCTACACAAGCAACAAGAGCAGTAGACCTCGCAAGAGACCGACGCTACATCCTCATCAACACATGCTAAGCAGCAGCGGCTACAGCAGCGCGACAAAACCGCTACAATGCAAATGGATGTGAAAGACTACGACTTTGGCGCAGCAGGTGCAGCTTACCAGTCGAACCCGAAGCGTTGGCAATCTCTCCAAGGTACCAGAACCTGCATTCTTCGAAGCGCGGGGAATACGACATCAACCGCTGCAAGAAAGACAACGGCGCAGCGCTACCAGATGGGAATACTACCCCCAGACCAAAGGAGCGCTGCAACAAAGCGGTCATACTACGAAGGAGAAGAAGGATATGGGCATGATGTAAACTACATGGAGGAGAATTGGAGCGACTACGGCCCTGGAACGGAAGCAGCCATGAAGATGCAGCAAACTACATTGGAGGCATCAACGGCTCACACCTCACAATTGGACACATCAGACAAGCGAAGCCACTACCGTGAAAGCGCAACCCCAAATCTACTTGAAAAGAAAGCGTCGCACGCAACCTCATGCAACGTCCACAGCAGCAACTTCCAACAGTACCTACAAGAGGACAAAACGCAACTGCGCTGCAACGTAGCAGCAGCAACACAACAGCAGAAGCAAAAGAAAACTGATGACAACATCACTTACTACATCATGTACTTCAACTTCAAGTCATACCACCACCTGCCAAAAGCCTATGCGCCGGATCCACCACTACGACCCTGCGGAGAACCAGTTCCACAACTCTACACCGATACGAACAAGAAGATCCCTGTCTATGGCATCAAGAATGTTAGCAGGACAACTTCAGGCTCATGATGCCCTACTACGTTTGTGTGCATCAAGACTACTAGAGGATATAGACTCGACTTCAAACCACGACACAGCACCAGCGCCCACGGACAGCAACAAGCACGCCTAATCAGACACTCAAGGCTTGTCTGCTTGCGAGCAGAAAAGACCAATATTTTTACGGGACACAACATCTGTCCAATGAGCACAGGCAATGGAGAACCCGTTGCTGTAATTCAACCTGCAGAGAAAACAAAGCAACAACAACAATAACACGTTGCACCACTAACACACACAGACCAAACACTAAGGCGAATCCTTGGTGGAAACACTGACTACTGGATCTTGATGGTGACTACGCCATCCGAGTCCAACACCGCAAAAACAACTAGATGATTGGCGACTTCCCATCATCGACAGAGCAAGAACAACTACCAGCCAACTCACTTTCCAAACAAGAACTACAGAGAAGACTTGAAGGTGATGACGGACTGGAGAAGCCAGATTCCGAAGAAGAGGCACACCCACGCACCGGGTGACAACAAAGACTACACCAACAAGACAAAGCTCACAACCGCAATATGCAAAGGAAACACCGCCAGCAAAGTCAAAGCTACAACTATGAACTCCAAAACAGCCGTGGAGACCCAAAGCAGCACCTTCCACAGACCTAGACACTACACAACCAAACAACCGCACGTAGACCACCAGCAGCACAAGAAGACAACCAAGCCTACTGGGAAAGACAAGGTGAACACTGGATGAGACGATCACTTAGAACTACACTGTTCACACCTACAGATGGACCAGGACATCCCCGCAACAGAGTTGAACCTCACAGAACGCCAGCCGCTTCGGCGAAGTTTCATAACGCACGGATGACTGGACAGTCATCGGCTAGGCAGCAGTACCATTCCAGTGGAACAGCGCAACAAGGCGCACCAAAGTAAAGACTACGAATACCTCCAAGAGAACGACGACAAGGAGCAACGCCACGAACACCATGAAGCACACAGAGCAAGAGGCCTATGACAACAATCAATCCCACAACATAGCAGAACGCAACCTGATGCACCTGCCGCGCAAAAACTGCACAAGGCAAAGGACGTCAGGACAATTACAAGAAACAACAATCACGACAACCCGTCGTTCAAGTAGCATGGCGGTGTTGGTTCCGGACCAACCACCAATGATAGGCTGCATGACCAACAACCTAGAAGCATTCAGCTTTGAGCGCGGCAGAACGCAAGGCATATTACAAAGTTACAACGAAGACACCCTCAATGCGCTCTTAAAAGCAACAGCACCCAAAGCCAACCAAATGACTGCTACAGCAGGACAATGTCTACAAAGCGCTGTCTACTACTTTGGACAGTGCGACACGCAGCATGGACAGTAAATTGCTACGTCATCCACTCCGACGGCTACATAAGCCTCGAACACGGCTGGGGAAGAAACTACGAGCGAGCAATTTGCCAAAATTGGCGAATCATTACTTTACCTTCCACCGCAACACAAGAAGCTTCCGAATGCCGATCTCACTCCGAATGCAGAAACGCATATGGCTCGGAAAAGTTTCCGAAACAGGAGAAAATGCGTCGCAACAAAACAAGGCGTACTAAAAGCAAGAACAGTACGAAGACTACAACCAGGTTTCAAGTGTGCCATTGCGCTACTAAACAAGGTCTCCGGCACACCTTGGGCACCACGAGGCCACACCTACATTCCGTCATTGGCAACACTGCTGGACACGCAACTTCAATCGTCGGAACAAAAGAGACGAAACACGCAAGATTCCGGACATCGTCGCAGACCCCTCGACGAAACAACAATGCGCCGCGTCACCGCCGAGACTTCCGTCAACCTCGGCGTCAACTTGACGACCACTACCGGACAGCCCCCAGGGCTACTTCACCAACCGGACGACAACATCCAACAAACTACCGGCGCCACCACATCGACAAGAACTACGACGCATGACTCTGGAAGAAGTACTGCGACCAACCAGAGCCCAAAAGACTTCAAAAGACAATACCATCAGATCAACAGAAGAAGCAACCAAAGATCCACAGCATCAACGCAGTGACACTCTCCAACGGAACATCCGTTGCCTCCTAAACAAACGACGACGCTTCTGCAGACTAGCCCATAATCTTCGACAACGCAGACTATGACGAAACACAACTACTGGAAGGAATGAGACACGAATCAAATCAAATGAGACTACATGATGTCTACGGCAAGGTAGATGCGTCTACACTCGACGACGAAATCATCAGGGAAGCAATCGCAACAAGATGGTTCCATAGAAAGAAAGGACCAGGCGTACGTTGCAGTATCTACACCGAGAAGATCGAGGACAAAGACTGCGTTTACGCTTCTACACCGTTCTTCGCAACGCTACGGACACTCCTCGCTGCAGATGTCATGACCAAACTGGGTAGCACGACTGGGCGACGTCTCGGCAGCATGTCTACACGTGCTTCTTTTTGTAAAGATAAGTCTTCATCAACAAGTATTTTTCCTACACCCTTTTGCATCAAGTTCCTGAGCTGTCTTCGTCCCAGCAAGACCTGGACCATGATGATTTTTATTCATGAAATATAGCAGCGGGAAGCTTTTTTCAACGCTAGGACAGAGTTCTTGACCAAAGACATGTTGAAAAACATTTTTGATATACTGTCTAAAGCACCTTGTGCTTTTCTTGGGCAAAAGGCATAGTTGCCTCTTTCTTACTGACTAGGTTCAATCTAAGTTTGTCGGTGTCTTGATATTCATTTTCTATAGATACACCTATAACACTTGAGGTATTCGTGCTTGGAAATTTTCAGTTGATACTGACCCGAATCTTTTGGTTGAAGCTATATACCTGAAATAAGAAATACCGCCCAAAAGAAAATTGACCATACTGATATATTAGAATTCGTCATAACGTTCTCATACACTTGTTCCTTGCAAAGATATGGTTGGCTAATGGTATACCCTTGTGTTTTATGGTGCGCTCATGTTTGTGTTGCTCACTTTCTGAACTTTGTACCTAACAAAAGATTTATCCTGTACCCTGCAGATATGATCGCAACAAGGTTTTACTGATTAGCATGTTTGGAGTTGCGGAGGTGCACGTCTGCAAAAACGACCATTTCATATGGAAAACACTAGGGCCCAAACGTGCCCCTCTCTTGATTTTAACGCACGTGTGAGAGAGAGAGAGAGAGAGGGAGGGAGGGAGGGAGGGAGGGAGGGAGGGTGCTGTAAGGGGCATTTTGCTTTCGCCTGGTTTCGCTTTGTCTGGGCAAATTTCGCGGGCGACGCTGACTGAGGAGCCCCCAACCAACTGCACGAACTGAGAATGCAGTTCGCCCGGGCTCCCGGCTGCCTAGCTTTCCGGAGATGGGCAGACGACGCTGAAGTGCAGCGGCGCCTGTAGCATTTGAGAAACGCACGCTTGCCGACATCTGCCCCTAAGGCAACCTATTTCCTTGCCTTTTTTGTCTGTGATTTGAACGTCAACTAACTAGCCCAGCTTTGAGCAAGTGAGATCGTGTTGAGTTTCCCCGAGATTGGAATCATGAATGTTTCCACCCGTAAATTTGTTGGACGCCTGTCAGGCGCAGCGTGAGGTTCACATTTGCGCTGGGACAATGGTGGAGGTTCGCTGCCAACCAACCAAGTTGAGCCCATTGCTGCTCATCCTTGATGTTGTTTATCAGCTTCTTTCAAGCCGGCTGGCCAGTGGTTTTTCTGAGAGCATACGCTTGGCTGCAACCCGCGCGTTACGTATATCAATGGGTGCGCAATCATGTTTGACGGGTGTGTCAGAACAACCTTGCTGGCACTTGGCAAGAGCATTGGTATTTGAATGCTAAACAGTCCCCCAGTACGAAGCCCGATAATTGAAAATCCCAAATCTGGGAATACTACTTTTAGAATAGCCAACGCTAAACGAATTCTAAAGTACGTATTTTCCCGCCCGTGCCCAAATCCAGCGCTTTTAAGGAACCTTTTCTGCACCTTCAATTCTTCAAACCACAGTTATTAATTGACGGCTCTTTGTAGAAACGGGTCGCCTGCCTCCCTGAAACAAGACAAAGGGGAATTCCTCGCCTCGTGCTGGAGGGTTTTAGTATTAGGGTCCGTGGTTCTGAGTATTAGGCTGTGCGGCTTTCGAGCCGGAGCTCCGGAAGTTCGTTTCCTTTACTACGAAGGGAACGTAGCCGCAACTAGCGCTCCAACCACTTGGAACAAGCACCTTGGGGCAAGATTTGATTGAGACAAGATCCAGTCTTGAAATTGAAGCAGCTGCGCAGCTTCTCCCTTAATCGGATGGGAGTTTGTGAAAAAGGGGTGTCCTTTTTGTTCAGTCATTGCGATGGCGTCCAAAAGGGAACCTTCATGTTGACAACACCCCAGACCCACTCCGCCCGCCTTTGTACGCTCACAGCTTTTGGCCACATAGATGGGTGCTTCGCTCGGCTGCCGGTTCTGAGTAGCGGCTTTCGCGACATGCGCTTACCTGTCTGTGCTGAGCAAAAGCAATGACAGTAAATGACCGTGGGACCGTGAGATAACAAAATCAACAGGCCTGCTTGATGGTTCCTTCGCGGATAGCTGCGTGATAATCTTGAGAATACACGTTGCTGTAATCCATCTTCAACTCTTTTTTCTTCTGCGGGCTTTTCTTCACGGGGGTGTCTTTCTTCTTGTCCTTTGCACGCTGCTGCCTGACCTTGGACTCTGGGGTCTCCATCTTTTTGCGTTTGGGGCCCTGCACCTTCTCCCTCGAGGTTACAGTCTGTCGCAGTTTGTACTGTTTGCTGCTTTCTGTTTTTGGGGACGTCGTGGGTTTTGCCCTTGGAGATGTCTGCTTGCGTTGAGGCCTTGGAATGGCGCGGCGCTGAGATTCCAAAGTACCCTGAGGCTGTGTTGGCTTGATTCTCAGAAGCTTTCGGTGGAAGCTGAGGGCCAAAAACCTCGGCGCAAAAGGCGCCGCAGTGTATCAATTATGTTTTTCTCGGCAGTCCAAGCATCAGAACCACTGGCAGAAGGCTTGACCGCCCCATCGGCCTGGCAAGCAAGCATTAGGCGCAGCACTTGAAGGGACATTGTTTGGAAGAAAAGAACTCAACCGAATCCTTGACGCAAATGGGTTCGAACATTTGGTTGGAAACTGTAGCAGTGTGACCTGGTCATTGCTGACTGCCCTTCTTGGTAGGCGGGCCCTTCGCTGACTCAAAGCACTGAACGTTTCCGTTAACCACCCTTCAGGCTGGAGCATTCAAGGTGCAGCCTGATTCGACACTGCAAATCCATGATGGCATGTGTGTGTGTTATTGTGCCTCCAGTAAGGGGGAAGCTGCAATGACACACTGGCCACATCTCCAGCGTGAGGGGAACAGCGTTAAGAGCCTATGTCAGCGAAATGCTCTTGGGCAAGTGGTGCTAGATTCCACGCACGCTCGGCTGCAAGATGTTTCTCTCACTGACGTAGCACCTGCTGCATGCAGCAAAGCTGGGAGCACCCAACCAAGCCTGATGAGTGGCCAGAGGGTTGCGGGAATGGGCGCTGGGCACTGCCATTGCCAAAAGATTTCATTCTGAAAAGCGCGGGGGTGGCTCTGCACTCCTTGATGCCACCAGTTCAATCGCATTCCTGCAGCTACACTAGCTGACACAACGGTTGATGCTGATGATGTCATGAGCCTTTAGGACAGTCTCCCCTTGCAAACAAAAACCCCCTTCGGTGGAGGAGCCGGCCTGCAACAGAGGAAGTCATTGTGCACCTTGAATGCTCCAGCCTGAAGGGTGGTTAAGGGCCTGCCTACCTGCTTCACCGGCGAAGAAGAAGATGCATTTCAAAGAGGCAGTGCTTTTGCAAGCTGCAAACAGTCAGCAATGACCAGGTCACACTGCTACAGTTTCCAACCAAATGTTCGAACCCATTTGCGTCAAAGATTCGGTTGAGTTCTTTTCTTCCAAACAATGTCCCTTCAAGTGCTGCGCCTAATGCTTGCTTGCCAGGCCGATGGGGCGGTCAAGCCTTCTGCCAGTGGTTCTGATGCTTGGACTGCCGAGAAAAACATAATTGATACACTGCGGCGCCTTTTGCGCCGAGGCTTTTGGCCCTCCGCTTCCACCGAAAGCTTCTGAGAATCAAGCCAACACAGCCTCAGGGTACTTTGGAATCTCAGCGCCGCGCCATTCCAAGGCCTCAACGCAAGCAGACATCTCCAAGGGCAAAACCAACGACGTCCCCAAAAACAGAAAGCAGCAAACAGTACAAACTGCGACAGACTGTAACCTCGAGGGAGAAGGTGCAGGGCCCCAAACGCAAAAAGATGGAGACCCCAGAGTCCAAGGTCAGGCAGCAGCGTGCAAAGGACAAGAAGAAAGACACCCCCGTGAAGAAAAGCCCGCAGAAGAAAAAAGAGTTGAAGATGGATTACAGCAACGTGTATTCTCAAGATTATCACGCAGCTATCCGCGAAGGAACCATCAAGCAGGCCTGTTGATTTTGTTATCTCACGGTCCCACGGTCATTTACTGTCATTGCCTTTGCTCAGCACAGACAGGTAAGCGCATGTCGCGAAAGCCGCTACTCAGAGCCGGCAGCCGAGCGAAGTACCCATCTATGTGGCCAAAAGCTGTGAGCGCACAAAGGCGGGCGGAGTGGGTCTGGGGTGTTGTCAACATGAAGGTTCCCTTTTGGGTCCGAAACACTGAACAAAAAGAACACCCCTTTGTCACAAACTCCCATCCGATTAAGGGAGAAGCTGCGCAGCTGCTTCAATTTCAAGACTTCATCAGTCAGATCTTGTCTCAATCAAATCTTGCTCCAGAGTGCTGGTTCCACATGGCTGGAGTGCTAGTTGCCGCTACTTTCCCTTAACGGCTGTACTACAAAGTTGCGCTGTTCGAGCCTGAGCTCCGGGAGTACGTTTTCTTCACTACGGCTGTGCTGCAAGGTTGCGACTTTCAAGCCGGAGCTCCGGGAGTACGTTTTCTTTACTACGTTTGCGCTACAAAGTTGCGACTTTTTGAGCCGGAGCTCTGGGAAGTAGCGACTTTAGAGTTTCGGGGGCGGCTCCGGGAACAGGTGGCCACCTAACGCTAAAACCGGCCTTTGCCAGGGGACCGACTTAGTATTAGAGGGGGAGGGGGGAGGGTGCGTTTAGCAGTGATTATTGTCGGCACGACATACAAACAAGGAAAGTGTGAGTCGTGCAAAGTTCACGAGTAATGACCTGCGTGCACGACATCGATCCATTGCCCGGGATCATTCAAGCGCAGCAGCCCGAAGGCAAAGAAGGTTGGTAGAGCGATCGCATTAACAGCGCTGGAATGTGAATCTAATGGCTGAAACCGTTGTTTTTTTGCAAAACTACGGCATGGTTGGTTTCCCTTCTTTGGGCTTGCCAAGATACAGTATTTTTTAGTTCGCGGCGGCCCTGTCAACATGTAGTGTGGTTAGACCGGGAGAGTTTGCCCAGGACGCACCCGGTGACTGGCCAGCGTAGCGTAACCAAGAACACCTGCGTTTCACGCTGCGGGGGCCAATGGGTTTGAAGCATAACACGAAGAAGCAAGGGCTGGCGCGCGCTCTGGTGTATCCAAATAATGTGTTTCAATCTTCAGGGCTGGTTTGCAGCCAAGACGTGTCAACATAGGCCTCTTTTGGACTGTCACGTGAACAGGAAGTGGGGGAGGTACCACTTCCGAAACGCCTTGTCTGGCAAGCCCGCCAATGGCCTGCAGCATGTAGGCTTCTAGGAGCAAACACAGACAAATGGTTTCCAGAAATTTAAACGGAAACAATGCCAAACGTGTCGCATGTTTTGGCCCAATGTCTCGTTCCCACTCAAGGACCCCAATCCGCCATGCTCCTGGGTTTCTAGCAAATCTGGAGTTCTCATTTCTTTGCATCCTTCCCCCCCCTCCTCTCCCCGAACCAGCGCTCGGCTGGCGCATGTCTGACAGGGTTTATCCCGGGCAAACCCTTGGTCTTCCGAACATGTAGTTTTGCAGACGGCTTTTAACCTATAAGCCACTTGCCCTGTTTGCACCAGATCCGTCGAACAAAACTCTTGAGACTTCCGCCCACTTGCACTGATCCAGGTGCGTAAGGTCACGGAGCGCCTGAGCTTGGGCACGGAGTTCAAGTTTTCCTACCCAGACAAGGCGCTCAGAACTATCGACAAAGTCGTGCGGACAGAACGGAGTGTTTGCATAGTGTTGGGTAATTTGACGAATCGATGGACAGTCAGAAGGTGAATACCACAAACCGGGCGGACTGCTTTCTACAGTCCAGCGACGGAATTTGTAGATCAAGGCATCACGCGCAATGTCAAGCTAAGCCCACAAAGACAAGGGAGGGTAGCGCCGTTTAGTTGCATTTTCTCAAGGGCAAGGTCGAGGCACCTCAAGAATTGGTCGTTTACATGTTGCACAATCCCCCGGTTCTTTTCAGCAGTTGACCCCCCCTCCCCAAGATGTTTCATGAAACTGTTTGAAAGCTAACAAGGGGCTTTTGCGAGCTTTTAGTTCTGTGTCACAGCGGGACCGTGGGAAGCAAGCAGGAGGAGCGCAACACCTTCCGCCACCACCACGGTCAAGTCTTTGCCAGACTCACTGAGCAAGACGGATATAAGCGCTGCTTGAAGATTAACTTGTTGACCATCTTGAGCAAAGACTGGCGCGCTCCCAGACACACACACAGACGCACACGCGCAGAGAAACACACACACAGGCAGGGAGAGAGAGAAAGAGAGAGAGAGAGAGAGAGCGAGCGCAAGTGAGGTGTAAATCCGGCGGGTAGTACAGACACTATTGTACTGAATTACAAATAGCAAGATGCAAGAGGCATTTCGCATGAGGGAGCTGTCGTTTTAACGTGTTCATTTTTGAAGACAATGTTCGCAGGTGTCAACTCATCCGGACACGGATGGCGTGGACTTAGCTCGCTGTTTTGATTTTGGGTTCCTTGTGCTTGGTGCTGCTGTTGTCCAACATGACCGACGAGATTGGCCGGTTGCAGGAATCTGGCCTGTCACTGGGTTATGAGTATCTCTTCAGGCGGGAAGCCGCAATCGGCAAGTGACACAGCACTGTGTCGGGTTTGAATCAAGCCAGGCTGGCCTGGCAATTCTGTCATTCCTACCACAACTTTCATCAGCAATTTAATGCGTTCCTTTAGTGGTGCCCGTCTTCACTTTGCGCTTGATTGGTTCGCAGGAGTGCACATCCGTCGTTTTGGTAGTGTGTTTTTTCAACTGGTGTCCGATCATGGAAAAAGCGGATGGGCATTCGCAACACTTCTGGTTGTCCACGTGCGTTTATGCGATCGGATGTTTGGGCACCCAAGCCGTTGGTGCTTCCAGGTTGCACTTGCCTTCGGCTGTAGGCTGTAATCAAAGAATTGTTTCACAAAGCATGGAAATAACTCCTTTGTAGGCACTGAAAGTTGTCATGCTGAGATCGAGGGTCTTCTGGAAAGAAGTGGGCCGTTGGAAGTGTCAAATTCTGTGATAGTGAGGCCTGCTCATAGGACATTGTTTGTCAACTCCCTGAGAGCGTGTGATAGCCTTTGTACTGGCTCTTGTTGGAGTCCTTGTCAAGCTAGCGACCACCATGTTCCATACGGTGCGAGGTTTGATTCAACAGGTGGAAAACAACACGCCTGACATGGGTGTGGCTCAAAATTAAAGGGCTAGGGTTACGCAGGTGTTAGTCTTTGGTTCCATTTACTAAGGGGCTGTTGTGGTTTGAGCCACCGCCACATTGCTCGTGCAAACGCGCACAAGTGAGGTTGTTGCAATTTCTGAGCCCAGCAGCAAGCACCTGGCCCTAAAGTATTGTCTTGCACATTCAGCTTCTTCTGTGCATGCTGGCTGTTCTCGGAAGCCAGGTGTTTGCGTTGAGCCATATTTGGCCAGTGCCACGGCCTTCACGGACCCGCCTCAGGAATGCCCGCATCCAGGGTTTGCTGGATACTGACGGCTGCCCGGCTGGGTTGCTATCTTGAAGCTCTCAGGGGGCTGGGATGTGAAAAAGGGCAAGTGACCTCTTTTGGCATGCACCAAAGCAACGTGACTTCTTGGAGAACAGCTGGGCACAGTGCACAGTTTTGCAAGCAGTAAGATGTGCATAAATCTGACAGAGCTCGGTAGCGTTTTGTGGTTGAGCCTTGCCAGGAAGTTCATGTTGTGGATTTCGGAGAGATGCTTTCACAGGTTTGGCGTAAGGGTTTCTGTTGGTCCATCATGTTTGGCTTTTTCATACCCAGATATGCAGGGACTGTTCTGTTGAAGGATATCGATTTGTGCTCAGGCCGAGTTTTGGCATCGGCCTCACAGCTTGCCAAGCGGGTGGTAAACACTTGACAACTTCGTAATGTTCGGGCCAAACGGGCTCAAGCAAAGAGGTGTTTTTGCGTTTGTCGCCTTGAAATGAGACATCGAAGATGTTTGGAACCTCCCCTAAAAGGAGTCTCAGGGCAGCTCCGAGTGTAATCGAACACTTTCAGCTTCTCTTAAGATGTGAAAATGTTCGGAGGACGCGCTTGGGAGATGTGTTCGCGGTTCCTCCCACCCATGCCAGGCTCCCTTGACGTTGGCAGCATGTTTGGCGGGCTCCTTCAGCATGCTCAGAGATGCGAGTTTCCGCCCCTTCTCCGAGGGGTCACATTGCTCGACCAAGATCACATTTGTTTTTTGTTTCCGTCATTTAAACAAAGTGGCACGGTGTTGTTACCCATGTGCTCGAAACAGCTCCCGGTTGTGAGCATCTTGCCATTCAGGCAAGGTGAGTTGCAGTGTGCACGACATGACCGGCTTTGGCTTCAGCGGCATGATTGACTATGCGCGCGGCGATTACAAGTGCTGGCCCCAGGGGATGTATCTAATACTGTTCGGAGGGCATGTGTGTTCAACGCCACGATTTCGATGCATGTTGTTGGGGCTGAGCTTGGGACCGCTGACCGCTACTTGCTCATGTTTGCCTCCCACCCGAATACAGGCCTGATCGTGGGCGATTGACTTTGGAGCGAGGAAGGTCCTGAATGCTTGCCTCGAACATCGCAATTACGAAAGTACTACTCATATTTGTCTTTGCTCGTCCATCACTTGCCAACTGTCAGAGGCCATGATCAAATGAGCGGCGACTAGAGCCTTCATGCCGTGGAGAGGGCACTTGTTGACAAGGCCATAACACGTTGCAAAGGCTTGCGCATTTCGCAGAGCATTCAGTTGTGGAGCACACGCGCAGTTGCGTTGGCAACGTAAGGAACACATGACAAGGGATGTAGTTGTTGCGCTACGACAAGGTACTACTGACGGCCTTCCGGGCTCACTGGATGCTGAAGTTGTTTGGCAAGCGTGCGTTACCAAGGCCCTAACATCTGGTTTTTGAGTTCTTTGGCACGTGCGCTTTGGGTAACAAAGCTTTTGGAAGCAATTGTTTGGCAACTAATTTTAAACACAATCACCAGAAGCGAAGAAGAAGGGCTGCAAAAGTGAAGGAGTTGCATTTCCCATGAGTGGTCAAGAGTGGCTTGGCAGCGCTTTGCTGTGCAGGCGAGTATGCACTTCATATCGTCAACATGGTCCCACACTGTCGTTTCGGTTAGGCGGACCAACTAGAGTTGCTACGGCGCCGCAACAAAAAGTCACGCTGCTCCAATATGAGTGAAGGCTCACGCGTTGCAAGTCGTCTTCAATAACGCTGCACAGTGGCCCAGGGACGGAGTCCGAACCTGCTGAACTCTGTTTGGAGTCGTTGCTCCTTGCTGCTTTTGTTGTCATCGTTTTTGCCAGCATCGGCCATTTGCCTAGGCGAAGCTCCTTTGGATTGTTGGTTTGTGTTGGTTCCGGGACTGAGCAAGGTTCGGCATGGTCATGCACGTGCTTCCCCAGCCTGAGCCGGGACAGCCACAGTGATTCGCGCGGTGCGGTTCGCGGTTCGTTTTGGCGTGGCTACCTCACGTGGAGACCGTGGAGCCTGAAGTCAAATTGTGACAATCTGACCCAGTTGGGGGGTCCACGTTTGCTAGGGTTCAGAGCCAAAAAAGGGGGTGTGAGCGCAGATGCGCAAGGAGTGTGCTGTTGTTGCATATTTTGTGTGGGTGGGTGACGAGTCATGTTGAGTAACAACAGCGAAGTCTTTATAAACTTTCAGGAAAGTTTATAAACTATGTCAAGGGTTTGACGGTTTCCCTGCAACAAGGCAACACCTTTGAGAAGTCTGGGACAGGGGGGAGGGGGTGGCGGTGAGAAGTCTTTATATACAATCTTGACAAAGTGGGTTGAGTCACATCTCATGGCTGAGACCCCCCTTTCCCCCCCGCCCCCCCCCCCCCGGAAATAGGTCCCAAGCTAAAAATGTATTGAAGAGGTAAAGGCCCAAATGTACTGCAAGCAGTGTACCACAGTCAGCAAAGCGGGCTTTTTGTCGATGAGCTAGAGATGCAAAAGCTACCAGGCCTTGAGCCAGGAATGGCAGTGAGATTGCTGCATGAGTGGATGCTATGACACAAGCACAGAACAAACACGAAACAAAACAGACAAACAAATCTTTCCACTCATGGCATCTCAGATTCAAAGAATGCTGCCTTCGCGCGATTTCATCACTCGGCTCCTGGGCCTGAAATATATGGGGTTGCGCAGTAGTACAGGGATTTGACAAAGTCGTGCCTTCGTTTGAGGCATTGCTTAAATTCCATGCGGGAGAGGGCTTCGAAGAAGTCGTGCCTCTTTCCAAAACGCATAGGAACTCTGCATGTTTGAAGGGATAGGCTTTTGGGAGGCATTGCAGTTGAAAATTGCTATTCCTTGGGGTTTAGGATGGTTTAGGCATGTTCTATCTTATCCGCCTAGGAGCGTTTACAGTGTGTTTCGCAATCTTGAGACTTGACGTCTCTTTTTGTCACAGCTGGTTCGAGTCGGCACCTTGCTTTTCCTCTCACCTGGACTAACCTGGCGTGTTTGCAGGGCTGAGCGGGTGCGCCTGAGGGGGTGCTTATTATTTGGCTGGCGCCTGTGCAGCGCTGAGCCGGTGTGCTTGAGCGGGAGTGCTTACCATTTGGCTGGCGTGTGTGCGCAGGGCTGAGCAGGCGCGCTTGAGCGGCTGGCGTTCGCAGGTGCGAAATTGAGTCGAAAAGTGGGTGCGGAAGTGGGTTGATGGGAGCGGGTGCAGAGGTGAGTGAACTTGTGGGCGCGGGTTCGGCACATGTGGGCCCAAAATATCCCAAAATCATGACCAGCTCGGTGATGTCAAGCGTTCCATGGGGATTGTTGCCGAGGCGTGACTTAGGAGCGACTTCTTGGAATCGGCGTTTACATGGGGGAACACATGGCCACACAGATAAGGAGTGACTCAGGCATGACTTTGTCGTTTGCCTGTAGCACATTGGTATATTGCACCGTAGCCCTTAAACTATTCGGTTCCGAAACACTCGAGCACGGACACACGCAACTTTTTGAGAGGATCAAAGTGAGAATCTTTTGATACGTACACGGCGTATGTAGAAAAGACACTGACTGTACCAAGAACCGTGGTGAGAAATTCGGGCGAGCCGGAGCGAACAAATATGGAGATATCATATGTCATTATGATGACATTGCTGCACCCGTTGGATGTGGGTTACTCAACTGGAGTATCCACGTTCCTCCTCTCTTTTCCGTTTCAACGCTGCCTTGGAGATGTTGCAATTTGAATCACTTGACCTTTGTGTCTTTCGCTTGAGCTCACCTTGTAATTAGGGAAAATATTCCCCAGTCGCTGATTCTCAGCTGGTTTGAGATCGTCGGTTATGTTCCGTCCTCGGAGATCTCTCATTCGGCTCGTCTTGGCCCAATGGAAAACATGGGTGACCAAGCAATCTAGGACTCCGTAGAATCCGTCATAGCCGAGTGAAGGTCCCAATACGAATCTCTTCAAGGCTGCACACTCGGAACTGATCCGGCTGGACCTCGCCGAAGCATTTCACGATCTATTCCATGGCCAAGTGCATGGCGGAGATCCGAACACAGTTGGCTCTGGAAGTCATGGCCTACTTGATGAAGGAGCAGTTCTCTCGACTCAAAGACTTGCATGAAACTTGCCAGCAAGTTGTTGAACATCAGCCACCGAAATGTCATACTGGACCCGTCACACCGACTCAATGCTGAACCCCTGGCCTTGCGCAGACATTCCCAAGCGCTCTGAATGGGTCTCTGCCTTTTCGCCGGAAACGCAAAAGACAGACATGAGGCCTGTGAACTCCGTCGAGATGCCTGACAAGGCTTTGAGCAGCGCTGCCATGATCCGCTTAGCCACCAACAAGTCTGGTGGGTTGCGCTGGACAGCGTCTGAGAGAGGGTGGGCAACATTGGCTCTGTTGGTGCGCTGCAAGGACGAAAGCTGGGAGAGGTGCTTACTTGCTTCCAAGCTGGTTTTTTGGTGTCGTTACTCGCGACTGTCATAATGCGCAGACACCCGCCAAACTGGCGACTGTCATAATGCTCTCGTCTGGAACTATTGTCTGTCGTTCATGGGTTTTTCCACCGTACACGCCGCTTGTCAACTGAAAGTTGAGTTCTCATCATTTTTGCCCTTAGTCGTTCAACAACCTTCTTGATGTGAGGCTGCCTGGCAACCATGGAAGAAGCCTTGCTGAATGGGAAATCGCAGTTCGTTGGTGCAAAGGACAGGGTCACTGACTGCCCAGTCATTGTTTGCCCAGAACATCATTACCAGCCACAACACTGCGATTGACCCACTCAACCTGGAATGATCACAGGGTAGCAACGACACGCCTGAAAGGTTGGAGGCGCCCTTGGAGCAACCGTGGTCACATCGACCATGTGTTTCAACCCCCGGCGCACGTGCCCGACCATGTTCCCAATGACTACATTATACGACTTTTGTCGCGTTGCGTTTGTAATGGTATATTCCCACCCTTAGGAACGGTAGCCCGGTACGACGCGCATGGGTTTTGTAGAGTTCACCCTGTGTCTCGTCAGCTAAGACTGCGTCGGGTGTATATTGCTCCACGCCCTTTCCTCCATAGAACACTTGTACACTCTCGATACCTTTGGTCTTGCTAGGAGGTTCCCGTTTTGGATCATTTCCGGAGGTGATGACGACAAAACTAATTGCCGCCGGTCGGGCTCCTTCAAGTATGAGCTGCAGGAAGCGGTTCTCCCGCTCTGGATCTGTTCAACGGAATTTTCGAATCTTTTGAACCTGATAGAAGTCCATACCAAACTCTCAAGTAAACTCCAGACATGGGACTTGGTCAGCGCAGAACGGCTGATAAGTTCAACTCTGGCAGTTGACTTTTCTGTCACAAAGCAGCCAATGGCCTTGCATCCTCCTGGGTCAGTGCTATGCCGCTATATCCGGCTTGAAGGAAGATGTGCTTGTGACGGGGTTAAGAGTCCCGTCACGTTCTTGAAGACAAAGTACATGTCCAGGATTATTTCGGCTCAGACCAAGAATGACAGAGTCTTCGAGGTCGCCTCTCTTCTCGTTTCCTGGATATACCGGTGGTTCCCAAGGTTCAGGGTGTGGATGTTCAGTCGCGGCGCGCTGGTCTGCGTCTGATCGTCGGTTCTTCGTCCCTGTGGACTGCAGCACATGCTCGAGGATCTCCAAATACGCAGGAGGATGTGAGGAAGAGGATCAAGAAATGTGAGTCCCTTGACTGTGTTTGGGACTCTGGCCGGATATGCGCATTCCGGCTGTTGTTCGCAAAATTTTGCCCAAGTAGGATTACGCTTGTCCTTCTCATTGTAGAAGAGGGAATCAGCGTCTGGATCTCTCACAACATGGCAAGACTGGCAAGCTGGAGAGTGGTGAATCCGGTTGGCGGTGTAAACGTTGGATATTCCATGGGTTTCTTATTGCCAGATTTGAATCCTGATTCCGTCAGCTTGTTCGTAGCTCCGTCGCGGTTTCATGAAGTTGCTTAGCCATCCCTCTCCAGTCGAAACAATTGAAATCTATACCAAGTCATTGCGCAGAGTCATAGCAGAGAGTCGCTTGCGAGGAGCAATGCTCGTGAGAGCCACTGGCGAGGAGCAATGCTCATGAGAGTTCTCGCTCATGACGAGTTTTAAATTCCTTTCTTCTCTTTGTAGGGTGGCGGGGTAGGGCCGACAGCGCTCTACGAAAATCGACCCTCTGCGGAGATTCGTGTGGTCGAGGCCAAAAACCTGAGAACTTTTTACGATTTCTGCGGTGCGCGCGCGACCCTCTGCGGCGATTCGTGTGGTCGAGGTCAAAAAGCTGAGGGCTTTTTATGATTTCTGATCTGTGCGAGCGACCCTCTGCGGAGATTCGCGTGGTCGAGGTCAAAAAAGCTGAGGACTTTTTACGAGTTCTGCGGTGTGCGCGCGACCCTCTGCGGAGATTCGCGTGGTCGAGGTCAAAAAATCTGATCTGTGCGAGCGACCCTCTGTGGAGAGTCGTGCGGTCGAGGTCAAAAACCTGAGGTTTTTTAGCGATTTTGACATTCCAGGATGAACCCTCTGCGGGGATCGGCGTGGTCGATGTGCAAAAACTGAGGGTTTTTCCGATTCTGATTATGCTCGCGAGACCCTCTGCGAGGATCGTGCGTGTCGAAGCGCTCTCGCTGCGGCGCCGTGCGAATTTATTGCTTGCGAAGTGGTCTTTGGAAGTTGTCGCGTGGTTTGCGCGGCTGCTCTCGGAGTCGCGCGGTCGCGGGGTCGATCCCCGCCTGGTCCGAAGTCGCAACTTTTAAGTGCAAGGGTAGTACGCGGACGTAGCTGCGGCTGGAGAATCGCAACTTGTAAGTACAACTGTAGCGCACGGAGCACAGCTCCGGCTGCATAATGGAACTTTTCAATCAGAACACTAGTGTGCGAAGTACTTACCGAAAGCTCCCGCAGCGCTTGCGCAGAGCAACTTGCGCTGCCGCTCGCGCAAGGCAACCTGCGCAAAGCAAATTGCACAGAGCACTTGCACATAGCAGCTAGCGCAGGGCAACTTGGGCAAACCAGAAGTCAGGTGTTTTGTTGGGAGAATTTTATCATGAGAGTGATTGCACACAGTCATCATGACAGCCATTGCATAGGGTCATCGCACAAGAGTCATTGAACGGAGTCATCACGGAAGTGATCGCGCAGAGTCATCATGAGAGTCATTGCCCAGAATCATCATGAGAGTCCTTGCGCAGAATCATCATGAGAGTCATTGCACAGAGTCATCATGAGAGTCATTGCGCAGAAGCATCATGAGAGTCATGCATAGAGTCTTCACACCAGAGTCATTGCACAGAGGCATCATGACCGCGATTGCATAGAGTCATCATACACGAGACATTCAACGGAGTCATCGCGAGAGTCGTTGCACAGAGTCATCATGAGAGTCATTGCGCCGAATCATCACGAGAGTCATTGCACAGAGTCATCATGAGAGTCATTGCGCCGAATCATCATGAGCGTCATTGCACAGAGTCATCGTGACAGCCATTGCATAGAGTCACCACACAAGAGTCATTGCACAGAGTCATCATGACAGCCATTGCATAGGAGTCATCGCACAAGAGTCATTGAACGGAGTCATCGCGAGAGTCATTGCACAGAGTCATCGTAACAGTCATTGCGCAGAAGCATCATGAGAGTCATTGCACAGAGTCATCGCAGCCATTGCATAGACTCTTCACACTAGAGTCATTGCGCAGAATCATCATGACCGCGATTGCATAGAGTCATCACACACGAGTCATTCAACGGAGTCATCGCGAGAGTCGTTGCACAGAGTCATCATGAGAGTCATTGCGCCAAATCATCATGAGAGTCATTGCACAGAGTCATCATGAGAGTCATTGCGCAGAATCATCATGAGAGTCATTGCACAGAGTCATCATGACAGCCATTGCATAGAGTCCTTGCTTTGCGGCGCCAATGCTCACCACGAATGGTCAGAACACCCGCTCAAGCGCACTGGCTCAGCACTTTATCCATGTCAGGCAAGTGGTCAGAACACCCGCTCAAGCGCGCCCGCTCAGCGCTGCATCCATGCCAGGCAAAGGGTAAGAACACCCGCTCAAGTGCACTGTATCCATGCCAGCTCAGCCAATTGTGCCCGTTTGTCTCACCGCGCAAGAGTCATTGCGCAGAGTCATCATGACAGCCATTGCATAGAGTCATCACACAAGAGTCATTGAACGGAGTGAGCGGAGTCATTGCGCAGAGTCATCGTGAGAGTCATTGCGCCGAATCATCATGAGAGTCAGTGCACAGAATCATCATGAGAGTCACACCAAGAAGTGACGCACCAGTCCTACAACTTTCCCTGGCGGGTGATGATCCAAACCCTATCGGCCGACAGTTGCCATGCCTTCACCGAAACAACTAGACAATGTGTGGCCCGGAAACACAAAGCATGTGAGCAGGTAACAAGAATACGCGCTGCGTTGTTTCATGCGCATTCTGCATTGACGGCAGCTTTGCTATGAATGCTATGACTGTTATCCCTTGCCGCTTTTCCTCTTCTACGAATGCTATAGCTAGAGGTTCGGCAGTGCTTCGGCAGTGCGCAAGCTGTTGAACTCTTGGCACCACATCCCACGCTGCGCTTCCACCGTTGACAGTGCCCACAAGACATGCGAGCGATGACGCTGCGCTTCCACCGTTGACAGCTAGTGCCCACAAGACATGCGAGCGATGACGCCAGGGTCAAAGTGCAGGGCGCTTCTCCAGCAACAGGCACAGCGCGTCGTCAACCGAGAAGGAATAGGCCACGATGAGCCAAGCGCACAAGGCGCCTGCACTGCGATTGATGCCTCCAAAGCAATGAAACAAGACTTGAAATTCTTTTTCTTCGGCAGCTATTTCTGCGGACCAGTTCCAAAGATGGCGACAAAGTTCTTTCCAGTGACTCAAAAACTCGAGAGCATACTGCTCGTGCTTCTCGCGGTCTTTGCGCGGGATCTTGAGGGTCCAGTCATCCAAGTGATCACGAAGATGCCGCACTCCATGGTGCCGGAAGTAGAGTGGCCAATCCTTTTGGACAGCCACGCGTAGACATCTCGTCGCCGCAGAGGGTCACTACCACATCAACTCGTACACTAAGCTGGGAGTGGATGTCCTCGAGCGAGCAGGCCGCCTTCAAGCTGCCCAGCAACACACGCTGCCTTGCATGATGGCGATAGATCACGGCGGCGTCCAGCGGCCAGTCTTCAATGGACTTGAAGGAGTAGTGGTGCTCCCAGACGACAAAGTCCAGCGGTTGCCAAGTTTCGCGATTGCAGTATCGGCCGTTGATGTCGCGCAGCCACATCTCGATCGTGCCCTGCACGGTCTCTGCGGCACGAGGGAGCAAGGGGCCAACATAGCTTCAAAGATCGTGGCTGGATCCGAAACTACTGTGCAGGGCCAATCTCAACTGCACATCCTGCATGTTCACGCAATCAAGTGCGATGCGGTCTGTCGCCTTCTTTTTTGCTCTGGCAGCCGCGATGGCGCGGTCTACAAGCGTATGTTGAAGCAGCCGTTCCTAGGATTCGCAAAGACACGACGTCCCAGGTCCAGCCTGCCATCCGCGGGACCGCAGCTGCAACGAGATTCGCAAAGACGTGCCTTCCCGCTGCAGCTACGTAGCTCGCGCGAAACTGAGGTTACGCAGCTAGAAAGCTGCCGCGAACCAGGCGGGGATCGAACCCGCGACCGCGGGACTCCGAGAGCAGGCGCGCAAACCACGAGACAACTTCCAAAGACCAGTTGGCAAGCAGCAAAATTCCCACAGCGCCACAGCGAGAGCGATTTGACACGCGCCCCGCAGAGGGTCGCGAGAACTAAACGAATTCGCACGGCGCCACAGCGAGAGCGATCCGACACGCACGATCACCGCACAGGCTTCACCGAGCTCAAGACAGATTTGCACAGCGCCACAGCGAGAGCGCCGAGCTCAAGACAAATTCGCACGACGCCACAGTGAGAGTGCAATGTTGATGTCAGACACGCGCGACCCTTGACACACGCGCGATCCCTGTCAAGGTTCGCGCGAGCAGGACAAAACTCGCACGGCGCCACAGCAGGAGCGCAATTTTGACGTCAAATACGCACGATCCCCGCAGGCGGGAGCATTCTGCGCGTACTACTTTTGTACTTCAAAATTGCGATTTTCGAGCCGGAGCTGTGGGAATGTGCTCCGCGTACTACTTTTGTACTTCCAAATTGCAATTTTCGAGCCGGAGCTGCGGGAACGTACTCTGCGTACTACTTTTGTACTTCAGAATTGCGATTTTCGAGCCGAAGCTGCAGGAACGTACTCCGCGTACTACTTCCAAACGAATCCGTCAAGACAATTAGAGAGTCCCACGGTAAAAATTAACTTTCACGGCAATTCCCATTTCACGGCAATCAGTGACTTCTTAATTGACTTGCAAAAATAACTTTTCACGGCAACGGCAACGGCAACGGTAAAAAAACGCGGCAGCAAAAACGGCAACGGCAACGGCAACGGCAATTTTGGAAGTAGTTACTGCGAAACTACTGCACTGGAGCTAATTCCGCAGTAGTTTGGCAGTAGTTTGGAACTAACTACTGCGAAGCTACTGCGCTGGAGATAATTTCGCAGTAGTTTGGAAGTAATTACTGCGAAACTACTGCACCTTGGCAAACAGCCACGGCAACAGCCACGGCAATTTCCCCTTTAAAAAAATAACTTCTCGCGGCAACGGCAACGGCAACGGCAACGGTAAAAAAAACTGCCCACGGTAAAAGTTAACTTTCACGGTAAAAATTGTCTTGCCCCCGCTAATTGTCTTGACGGATTCACAGGGTTTGGCACTTAAAAGTTGCGCTTTGCACCGAGCTCAAGACAACCTCGCACGGCGCCACAGCGAGAGCGCCGAGCTCAAGACAAACTCGCACGGCGCCACAGCGGGAGCGCAATTTTTACGTCAAACGCGCACGATCCCCGCAGAGGCCCGCGAGAACCAAGCAAATTCGCACGGCACCACAGCGAGAGCGATCCGACACGCACGATCCCCGCAGAGCGTTCACCGCGACCAAGACAGATTCGCACGGCGCCACAGCGAGAGCGATCCGACACGCACGATCCCCGCAGAGGGTTCACCGCGACCAAGACAGATTTGCACGGCGCGACAGCGAGAGCGATCCGACGCGCACGATCCCTGAGACGGGTGAGTTTCGATTGCTCGCGTCGGGCCTACCCCCCGCCAGAAAGAGAAGAAGAACTAAGAACCGAAAAGAGAAGGAAGAAAAGGAAAAGTTGGCTAGTGATTTAGAATAGAAAAGTATCACCCGAAAAGTTAGGTTGTGCTTTAGGATGGCGAAGTAACGCTCGGAATATTAGCTTGCGCTTTAGGATAGTCAAGTAACACTCGGAAAGTTTGCTGGTGTTGGTGGATAGCGCAGTTAGCCCGTGAAGTGAGCTTATGCAATTGGCTGGTGACATGAGCTTGTGAATGGAGCTTGTGAATTGCGTTTAAACTTGGCTTGTGAAGTCACCTTGTGTAATTGGCTTGTGAAGTAATCTTGCGCAGTTGACTTGTGAAGTGAGCTCGTGCAGTTGACTTGTGAAGTAAGCTTGTGTAATTGGCTGGTGAAGTTTGCAGCCGCTTTAGAAGAAGAGCCCTTCGCCATGCTTCCGGGAAAAACAACCTTCACTTCCACCTGTGCCTGAGGATGGCGACGGTGAAATTCAAGAAGCAGGTGCACCAACCAAGAAACACAAGAAGAACAATGGCAGCCCACGGGAAGCCAAACCATCAGTACCAGCGGCCAAGTTCTCCTCCAGGCATTCCGCCTTCACCGGCGCAACCAGATGACCCTGGAAAAGAAGAAAAATCCTCTGAGGAACTTCAAGACGAAGATTCAGACCTGGCACTAGACGGTGCACTCTGGACACAGTTCACTCATGATCAGAAGTTGTGCAGCAACACTGGATCATTCAGACGCATTAGTCTCCATACAGTGCGTTCCGCTGAGGTCTGCAACAACTTCTCGTTCTTCGCGTGCGCAGAAGAACAACAAGTACGACATTGAGTCAGTGTGCCACGGCCTCAACGATGAAGACCGAGAATGCTCACACTGTTTACCAAGAGACAGGAGTCCCTCAAGGCTTCCGCAACACAACAGCTAATCGGAAAGAAACGTCAG
This sequence comes from Effrenium voratum, assembly GCA_963377175.1. NCBI lineage: Eukaryota > Dinophyceae > Suessiales > Symbiodiniaceae > Effrenium > Effrenium voratum. Next base: position 677,963 of record CAUJNA010000569.1, on the reverse strand, counting down.
GAAGCAACACACTAAGAAGTAAGAGCACACACAACAAAATTCCTTGAAGCAAAATTGCTGGAGCGCAAATCCTGGGTAGACAGCGAAGTATTCGCCTTAGCCGACACCAGCAAACTCCATGTAAGAAGCTGGGCAACCGGATGATGGGTCTTAACCAGCGAGAGAGACAAGGATGCACCAAGGCTATGGTAGAACATTCTTGATTCAGCGTTGAGGGTCTTATGCCCAATCGGATTGCTGCACCTACGTCTACTATGGCGAGAAGATCTCCTGATGAGTTCAGCTTGGAAGGGGCCGTTGATTATCTCATGGACCCAGTCTCTGCCAATGTCCAAGGAAGACATGTCATGTCCTTGCATGTAGGTGATCTTGTCATGGCAGGTGACGATGCCTTTGAGAAACAGACCATGGCCAAGATCCGTAAGGATTTCCAGGTTCGAGGATAAGAGCAACTGTGTCTTCGTTGGACAGCGACTCAGTGAAAACATGATCCACGGCACGGAGATTACATCAATGTTCACCAGAATGTGGCCATAGTTGAAATCCAAGAGATTCACTTTGAGAAACACCTAAAGGAGAGATTCACTTCGAGAAACACCTAAAGCACGATGTGCAGCTGAACCCAGCTACGCGCGCCGCACACCGAGGTGCGCTTGGACAGATAAATTGGTCGGTCTAGGCCCGGTTTTACATTGGCTATCAATCTTCAAGATGCGCATCGAAGTTCTCATCTCCCGCTATAGGTGACGCGCGTAAACAAGACTGTCAGAGCAATAAAGTGGCGCGAGGTCGGAATCTTCAAAAGATTCGCCGACTGTGAAACTTGTAGGATCACGGCAACTACCATGCCCACTACTGTGGCAGGGTTGCACGGACTGGTGCCATGTTTCGGCGCGTGTCTTTTAATCCAAAGACTCCAGACATGTCTGGCAAACTTGCAGATGTCCACATTTGCACTGATGCAAACAGTTTGGCAACTGCTGCACCAACAACCCATCAACTTGAACAGAAGGAAACCATGCGCCTTATTGAAATGCTCCGTAAGGACAGTAATTGTGGTCAGATGCATGATCTCGCCCGTGTACGTTCGGAACACTGTCTTGCAGATTGTTTGGCGAAGAACTCGACGAGCTCATCAAATCCATCATGAGAGGTATTCTTCCAACACCTTTCAGGGCCTGGTATGGACAAATCTTCTACGCCCCCAGAAATACAACATCTCCAAAGAGAACTAGACCACGGTTGGCCCGAAAGCATCACAGCCCGGCAATCATTCCCGCGCAAGTGGTTTGCTCGATGTGGTCACGAGCAACACACAGCAACTAACCTTGTTCCTGCTATCTTGCCACCTATCGGACCCCCCCTCACGAGTTTGCCAAGCATGTCAAAGATGACACACATACCGCCCTCGAGCAACTCTCATGACGCAGGCCTTGGTGGCTGAGGTGGCTGAGGTGCTTGTCAGGCTGATCTGGTGGACCCAGTGGATCCTTGCCGTCATCTCCGTTGTGATCGCCCTTCTGGTCGATTGGTGTAGGCCGAATTGTCAGCGCTTCTTTAACTGACATGCAGTTCTGTGAGAACACTACCGCGGGCCACTGTGTCCGATTTTGGTCATTCCAGTCACACCTGCGCGCTGTTAAAACCCAAAGCTTGCCCGGTGTGTTAACGCGCCACAAAAACACGCAAGCGTCATCCGGTGGTGTTGTCAGCGGTGAGTTGATGGCGGTCGTGCGGTTGCGCGTGACACACTTGTTGCACGGTGTATGGGGCAAAGATACCGCAATCTTCTTGCTCCATTATGACTGGCAAGAATGCGTGAATCAGATTTGTTTGAAGATTCAGTATCAGGCTCTGTTCCTGCTGGGAACTGCTTCACTGCTCGTTGAAGCTTGGTTACCTCCCTGTCGTCAATGTAAAGCGGGTCTATCTGGTTATTGAACGGTAGATCTTGAATCTTCGTGCGAGTACTGGTGCTGGTCATGTTGTACTCCGCACTGGTCTTGCGCAACTCTGATCGGATGTCTCAAAATATCTTCGAATATGTGCCATCTCTTGACAGAATGACAATGGATATATCTGGGCAAGTCTGGCACGACTGCCCTGACTCTTACTGTTGCCTTCAAGAGGCTGCTGCCGGCGCTTTACCTTACTCAGGTAGTTTGAGCACCTTCTAAACATTGGTCTCATGCCTTCCTTAGGAACATTAGGCGAGGCTTGTTGGTTTCCAACTTCTAAGTTTGGTGTCAGGGTCACAAAGACCAAACACACAAAAATGAAGGCCATCCCAAGTTTCACTGCTTAAAAGTTCAGATCTCGGGTGGTCCTCAGTTCTGTTGGTATCTTGCGATCGAAGCTACAAAGTCGGTCATTGGCAAGCGCCTGGCTCTCTTTCTCTCTGCAACAACCTTCGAATCAGTGGTGATTTGCATAATGGACCAGGGTCCACAAAATGGCGCAAGCCATACAACATCTGGTTGTTGCTCACAAGAAATATCCAATACCGTCTGACGTACGTCATGATGTCAAAACCAACCCGAATGTTGATCGGTATGCCGACCCTGAGGCCTGGTAGTCCACAGCATTGACGCGAAGACCTTGGATCTTACCTTCAGTCACGCAGTTCCAATTTGCAATCTGAGCTTCGCAACTGTATTCCTTGGTGTGCAAACATGAGGAGGAAGCTGCTGCTGGTTCTGCAGAACTTTCCGGTTTTGGCTTTGTCTCTTTGGTTATTTGCTTGGCTGGTTGTTCTCCTGACCTGGCTTGTTCTAGTAGATCTTCATGAAGATCATCGTCGGAGGATGGCAGATCAAGGGTGGCGACCCATCTGGTTCCAAGGTCTATGCCAACCATGGTGCCATCTGTGATAATGACCTTGTCCTTTAGCCACACTCCCCGTACGAGCCGTCAGGTTTAATCTTTGACATATCCTCACTCCAATAGAAAAACCTATCGCCGAGGCACAGGTGTTTTGCGTCGTCGGACATCTTCAGATTGTCGAGCCTCTTGATGAGATTGTGGCGCAAGTATTCATTTCTCTCCAGCAGTCAACTCTTCTTCCGGCTTTGGAATCGTGAGCTCTATGGAGTTTTATTGGTAGTGTGGTTGGTTATTCAGTGGTCATTGTTGAGGTGACCGGTTGTTTCGGTGGTCTCTGCTGCCGGTGCCGGTGCAGTTCCTCTGATGCTGCTTCGGCTGGATATACTGCGGCTAGCAGTGATGGATACGCAATGGGTTTGATCTGGTCGTCGTCAAAGGCCTTATTTTCCGTTCTGGCGTGGTGTTGTTTGCAAAAGGCTGCAAGATCAAACAGCGCATGACCGCCACTGGATACCCGTGCGGGTTGTCGAATGCTACCGAATGAATTATCCCTGTTCTAGGATATCGATGAAAGCCACCATAAGTGGTGAAGTGTCGAAAAACAGTCGGAGAGTCCAGCCAACCTTAGAGGTCTGACAATTGAGAAATGTGAGCCTGGTGTTGCACGGGACATACTCATACTTCATCCGGCGCGGACATGGTTCAATTGCCTTCATCCTCATACAGGTCTGCCGATGTGTCGACAGGAGGCTGTGTGGCTTCCTGTGCCTCGGCATTCTGATCCACAACTAGAGTCTTGGTTTTCCCTTTCCTCTGTCGCCCTTGCCTGAATCTTTCGTTTTGTCCCTGGGTTTGTTGAAGGGTTTTCCCTTCCCTTTTTGGTACCATGGTTGTTTTCCTTTCGTACCCCAATAGGATTGATCGGTGGTGGAATCACCGGCCATGTTGGCCTTGCCGCCTGATTGCGGTTTTCTGAAGGGTTGCTCTTCGGCGCTTGCCCTTACCTTTCTTGCCTTTTCGCATCTTGCCGGACTGAAGAGTGCAACGTTGAAATCTTTGAGAACAAAAGCATCGTGGTCCTCCAGCCGCCAAAAAGCTTCTTCATCGTCGAACGGACAAAACCCCTCTTCACAATCTTCATCTTCCACCCAAAATCTTGATTCTCGTTCGTAGTCTCCTGTTCAAAGATATAGAAGGTCTTGGGTCTGCCTCCGCCATGTGGGGTATTTGGATCCCGAAGAGAGGCTCCGGAAATGATGACAAGGTCAAAATATGAATACTGAGGAAGCTGTATACCTCTAAAGTACCAATCGTTCTCGTTGGCCGTCTGACAGCTCACTCTGTATGATGAAGAACACTGCTAGCATGTTGTCTGAGAGCGAAAAGCCTGTGAATGCTCTTCTCTCCTACCTCGGACAAACTTTTCAAAGTTTTCTGGGGTTGCTGCATCGAGGTAACTTGGGTCGGGCACTGCGGGTGCTTGCGGCAGACCCTGCGTCATAGCTGCTACTTCAGCAATGCTTTGGTTGTGCTGATCACGCATTGTTTGGTTCGCGTCATTGATTGCCTGAATATAGTCAGAACTGCGTGTGAATCCGGGCGCTGTATCTTCCCAAGATGCTCGCAGCCTTTGCAGGAGAATCTCGAATCTGCTGATTAAGACCACGAATTCGGTCGTACAGCAGCGAGTCCTCGAACATGTCCACATGTAAGTTCGTTTCCAAAGAAGATTTTACCCCGAGTTGAATTGGAATGTTGATCGGAAAAATTTGTTTGGGAAAAAACAATCTTCGGCACAGAATCTGAGCAGATTCTGCGCAACATTGCGTTTTTCAGCATTTTGTTGGACTTCTCATCCCTTGACATTTCCATTTTGAATCGAAATGTCTAATGTTGGAGTCTCCAAGCCTCATAATTTGGAGCTGGGGGTCCTTCAACATGTCCAAATATATAAATGCCTTTCCGAATACGATTTGACTCCGGATTGAGTTGGAATGCTGAATGGAAAAAACTGTTGTTTGGGAACACAACCTGAGCAGTTTCTGCAAAACACTGCGTGTTTCAGCATTTTTTGGACCTCTAATCTCTTGACATTTCCATTTTGGAACACCTGAAACCTAGAACCTGGAGATCAGAATCCTCGAATGTCTAATGTTGCGTTCTCCAAGCCTCTAAATTTGGAGCCGGGAGTGCTCCGACATGTCCAAATGTAAATTCCTTCCCAAAGAAGATGTTACTCCGAGTTGAATTGGAATGTTGGTTCTACGCCGAATTGAATTGGAATGTTGAATCGAAGTTAGTAAGGGCATGGTTCACCACATTTCATAACTCACCGCTATTTTTAAAGTCAGAGTTTGAACAGGAATACCTTTCCAAATAAGCGCAGAAAAAAACAGTAGAGTTTAGACACCTTTTGGTTTGCTTTGGGTCTGCCTTTAGTTTGGCTTTGGTTACGTTTGCCTTTGGTTTGTATTTGGTTTCCTTTTGAGTTACCGTTGGTTTGCCTTTGGATTGCCTCTAGGTTGCATTTGCTTTGCCTTTGGTTTGCCTTTCGTTTTATTTTCGGTTTTGCTTTCGGTTTGCTTTTGGTTTGCGTTTGGTCAGCTTTTGGTTTGCTTCGGTTCGCTTTTGGTTTGCCTTTGGTTTTGCTTTTGGTTTGCATTAGGTTTTTTCTTTAGTTTTCATTTTGTTTTCCTTTGGTTTGCTTTTGGTTTACGCCTTAGGTCTACTTTTCGTTTCCTTTTGGTTTGCTCTTGGTTTGCGTTTGGTGTATCTTGGGTTTACTTTTGGTTTGCCTTCGGTTTGCTTTTGGTTCACCTTTGGTTTGCCTTTGGTTTACTTTGCTTTGCTTTTGGGCAGCTTTGGCTTGGTTTGCATCTGGCTTGCTTTTGGGTTGCCTGCGGTTTGCCTTTGGTTTGCTTTTTGGCCTTGGTTTACCTTAGGTTTGCGTTTGGTTGGCTTTTTGTTTTCGGTTGTTTGCTTTTGGTTTTCCTTTGGCTTGCTTTTGGCTTGCCTTTGGTTTGCCTTTGGCTTACCTTTGGTTTTACTTTGGTTTGCTTTTGGCTTGCTTTTGGCTTGCTTTTGGTTTGCTTTTGGTCAGCTTTTGGTGTGCTTCGGTTTGCTTCTGGTCTGCATTTGGTTTGCTTTTGGTTTGCCTTTGGTTTGCCTTTGGTTTGCGTCGGATTGGTTTTGGTTTGCCCGTGGTTTGCTTTGGGTTTGCTGTTCGTTTGCGTTTGGCTAACCGTTTGCCTTTGGTTTCCTTTGGTTTGCATTTGGTTTGCTGTTGGTTTTCCTTTGGTTTCGTGTTGGTTTTGCCTTTGGTTCGCCATTGGTTTGCTTCTGGCTTGCTTTTGCTTTTTTTTTGGGGTTGGGTTTTGCTTGTTTTTCTTTGCTTTTGGCAAAGCTTTGGTTTGCTCCTGGTGTGCAGTTGGTTTGCTCTTAGCTTTCCTTTGGTTTCGTTTTGGTTTGCTTGTGCTTCGCCATCGGTTTGTTTTTGGCTTGCTTTTAGTTGGGTTTGACTTGTTTGTGGTTTGCCTTTGGTTAGCTACTGGTCTGCCTTTGGATTGCTATTGGCTTACCTTTGGTTCCCTTTTGGTTTTGCTTGTGGTCTACTTTTTGTTTACCTTTGGTTTGACTTTGGTTTGTTTTTGGGTTGCTTTTGGGTTGCTTTTGATCAGCTTTTGGTTTGCTTTGTTTCGCTTTTGGTTTGCATTTGGTTTGCATGTGGTTTGCCTTCGGTTCGCTTTTGGTTTGCTTTGGGTTTGCTTTTGCCTCACCTTTGTTTTGCCTATGGCTTACTGTTTGCTTGATCTTGGTTTGCCTTTGGTTTGCCTCTTGTTTTCCTTTGGTTTGCTTTTGGGTTGCTTTGAGTTTGCCTTTGGATTGCCTTTGGTTTTACCTGCGGTTTGCCATTTGTTTTCTTTTGGCTTGCTTTTGGCTGGATCTGGTTTGGGTTTCGTTTGCTTTTGGCTTGCTCTTGGTGTACCTTTGGTTTACTTATGGTTTGCCTTTGGTTTTTGGGCCCAAGCCAGCCATTCTAATGCCAATATCTGCACAACCCTTCTAAGCGCTAACGCGCATGCAAGCAACAACCCAAATGGCAGGGAATGGGTGCCTGCTTTGTCGCTGTGTCACACTCCCGAAATGCCCAGCCAGCGCATTGGCCCAACGAAAACTGCGAAGAGGCGAGCGCCCGCAGACCGAAAGCGATAGCCAGTGAACGCCGAGCGCCAAAAGCATCCAAAAAAGACGCCTACAATTTAGCCGTCTTTTAAAGCCATTGCTCGCACGAAAAAAAGGATCCGTGGACAGCTCGAATCAGTCCAAAGGAGCACCTCGACACAGGCTCCTCGAACAAAAGATGAAGCCCAAGCATCAGCATCCCCAGCACCCCCAGCATCCCGCGTACTGGCTGAGCCGCCAGCACCCCCAGCATCCCCGAGGCAGGTCCAAGCGCGAAACACGCAAGCAGTAAGCAAGCAAGGAGAAGCGGAGAAATAGCCATCTTTTTTTGACCCAGAAAAGGCAAAAAAGGCCCGCAAAACGAGCTAGCTCAACGCAGAAAGCACCTCGCAAAAACGTGGTAAAACGCAGGTTTTTGCATTCCCGGACAGATGGAAAAGACACCCAAATGTCAGCCGTTTTTTTTCTGGCGCGAAATTCTGCAAATCAGGCCGACCAGCCGAACCCCCCCCCTCCCCTGTGGCCCAACTCTCAACCGCTTCAAAGAAGCGTTTTCCGTCAACTGACGCATCGCCTGTGCCAACCCCCTTCCAAAAGTAACATTAATTAGGCGCTGCCGAAATTCCTTGAGCTCATCCCTTTGAGACAAGCGAATTGACAGAAGTGTTGATTAGCTTAATTTCAGGGGGGGATCTTCAGGGTCGCTTAAGTTCAGGGGAGGGGGCGTGAAATTGAAGGTTGCCAGTCCTCAGGCGCATCTAAAACTCAGTGCTAATTGGCCCAAAGTATCTTAAAATCGGGGGGGCTAGGATGTTGCCCCTGCCAAGGTGGAAATGAGGTTGTTTTCAAGCCACAAAATAGGTTTTCACGCCAGAAAAGATGGCTGCACCAAAGGAGTTGTGTCGGCGCATAAGGGAGTCTTCAAGGCTCACTGTGGCTCGGTTCCATGGCGAGCGCCTGACCGTCTTGAGCTGTGTTGCCCAGCTCCTCGCCCTTGACGTTCTCGCCGTAGTTGTCCTGGTGGCAGGCCTCATCCCACCCGCAAAGTAATCTGCTTCGTGCCAACCGTCTCCAGACCAGAAAGCCGCTGCTTTCAATCTTCTGGCTTATGGGGGGGGCCCGTGCACTTGTGGGTGGAACCGTTTTCAATGTTGCTGAAACTCAATGGCTTTCAAAATTGTCTGTCTTTGCAGCTGAACAACCCGAAGATGATTGTTTTCGAACAATGCACGGACTTGATATCCAGCACAGCCCCTTTACTATGGAGACGTTGCTGAGAAAACCAAAGGTTTCCACACAGCGAAGCAGATTCAAAGCCTGTGCCAAGATCCAGACATCCTCCTCGTCAGAGCGGAAGGAGCCTAAACCTCCAGCGCCGGGCCCGGATGGTGACCGGCGACCAGCACGAGCAACACCAACAGCGAACGCAGAAGACCGGCTGGAGATGATGGAGGTGGAGGCGAGCAACAAAGAGCCGGACTCCTCCGGCGGCATCCTTGTGATCTGCGTTTCGAAGAAGATGAAAGAGAAGGGAAAGGAAGAGTGTCAATCGAGCAGAAGAAGGACTTCGACATGGAGCAGGAAGGGCGTTGTGCAGCCAAAAGACTTTGAGAAGCCTGAGGCAGCAGAATTGCAGATGGTATGTCACGGGCGCCAAGGCACGCCTGGTCACTTGCATTCCAGTGTCCGCGCCGGCCACGGACGCACATCCAGCAAACTTTGGCCTGAAGCCAAGAGCTGGACCGCGTTTCTTCAGGCGCACGACAACTTCACCTGTTGTACGTAACCAGCGTCAGCAGTGCCATGGTGATCTACCCTTGCTGCGTGCTGTGTTTCTGTGGCTTTGCTCCTTTTGGCAGTGTGGCGGCCTCTAACAGGCCATCTCTGTTCTCCAGTGTCTGTTGAATCCTTTGCTGCGCTGTAGTCTTGGATTGTCATCCAGTGTAAGTTGGAATTCTTGTTCCACGAGTTTTGCAACTGAAGGAACTGGCAGTTTAACCTCGTGAGACGCAAAAGGTTTGACAGTCTGTTGTCCACTGTAACGTGTCGCGCAAACCCATCTGTGCCTGTGAAGCTTGAGGTGTTGGTTGGTCACTGTTCTGAGTTGTGGTCCTGTTCTATGTTGAAGTTGATGTACTGAAAACTGTCTTGCAAATCATTGGGAAACATGAGTGGCGAACCGCTGTCAGTCATATGGCTGTCCCTTTTGTTGTCTGCTGTCTGTTGTTGCGCTGTGTCAAATTTGTTTCCTCTTGCAATCCTGCGATGGGTGCTGCTAATGAATGTGCAGGCTGCAGTACTGCTGGCTGTTGTGCCTGTGGTGTACCAGTCATCTGTCTGGTCATGGGTGTCGAAGTTGTTACTGTCGCAGTGGTCGATCGCCGCTCTGCATTGTTGTATTCTAGAGCACCGCAGAGCAGGATCACCATCCAACAGACTGCAAGCACTCGCGCCAAGTAGCAACAACAAACAAGGACCAGTGCCAATTGCTTAGGAGCAGCATGGAACAACAAAGGCGAAGGAAAGAGCAAGCGTCACAAAGGCAAAGGCTGAGGCGGAAACGGGACAATGACAAGGGACGAGCAGAAACCTGTACAATCAACCGGTCGGGCAAGAGATCTGATCTGTGCATAGGTGCTGATGTTTCCTGTTTGCCGCTGTAGGTGTTGCTGGCGTGCTCCCTGTGTCTCGTTGAGAAGCGTTGCGATTTTAGCAGCGTCTGGTAGTAGAGTGTGGTTGTCTGGTTTGCGCCAAAAAGTTGGAACTCCACGACGCAAAGCTCTCCTCAAACCTCTGTTCGCCGAGCTGTGGCTTGAGTGGCCTTGTCAGGTACCCAACGCTCCTTGCGCCAAGCGTGATGGAGTATCTTATAGTTGTCCCGCGCATGTGCTCGCCCAGATGTAGTGTAGGTTGGCACTCAGTTGTATTCGTTGCTCTGCTTCAAACGCGGTGCGCTCTTCGGTGAACCGTGGTGGATGTATCTTGTACTTGTGTACTCCTTCCAGCTGCTTTTGCGAGCGCCGTTCCTTGTGTGGTGTATGGAATGCCAGATCTTTCCCAGCTGTGTAACTGTGTTCCCTTCCCCGTATCATGTTATAGCAGGAGCAACTTGTAACCTGTTTCCCTAAAGCGAACGCGCGCGGGACCAGCACGCTTGCTGTTTCCTGGCTTGGGCGCTGACGTATTGAAGGCTCAAGTCTGCCCACAGGCTCAAGGCCTGGAAGTGCAACGAGGCAACGCATGCGCAAGAGTGGATGTGTTTCATACCCTATGATGGATGTAGCTCTCATTTGCCCCATGCGACTTGACAAGCATCAGCTCATCCTGCGCAAGGAGGTCCTTTTTTCAAAGTTTAAACTGAAATAGCAAACCCAGTCAAACGTTTTCTTTGAAAAGGAAATCCCAGGTATTTTGGTTTTCAAAGTTAAGAGTTATTGGGTATGTCTTTCCTTGTTAAGTTCTATTCAAAGTCTCACTCGGAAATGGGAGAGAGCGTCTTGGGAAAGGAAGTCCTCTTTGAGGTTACTTTTGCGTTTGCTTGCTTTCGGGTCATTGGCTCTAGAACCTTTCTGTGTCATTGGCTCCAGACTTTTGTTTCTCTACTTGTGATGTGTGGCTCCAATATAACGGTTTGTTTGCACCACCTGACCAGAGGACTAGGACAGAGGTAGATCCACACATTCCATTCGGGCCTGGATTCTGGAGTTGCGTGGAGCCTGAAGCTTCCAGATTGTTTTCAGGGATGTCATTTTTGCTGCTTTGAAGGAAGAGAACATTGAAATACCAAGGAAAACGAAAACAATTCCATGGCAAGTATCACACACACATATATATGTATATATATATAGAGAATTTGATCATATGTATGTTATAGATATTCACGCGCGCATTTTGTGATCATACGCAATGTGTGTAGAGGTACACTTTATTCATTCTCTACGGAGAGAGCCAGAAATGCAGTTCTAGATGCGCTATGCCTCGAATGTATGTTACACACTTGCTTTGCTCTTGTATGATTGGTCAGCACCAGGTTTGAGCGTTTTTGCAGATGGGGCCTGAATCCCTGTCCGCCGTGGCAGTAAGCCTGGGTGTTTAAGGTGGTAATTAGCCCTAATATAATGGACTAGAGGCTCTCGGCAGTCACACCTTCGAGGACCAACGCCCGTAAGAGCAGCTTACTTGAGGACCAACGGCCGTTGGCAAATCCCGCGTGGAACTTGGTTTGGCCCAAGTCGTTAACCCACCTATGCGGCTTGATGTTTTGTGACTTCTTTTGGATTTTCCTTGCTCTTCTCATCAGGGAGACCTGCATTAAGACCTCTCTCAAGGTGAGACCGAGTGAGTCCAGCAACGCGGGCCACGCAACATAAAGTGGCATCCGGCTCAACAGGCCAAAGCCCATCTGAAATCGACACGTGTTCTTGCCCCCAAAAGCCAAGCAAATGTGTACGGGGAGGTTTTAAATTTTATCCTTGCAGAACCACTGTATCACAGCTTCTTGCTTTGCCCGCCTCCCAGCTTTGTGCGGAGAGTGCCACGCCAACAGTGCAGGACCTTGAGGCGACCAAGGGAAAATCATGGGAAAGCGCTCAACGCATCTTTTGCTCACGGCTGCAAAAGAACGTGAAAAAGTGAGTTGCTGGACATGTTGTTTTTTAGGTCGGCTGACGACTGCTTGTTTCAGATAATAAGACCAACAAAAGCTTGACTTTGTCTGTCACATGGAAGGAAGCGCTGCGGGGCTTTGCCTACCGGGATCGGCCACGCGGGTAGGCGCAGGAAACAGTAGAAGCTTGCCTGCGCATTGCGCTGGATGAGCAGCTTGCCAACATGTTTGGCGCAGGAAACAACACGGCAAACCCGCAGGAAGTCCGTGCGTTTGAGCAACTGCTTGAGATTGCAAAGGCTACAACAGCTATATTTCCTAAGAGTTGGCCTCTTGCAGAATAGTTTCCGACAGTCTGAAGAAGAGGGCTGACCTTGTGGGCAGACACGGGGGGCTGTTTTTTCAAAGATACTGCTAGGCAACGACAGCCCTAAGCTTTGACCTAGGATTGTTCATCGCGCCAGTTTCAACATCATGTTTTTTGCTGTTGATGACTTTTGTCATGCACTACTATGTGACGAGTTTTACTTCGGGCCACTGTCATTCTTCTACGGCTGCGGCGCGCGCAAACACAGTGATCAGTGTTCAAAATTATGAAATTGTGATCAGCCGTCGAGCCTCGCTGTGGCTCGAGGCCTTTTAGCCGGCAGAACCCTGCGCGTCCATGGTTAGGGCGCCATGGCGCTCGACGGGTTCCAGGGCCATTTTTTGACATGCTCTACGATGACGAGCGGAACAAGGTGTCTGTCAGACATTCGGAGTGCCCGGTAAACATTCCTTCGGGGAGAGCCACTTGTGAACCGGACATTTGGCAAATCACAATGTTTTCTTTGGGACCTATGTGTAGGTATGAACAGCCTCAGATTGTCTCTGGCCCCATTGTTTGGAGCGCCCTATCAACAATACGACCGCGCAACACATGTGTTGGTTTCGGAGATCTGGTGTCATGTGCCAGAACAACGCATGACTTGTAGCTTGCCCGCCAAAGGCCTTCTACGCAGATAGGGTGGGTTGAGGTGCTCAACTGCTAGTATGAGCCGATGTGCTAAAATATGCTGAAAATGATAGCAAACGCAAATTGTAAACCGCGTTGCCCGCCTCGCCCCAGCCAAACGCGCAGCGTCTCTGGTTCGACTGCAAGCAGCAGAGCTGGTCAAGTGGCGATTCAGCCATGGACAGGTTCTGGCGTTGTTGGACTAATTGATGCCGCAGACAGGACCAGGAGTGAGTCATGGAGCCAGCAGACAGGGTGAGCTGGGCCTTGCCTGCGTTGCTGGTCAGGTTCAGACACTGTAGTCTCAGTCCCAGACATGTCAGGTTGAGACAGTGTCGTTTTGCTTGGGTGAATTGCGCAAGGCCGGACAGGATCTTAGGACCAGCAGACACGGGTGAGGGGGGGGTGGCAGAAATTTTGGGGTTTGGGGAAAAGCTTGGGAACAGAGATCTGAGCGCCCTTGGCCCTTGGAGCAAACGCATGTTTCATGCTCTGAATCAGCAGTTTTCCTCGTGGTTTGCGCGCCTCTTCTTGACGCAGCGTTGCAGTGACAGGGCAACGCACGAAGCCTGGTTCCTGCTCGGAATTCGCAACCTTTGTTTTAAGCAAGGGTAGGGCACAAGGTGAACATTGAACATCAGGTTGACCACCTGGGCATTACAATGCTGGACAACCTGGAAGCGCTACACTTTTGTCCGAGAGGTTGACCGACGTGGGCTAGAACACGTTGTTTCTTCTGTTCTTCAAATTTCATGGCAGCCGTCTATTCGTTCGAGTGCTCGCTTTCGGGAGGTGTCCAGTTTTTCAACGTGACGTACATTCTTAGCGACCTGTGCACATCACTGCATCCCTGCCAGGCGAATGTTAAGAGCACACCCCAGTGCACTCGCTCAGCGCTGCATCATGCCAGGAAAATGGGAAAACACCCGCTCGGGTGCGCCCGCTCAGCACTGTATCCATGCCAGGCAAATGGGAAAAACACCCGCTCAAGTCTACCCGCTCAGCGCTGTATCCATGCCAGGCAAATGATAAGAACACCCGCTCTCAGCACTGTCTCCATGCCAGGCAAACGCCACTCGAGTGCACCTGCTCACCACTGTATCCATGCCAGGCAAATAGTAGGAACACCCGCTCAGCTCAGCGCTGTATCCATGCCAGACAAATGGTAAGAACACCGACTCGAGTGCGCCCGCTCAGCACTGTGCCCATGCCAGGCCTGTGGTAAAAACACCCGCTCGAGTCCACCCGCTCAGCACTGTATCCACGCCGGGCAAATGGTAAGAACACCCGCTCAAGTGCGCCCGCTCAGCACTGTATCCATGCCAGACCACTCAGCACTGTATCCACGCCAGGCAAATCTGAAGAACACCCGCTCCAGCGCACCCGCGCAGCACTGTAACCATGCCAGGGAAATTGTGAGATCGCCCGCTCGAGCGCACCCGCTCATCACTGTATCCAAGAGGTTTGAACACCCGCTTGGGTGCACCTGCTCAGCATTGTATCCATGCCAGGCAAATCGTAAGTGAGCGCTGCGCCCGTGCAAGGCACATGGTAAGAACACCCGCTCAAGTGGACCGTCTCAGCACTGTATCCCTGCCAGGCAAATAGCGCTGTATCCATGCCAGGCAAATGGTAAGACACTGTATCCATGCCAGGCAAATGGTAAGAGCGCCCGCTCAAGCCAAGGCAAAGGAAAGCACCCGCTTGCACCAGCTCAGCGCTGTATCCATTCCAGGCAAATGGTAAGAACACCCCTCAAGTGAACACCCACTCGTGAGTCGCCTCCATGTATCCATGCCAGGCAAGCGGTAAGAACACCCGCTCGAGCGCACCTGCTCAGCACTGTAGGCAAGTGGTAAGCACACCTGCTTTAGTGGACCCGCTCGTTGCCGCGCGAATGGTAAGAACACCTGCTTGAGTGCGCTCGCTTGCGCTGTATCCATGCCAGACAAATGGTAAGAACCCCCCAGTGCACTCGCTCAGCGCTGCATCCATGCCAGGCAAATTGTAAGAACGCCCGCTCGAGCGCGCCCGCTCAGCACTGTATCCATGCCAGGCAAGTGGTAAAAACACCCCGCTCGAGCCGCTCAGCGTTGTATCCATGACAGACAAATGGTAAGAACACCCCACCCGCTCGGCGCTGTATCCATGCCAGGCAACCACCCTCTCGGGTGCACCCGCGATGCTGCCGAAGCCGGTGCGGGGATCCTCGTAGACGGCCTTGATGCAAAGGGTAGGGCTCTCAAGCGCACCTGCGCGTGCCAGGCAAATGGTAAGAAAACCTGCTCACGCGCACCCGCTCAGCATTGTATCCACGCCAGGCAAATGGTAAAAACCCGCTCGAGAGAACCCGCTCAGCACTGTGTCCATGAATGGAGCTTTTAGGGCACAAGCCCGCTGACTTGCTAGGAGCCGGTTTGAGGGTGCATCTCCGGAGGAGTTTCGCAGTTTCGCACGTGGGTGAAGGATCTGGCGGTGTGGCAGCATGACACAGACATTCCCAAGGCCAAGCAGGGGGTCAAGGTTTTTAGAGCGCTGTCAGGGGTGGCTAGGACGGCAGCGGGTGAGATTTCCGTGAGGCTTCGGAAGACCTTAAAGAAGCACTTCCAGCCGTACTTGCAGACGGCTATGCCTAAGGCCTTTGAGAAGACCATCTACGGAGGGCAGCAGAAGGCGAAAGAAAGTTGTGGGGACTTGAGTGAAGAAGGGGTGAAGCTCACGTGGACCGTGGGCAAGTACAGGGATTTTGTGGTCAAGGCATTGAGGACACTGGAGAAGGTGCAGAAAGAGAAGGTCGGCAAGAGCTATCTCGTGGAGGAGCCCGAGGGTCATTTTTATGGAGATGGCTATAAGGAGGACTTTGCGGAGGCGTCGGATGATGGCTATGTCTACCTCGGCGAGGGCAAGCTGAACGAGATCTATGAAGAGGAAGAGTTGGCTAGCAACGTACCAGGAAGTCAGAAAAGCCATCCGAGATCAGAAGAAGGGCCGCGGATACTACCCTAAGGGCAAAGGCAAGGGCAAGGGCAAGCCTCGTGGTGAACAAGTACATGTGGAGATGCTCAAGCTCAGGACCAGATGCGCCAGATGCGGAAAGGTCGGACACTGGGCGAAGGAGCGCAGGGCGAGCCAAGGCCGGAGTAAGGCTTCTGCATTTGGAGTGTCGCCGGCATCTTCACATCAGGCGAGTTCTCAGCAAGGATTCTTTCTCACCTCAGATTGCCAGGACTGCATGTTTCAAACTCTTGGAGTCACGCCCAAAAATTGCTGGCCGAGAAAGAGACTACAACAATCCGTGTCGTCTGATTGGGGCAGCCGCGCTACACTCCAGGCAGAGCTGGCAAACACGGGCTGAAACCACACTGCTTGGACAAGGTCGGTCGTGCTAGGGGCACCGGAGGGCAAGCTCAAGCACATACTTATAGTGGAGATGCCCATTGGTTTGGCGGGCATTTGCGTTGTCATGGAGGCCACGGTTGTCAAGGAGGATGTGCCGCTGTTGATACCTATCTCCCTTCATACAGATCCCACTGGTCTCAGCTAAGCTCCCTTTGCATTGGACATGTGGCCACGAATGTGTGCGACAACGGGAAGGCATGGCCACATGCACCAGCTGTTGACCAGATGCGGTAGCCATGACAGTTCAAGAGAAGCCTCAACAGCTGGCGCACGACGTCAAACGCAAGGAGAGGAAGCACAATGCCAGTCGATGCTCGATCTGCTTGCTCTGGTGTCTCGAGTCACTCGGCAAGGGGCTTTACCCGGCATAAACAGTGGAGTCCCTACTGGTGCATGCTACACGCCCAAGCCAGAGAGCGTCGCCTTCGAGCAGCACAGGTTTGCGGAGATTTCAGAACGCACCAGTGCTACCTCCTCAGACGCGCATGCATCCACCAACGTACAGGCCGGACCAACGCAACCGCGCGGCGGAGTACCTCAAGATTGCCAGCGATCAATACTCGGGAGATGTGGCGTGTAGGATGTCATCGGCAGTGGAGTGTCACGGCGGAGCAGATGGAGGCGGCGAAGGACAAGAAGCGCAGGGAGCGTAAAACTGCAGCCAAGAAGGCGGAGAAGTCGGCGGCGGCAAGAGAGTGCGATTTTTTTGTGGGGACAGGCGGTGAACTCGACGGACCCGGTCAAGAGGAACAGGGACATGGTGATGGAGGGCGAGCAGGAGGATCATTGAGCAATACGAGTACGGCAACAAGTGACAGACGCAGAGCGGCGGTACGAGGAGATCACCCAGGCGCAGACGGCGCACATGGAGACAACAGTGCTGCTCAACAGGTTCAAGGACTGCAAGCACAAGTCATGTTCCTGACTGCGGCGTGACCCCGAGGTGCGAGAGCAGGTGGGGATCATGCTGAACCATGGCGGACCTTTCAAGGACCAGCTTCGAGGGCCAGGGCGTGGAAGAGAACCCGAAGCTAGCAAACATGTGGCGCAGAATGCAGATCGAGGATGAGGATCAACCGGCGAGTACTACCAGCATGCTGGATTCAAGAAGGAGAATGCCGCGTATAAGTTCCACCAAGGCATTCTGCCGGAATGCGCCGGGGGCATCAAGGTCTATGGCATCTTCGGCGAGGAAGCTCTCGATCCACTACGCAAAGAAGAACCGGTTTGCCTTCGAGTAAGCGAGGGAAGCGTGTGAGAAGCTGAATAAGCGGAACTGTACTCACCGCCAAGAGTTGCAGCGACGGCAGAACGGACTGGTATGTCTGCAGGAACCAGCTTTGATTTGGTCACTGGGCACCACAGAAGATCATCGGCGATGTGTGCGGCAACTTATGGAGGAGGATCCAGACCTGGTGTGGTCTGTCCCCCGTGTGTTTTTTCTGTACAGAATTGGAGGCACGCGCGGATGAAGGCAATCCTGATGCTGTTGAAGGGCTGGGAACATTTGCAGTTTGCGATGAAAGTCTTTGAGTGGCAGGTGCGAAGAGGCAGATGGAGAATGTTCGAACATCCCACAAGGTCACGGCCATGGGAGCAAGAGTGTGTACGACGCGTACTTGCTCAAACCCACCGACAATGGAGACATGCTGGCGAAGAATCTTCAGAAACGATGCGACGGAAGCCACGGTCACGTGCACCTTCTTCATGGATTGGCTACATATGCTCAGGAGTACCCAGACAGGCTGCGCGTGGCCATGGTAAAGGGTGCGACCAGGGAGAAAATCAAGGCAGAGCGTGAGAGGCTGTCTGTGCACGAGCTTGAGAGAAGGGCGCGTGGAGCTGTGATGCTGGTTACTCGGCGCTTTCGTGGAGGCGGAAAGATGCTGACAGCTGGAGAGGCTTAATGGCATGGATGGAAGACGGCTGGAAGGAGCTAGAACGCCGGGCACTGCGGCAACTATGGTTCTTCTTGATCAACGTTAAATCAAGGTCAAAAGGCCCAAAAAAGAGCCTCTTTTTTCTGTCAATTTTCTTGACCTACAACAGGAAAACGCAGGTTTTGAGCTTCCCTGTTGGCAAATTGACTGAGGATAAGCCTTGTTGTGGTTGTTCCCTCCGCAGGGAGATAACGCCGCGCTTCTGACTTTCTCAAAGCACTGCAAATACCAGCGTGGGACGCAGAATGCACTGGTATTTGCAGTGAATCGCGGCAGCCTTCTCTTCGCGCTTCTGACGCACACAGAGTACTGCAAATACCAGCAATTTCTTGCGTCGGGCGCAGAAAGCACTGGTATTTGCGGTGAATCGCGGCAGCCTTCTCTTCGCGCCATCCATGCATGCCAAAACTCTTGCGCTCAAGCGCGTAGTCGCAGCACTGCGCACACGCCCGCCACCTAAGAAGCACACCCGCTCAAGTGAACGCGCTCAGCAGCGCTAATAAGCACACCCCGCTCAAGCGCGCCCGCTCACCAAGCGCACCCGCTCAGCAATACATCCACGTGCCACCTCATAAGCACACTCGCTCAAGTGCGTATCCACACCTGCCACCTAATAAGCACACCCGCTCAAGCGCACCGCTCAGCAGTGTATCCACAAGCACACCCGCTCAAGCGCACCCGCTCAGCAGTGTATGCCACCTAATAAGCACACCCGCTCAAGCGCGCCCGCTCAGCAGTGTATCCACGCCTGCCACCCGCTCAAGCGCACCCGCTCAGCAGTGTATCCAGACCTGCCACCGAACAAGCACACCCGCACAAAAAACACACACATGAAAACACAAGAACCCTTTAGTGTGTTTTGCCGGAAGGGTGTGCTGAAAAAAACGTGGTTTCTGAACAAAAACATGTTTCCAGTAGTGAAAGCACAGAAAACATTGATGTTTACCATGGAAAATGGCTTTGCACATTCGTCGTGCCATGATGGGCGCGGCGTTATCCCCCTGCTGCTGTTGTTGTTGTTGTTGTTGCTGCTGCTGCTGTTGTTGTTGCGAAGCCAGATAAGATCATGCCTGCGTTTGGCCAGGTGAGATTGACAGCTCCTGCTGCGCAGGGTTTTCTAGACTATCCTGACGTTTCCCTGATCACAGCGTTCAAATTGCACCGCTCGGCGGGCGAACCCAGACAGTTGATTCAGACGAGCGCAGGGGTCCTGCCAGAAGACTTGCCGTAGTTCGCCAGCAGGCTGGCAGAGACCAAGAAGGACTTGAGGGCCTTGGACATAGGCAGGGCGGGGAAAGTGTGTAGGTGCGCCGTGTTGCAAAGTCCTGTGGCCGGCGAAATTATTGACTTGCGGTCGGTCCCCCAAGTCTTGTGTCGTAGCCGCGTGTTGCCCTTGCAAGCGGCTGCGTGTGTGTGTGTGTGTGTTGATGTTTTTTGCTTTGTTGAATTGGGAGCCTGGGTCGGTAACGTGCGCGCCTTCAACAGCGATTATGTTGCGCAAGTCGGGTAGGTAATGCTGGTGCGCTTGTTGCCAGTTCTGCATGTTTGCTAGCGTGAGCCCATGTGTGTTGCGTCTGCCTGCACCGACGATTTGCCAGGTCGAGCGCACGTGTGTCTCGCAAACTATCTGAGCTACTTCAAGTCGAGTCGGCGAGTTTGCCACAGGTAGTACTTCGTAAGTGCAGCCTGTCAAGCGGCGCAGCGTACCTCTCGTCGGGCTGTGAGAGTATAGCAATGCAAAGGAAGCGACATGCAAGAAGGTTCCTTAAGATTCTTTGAGGCACGGGAGATGCTGTTACGGATTTCCGTAGACGATTTCCAACCCCCTCACATGGAAAATGTGTACATTGTTTCCTTTCTGGTCATCAGAGACCACTGTTCTACCCTTACTCCATCTTGTGAGCAATCAAGAAAGTAAGCTTAAGTTGTTCCTTCTTAAACCAACCCAAACAGAGGTCAAAAAAGAGAACTTATGCAGCGAGGGTGGGGCCCCCAAGATGAGGTAGCGGCTCTGGTCTGCTGTGGCTCCTGCGCTGGCAGTCGGTTTTTCAGTGGTTCTCCGTTCAAACACCAACACGGGTTTGTTTCCAAACCCCCGTTGCAGGCTCAAAACAAAGTTGGGGCGGGTCGGACCCTAAAATGTCATCAATTTTATTTTAGTTTTTCCGTTAAAGCTCATTTTGGCCTCAATGTTGGACTGAACTCATGTCAAATTAGCATGAGGCAGTCCGCGGCTTCCCCCTTTTCAAGTTGATTCAAGGCCTGGAAAATGTCAGACTGCAGCTACTACATTTTGGACATTGCATTTGTTGAAGTCTAAGAGTTGGACCCCCTTGGTTTTCTCATCGAGAAACAACATGAGATACGTTTTGTCCAACTTGGACTCTTCAAACCAAGCCCCCAAAAAGAAGTCAAAGTAAATTGTGATCTGTTAAACCAGTTGGACTGCTTCATTTCATTTTCCAAGAAGGATGGACTAGCCTAATTTTGTTGATAAAATGAGGGGGGTCTCTAAGGCTTCCAAAAGGAAAATGGACTCCCCTTTACGGGGTTTTTGTTTCCCACTCGAACCACCCACTCGTACTCTAATCAACCTTGCTTGGGAGTCTAAGTGTATACCACCCAAACTTCGGGGATTCTTGGGGACAAATGCGATGATCCAAAGGCATGGCGAAAGCTATCACAGAAGGCAAAAATCACTGACACGAAGGTGGTGTTGAGCCTTTCGGGGTTTGACAGAATCTTAACAATGCGACCGTTGGGTTCAGATACGAATGTGTTGGAAGATCTTGAGCAAATTCAGAGAGTCGTGACGGAAGGTCACAAACGACTAATGGTTTGGTTGCACTCCATGCGGCCTCATGCGCTAGGTATGAGGATGATGATGATGATGATGTTTGGGAAGATTATGTTGGGATGATGGATGTCCACACACTCGGAACTCCGAAAATGCCTTGCGCGCCGTGTACTTATGTCCACAGACAAAAGTTGAAAGAGAAGTTTCCGCGATTTCACAATGCGATGGTTTCAAGGCCGGCGGGGAGGAAGGAAATGCTTTCGAACCCTAAAGCTGTCGAAGCTATTCGAAAGGAACGGTCTGGTCTATACAAAACAGTACGTTTTGACATGAAGAGTGTCCGGGAACACGATGATGTGCGAGCAGAAGCTCGTTGTCTTCAAGAAATTGTTCATTTCGCCCGAGCCCATAGAATAATGGTGGAAAAGAACGAACAACTACCGGCCGACGCCCCACGAAAGAAATTCAAGTACCGATGGCTGATGCCATTTTTCATGATCTAGGCAATCGCCCTGCAACATTCGAAGCTTCACGCTGGGCTGACTTCTTAGGATGTGTCGAAGGATGGGAGGTGAACGTTGCCGACGCAATCCAGGCTTACATTCAGGCCCAGATTGAAGGTCCTGCCTTGCGGGTGGAGCTCCCAAGAAAGGGCCGGAGGATGGAAGCTGGAACAAACTCCGAAGACCATGCGTCAGAATGCTGAAAGCCCTTTATGGTCACCCTGACGCAGGGACGGTTTGGGAAGAACATTGCCACAAACCGCAGTGTCTCGGTGGTGTTCCTGTCAATACGGTGACCTCTGATATGGAGGAATTTCTCGAGATGTCTGTTCAGAAGTATACAGTATAAGGGTATTATTGGGAACCATGTCAAGTTGAAGGATGCCAAGACTCCATCGCTTCCGGAGGATGCGAAGGACCATCCAGCGACGGAAAACGCGTTGAGCGCACGTGGTGTAAACACACCTTCACCCCCAATGACCCGTTCATTCCAGGCGAGGCAGTCGAGCCAGATGCGCAGAAACTTGTGCAGGGGGAGCTGGCGCCACATGCAGCTCGTCTAGCAAGCTTCTCCCAATCAACTCTCTGGCGCGTCATGTAGCCAAGTGGAGCAAAGAGGACGAGAAGCGACTGGTCCAAGAAGAAGAAATTGGTTGGGTGGGTTGGTGGTCGATTCGATCAAGTTTAGGTGGCCATGTATGCAGACGCAGATTTTTCGGGATGTGTCGATTCCCTACGGCTTACTTCCGCTAGTGAGCAATAGAAAAAGACAATCCTGTGTGAGTCACTCTACTCCAGAGGCCGAAATTGCAGCGGGTACGGGGTGGTTTGACATCGACCCAATGTCATATTGTATGATGACAATCAGTCCATGATTGCTGTGGCAAGGACTGCTAAGAACCCAACGATGCGGGCGGACTCATGGCATCAGTATTGGCTGTCTCCATGAAATGTCCAAACGAGAAGAGTACACTCTGGTTTACAAGTTGTCATCTAAATGGCAGCCGGCATTTACACAAAAGCCTTTCACAATCCCATTCAGTGGACGCAGGCGTGTATGTTGGTTTCTCTTTTTGATCAGGGTAATCTGGACGATCCGCCAACGTTGGAAGCGTTGACGCCTTTCCGGCCAGCGCCAGGCGTATGGGCAAGTGGTGGGGGATGTTCCGGCACTTCCACATACCCAAACACCCATTGTGCCCAAGGAGGTGTGTAAGCCAGCCGTGACGTCCAAGGTTGGCTTGCACGAGCACGAGGGTTCGCCCATTTTCATTGTGGCCAAACTGCCCAAACACAAGAAGATCAGACCCGCGAAGGAGGACGATGGTGCACGTTGGTTGCGTACAACACGGGTGCTTCGAAACGGAAAAATGGAACTTGAGTCTCGGCATGAAGAGCCCAATCGCTCTAACAACATCATTAGTTATTGGGTGGATCGTGGTGTGTTGTTGTTTCAGGAGGCGGGTTCTGCTGCGACCACGAACAAGGTCAAGACAAGCTCGCCGGAAGCTACGATCTCCAAAGAACAGCCCAAAACCACAACTGGCGAAGACAATTATTCCAACCAGCTGGCGCGACCAAGTGCCCTGTCGATGTCGACCAAATCCATGTTCAGTTCGTGGGGGGTGTATCTGACTGCATCACGGATGCGTGGCGGGACCCCAATGAGATCCGGCAACTCCCGGCTCAATGGAGAGGGAGAACCGAGTTTCGGGTTCCACCCTCAGCCTGGCAGGCAACTCCTGCAGCACATGGCGATGCAGAGGCTACACGAGAGCATTGGATGAATTATCTTTTGAAAGAACCTTTCCGCATTTAGTGGCTGTCGCTCGCGACAGTCCGCAATAGGAGGTGGCTGACGGCGAGGCAATAACTTCCCTTGTCCATGGGGGGAGGCCTACCCATTTCAAACGGCTCAAGACTGACAAAAAGCAGATGAAGCATGCACCACACACAAAAGAACAACATTTTGCATCACACATGGTGTGCTTGTTATGTGTCGTGAAACCTCAAAAAGAACAACGAGGCAAACACAATTGAATATCTCAGGCAGAACGGAAAGAAGGCAAGAACAAAGTTTGCCGTACCCGGACCTATCGGAACTTGTCTCGATGTGCTTGTGTCATTTCACGAACCATTAAGGGAGCATCCTACACTGGTTCTGGCACGCGCAGAGATCGAGAACCATTTTGCCAAAGTAAAGGGGACGGGGACAATCAGTTCGATGACGATTACGGAACAGGAAGACTTCAACATTGGGAAGTTCGGGTGCCAAGTCAGCCCTCCGATCCAACAAGGATGCCATTTTCTTTGCGGGTCCATGCGCTGGCGGAGGTCGGCTTGGAACCAACCCAATGAGTCCAAAGGCGGAAAGACTTGTGCAGATGTCATGGCGCATCGCGGTTGGAAATGGCCATTTGCATTCTCAAGAGCCGACCCTTCAGAATTGCTATAGGGCAATGTTGGGCCCGCTTCTGGCTTTGGGGCCGCTATGTTAAAAAAGGTTTTTCCTCATCGAGGGTACTTTGATTGTTTTAGGGTCCACTATTATAGACAGTTCCACCTAACAAAAAACAACTCGGTTGAAGTAATGGCCAAGAAATGCAAGCCATTTTTAGGGAACATGCCAGATCAAAACCTCAGATCTAGGATCTGAAGTTGCCCAAACCGTTTTTTGGTTGGTGTGAAACCCTTTCAACAGAACAACAAAAACAGTCGCACAAAGGGGATCGCCCACACAAGCCCCTGACCCGCTGATCCTCTTTAATCTGATTGTTTGTGGGGTCCTCTGTAATGATAAGTTTTTTTGAGCGGGGGCGCAATTTCCCAATCAATGCCTGAGCCTTTCGCTTTTGAAGGGTGGTTCATCTAAGCCCTTCCAAGCTCAAAGGCGAAATAAAGGCTTTTAGAGCTATGCCATGTTTTACGTAAAACCTTAAACCCTCGCGTTTGTTTCCTCTAAGGCCGGACAATCCCACAAAGAGGGGGAGCCGACAAAAGCCCTGACCCTCTTTAATCTACTTCTTACGAACAGAAAAGCTTAAACTGCACCTTCGGTATTTCCGATCGGTTCCTATTTCTCCATCGACATGCTTGAACCATGTTGTGTCAGCCTGGCGGGTCGAGAGCACGCATTCCAGCTTGTAGTTTCCGTAGGGTTGCCTTTTTCAACCGTGATGACAACCATCAACTAGGAAATGCCAACTTGGGCAGCGGCAATCTCTACAGCGTCCGCTCAGTTTCTCCCACCAGTACTAATTCTAAAATAACGCGTTGGAACTGCTTTTTGAGGACCGCCCCCCCCCCCCCCGCCAACAGTCATGTTGAGCCCCTTGAATGGGAAATTGCGGGGGGTGGGATCTAGTTAGGTTAGGCCTGGCGCAACTTCGGAAAATGTTAGAACGGCCGAAAAAACAAAAATCCGCACACCGTATTCCAGTAATACCATCATACCTTAGTATATTCATTTTTGAATATCTCAAGGTATTTTACCAAAAGCTGTTTAATCCAGATTGTTCTAGCAACTCCGTTATTTTATTGTCCCTTTCCTTTTTCAACATTACATAATCTTTCTTTTTAGCAAAAGCAAGTTTATATCAGCGGATTCTTTGATAATTGTATTCCTCAAACCTATCCAATGCCATTTCCACGTGCAGTGCTCGTCGTTTTTTCAGGTCTTACTATTTGTCCGCACTCGCACTTAATATTTCCAGTGCACGCTCTTTCTTCTCGCTTTTTCGTATCTATATCTTCCTTGTGTTTTTGATAATATCTTTACCTGGTCTCTCTGCAGTTTTTGCAGGTTTAACGTATTTTATCACTGTTATCATCTTGAAAGCTGAATAGAAGCTTATTGCATTTACATTTAGAACACTGTTTTTCGTCCATACCACCTGAATAAATAAACATACTATTTCTTCAAGTACATTTTTTACAACAAATAATTAGTCAGTTTTCAACATTTGGATATTCCGAAGTTGCGCGTGGTGCTCCTTGTGGGATTTTATCTTCAACACATAAAGCGCTATACTTACATTATAATTATAACATCTAAGGGTATACATGTTATAATCGTAGTATGGTAAAGCTTTATACTGCTACCAGCATCGTTCAAATGATACCACCAGTATCGTTCAAATGATACCACCATTGTCGCCCCAACCGATACCACCAGTGTCGCCCCAACCGATACCACCAGTGTCGCCCCAACCGATACCACCAGTATCGCCCCCACCGATACGACCAGTATCGTTCAAATGATACCACCAGTATCGCCCACCTTATACTTCCAATATCAAATTCAAAACCCTGAATCCGTCAAACTCACCAAGATTTCACAAATTAATTCGCTAGGTCTTTTGTATAAATCTTCCTGCTTATGTTTTGTTTAATTTTCGCCGCATTTTTCCTTAGTGCCTGATGGCAACGTTGCGCAGTTTCAATATGTTTATTATTCCGGATTTTCCACAACCCTTTTTACATAAATCTCTCGGTTTCCAAGTTGTAATGTCATTCCATACTTACAATAACCAACATCTTTAAAATCAAGCTCATCCATAAACTCCTGATTTTTTTAGATAATCCGGTTTGGTGATTTTCGAGTATATTGTATTTAGGATTGCAAAAACTTAAATAATTCCAATAGTTTTAACTATTATGTTGTTAGCATATTCGATATTCCTAACTCCTGTAGTTTTTTGCTTTGCTGTATTCGGTGCACGGGGGGCTACTCCAAATAAAACCTAATCCTGTATCAGGTTGGAAGGCTTGGGTTTACAGGCTTCATTCTACAAGGAGCGTATTGGATCATGCGGGGCCTTTTGGCTCAAGTATGATCCAAACTGGCTAAATTTTAACTGCTGGTTTTGCGTGTTCGGCAAGGGTTACTTGTCGAATGATTGCAGTTCCAGGAGTCGATTTGGCCGTCCACACGGATCGGCCGATTTTGTCTGCAGGCGCCTACATCGACTTCAAGCGCCATGTGGGCACTCTGCTGGAGCAGGGGAATCATGGCCAGGCCCGGCTGCTCTGGCTTTCGGCTGTGGAAATCTTGCATGCCCCCTTCACGCAGGAACCCATTCCCCTGGTTGCTAGTGGGGAGATACCCCACCTTCAATTTGCACCATGCACCGTTGACCAGTGTGCAAGATGTGACATGTCTCGGGGCGGCTTCAAGTTCCCGTTCATCGGAACCTGGTGTCGGCGTGCAGTCTTGGTTCAAGACGGTGCATCTGCAGAGGAGGCCTGGGCCGCCTATAATGGGTGCTATGAGGAGGATCGCCTGTCAGAGGCCATGGTGGCTGAAGCAGGCAGTGGCCTCCGCGCCCAGGACATCATCCCGATGTACGTCTCCGCCATCGCTGGGCGAGTGGAGTCGGGTGACCTTCCCTTCGTCTCCTTCCGGGGCTTCTTGGGGGCCTGGAGGCGATGGTGTTTGGGGTCTCGGAGGTGGACCGAGCCCTGGCCCAGGGAGAGCGACTCCCTGGCCAAAGCCACAGCGGGGAGGCTTCTCCGTGGGTGGCTGGACGAAGGGAGGAGGAACCTCCCTTTGACCGGGCTTTGCGCCTACTGCGGCAGCAGGGCTCACTCCGTTTGTGCGTCATGTGGTATCCACCGATGTGAAGCCTGCCCCATCCGCTGCTGCCAAGGCTCTACGCTGGGGGTTGCTGCTCGTAGCTATGGCGTTTCGCGGTGATGCCACGCCTGGGCGCTATGCCACTGAGGCCATGGAGCACTCCGGGGGCGACCCGGGCGGCTCTGGTGAAGGGCTCATGTCCCGAGTCCAGGAGGCCAACGTCCGTGCCTTTCGGCAAAAGCATGGGCTGATGCAGGACTCCGACTTCGGCTTCGCCTTCGAGGCCTTTGACGACGCTGTGCGCGTGGGGGGCCACTTCGTGGCCGCTGATTGGGCACGGGTGCGGGCGGAGCAGCAAGCCCACCTTCTCCCGGCAGCTGCGGCAGTGGTGGAGGTGGATCCCTGGCGAGTGACGCCGGTGGGGCCATCGACCCTCCGCCGGCCAGCGGTGCGGCTCCCAACGAGCAATGTGGGCCTGCGTTTGAGGCAGAACCCAGACAACGCTGAGGCGGTCGGCCGCAGGGTCAACTTGCTGACAGAGGCCTTCATGAAGCTGGGTGTCCTCCGGCCTCGGCGGCATGACAACCCGAGGCGCTACGCGGACTGGCAGCAGGCAGTTCGAAGGCTGGCTCAGGAGCGAGTCACCCAGTCTGAGGCGACCACGATCCTGAACGCCGTGAGGACGTTCCAGGAGCTCTCGCTCTTTCTTGCGGCCAGGGATGTGCAGGACCCAGAGGAGTTGGACTTCCACGCCTTCCTTGAGCAGGCCATGTCGCCCTCGAGAGCTCTGCAATCCTTGCGCTGGTTGTCCAACAACGGCAGGCTGCAGTGGCAGTTGGACCGCCTGAAGCCCCCCAAGGTCATTGGGAAGGTGCGCAAGGCGAGGTCCCAAGCGGTGGTGGTGGAACCACCCATGTTGCTCACCCTGGAGGGCAAGATCATCGAGATGCAGCAAGCCCGTGATCCTGCCTGGACCGCATCTTTGGCGTCTTGGCTTGTGGCGGCGGGATGCCTGCGCTACAAGCACCTGAGCCTCTCCAGCCCGGTGAAGATCAGCAGGGAGTTCTTCCATGGCCACTGCCACAAAGGGAAGCAGGCCCACAACCGGCAGGGATTCGACTGGAGTGCACCAGCCCGTTTCTCTAACGGTTGGCACTGGGCCGACAAGTGGCTGGAAGAATACCAGGGGCTGGCGCCGGAGAAGCACGACAAGTGCGGCATCTGCTTCCATCCGGTCTCTGGCCAGGCTTGGCCCATTCGGGAGGTGCAGAGAGTTACTGTTAAAACCCTCTAGGCCCCGTGCCGAAATTGGGTAGCAGTTCTGAGGTCCTTGTTGGTGTTGCTTCCCAAGTTCCATTGATCGCCATTTGGCTCAAGACACAATTGAGGTTCAAGATCTGATGTGTGACTGCGGATATCCGTGATTGGCATTAGGAGGAAAACAACTGCTCGCGCCGCACTGTCAGGACTACTGTTGTGACTATCATTCCTTCTTCCTTACAACGTTTACACGGGTTCGGCTATAACGGCATCGTCCGTATACACCTTTCTACGTGGTTGGTATTGAAGCTTGAGGGTTCGGTGCACAGCGTCCCACGGGACGTCACCTTGCCGTCTCTTGACAGGTTATCAGCCGTAACTACAAGCTCTACACTGGACTGGGAGACAGCTGGTTTATTGCGGGTACAGGGACAATAAAGGAACGATAACCTACACAGTACAATGGCGTCTTCGGCGAGCCCAAGTACTGCAACTTTTGGGAACAGCAGCTCAGAGGGATCCAATGGATTGATGGCTCTTCCTGCGGTGATGGATATGGTTGCGGATTCACAGGATGAACCTGG
Organism: Effrenium voratum; assembly: GCA_963377175.1. Classification (NCBI taxonomy): domain Eukaryota; class Dinophyceae; order Suessiales; family Symbiodiniaceae; genus Effrenium; species Effrenium voratum. The sequence continues at coordinate 649,300 of CAUJNA010000569.1, read as the reverse complement.
GAGCGGAGGTTCCGCGCTATTCAGCGACATATCTACTCCCACAAGATCATGGAAGCAGATCGATGTTCATCAGGAGTCGAAGAAAAGAGAATCCCCACCGAGAAGATCATCATCTTCGCCTGCGACACCACGGACGTCGCAGAAGGGCGTGAGATCGACCTCGAAGGGTGGGAGGTCAAAATCACCCACCAGTGCAGATTTTCGCGCCGTGATCAAAGAGAAGAATAAGATGGAGGTGGAGATCGGGGAATATCAGAAGACACTTGATGAAATGTCGGCAGCAATGGCGAATCTTAACCAAGAAGACTATGGAAGCACCATCCGGATCCAGGAGCTGGAAAGACGATGCGAGATTGCCAGCAAGCAGTCGGGACATCTAGTGAGTCACCACCAACACCACATGGCTGAGGCATGGCGCAAGTTTGAGGAAGAAGCCCAACAGATGCGCAAGGTGGAAATGAACGCATTTCAGTACGGGGAGAAGAAAGACATGGAGTCGAATATTATAATGCAACAGATGAGGCAAGCTGAAGGAACTATCATGGAGCAGAAGCGGGAGATTGCATTGATGAAATCCTACATGGCAAGCGAGAAGTCGGCCGCGCAGGAATCAGCTATACGTGCAAATCAGATACACCGTGAGGCTTCACAACAGATATCAGCTTATCAGCAACAGATCAGAGGCATAGAATCTTCTACATCTATCGAGAAGTTCAACGAGGAGGAGATGGTCCAAAGTCTGAAATCACAGTTGGAGCATGCACTCGTCAAGCGCCCCGAGACGTACTCTTTGGAGGACTCCAGGGAACAGCTGATGACGAGGCTGAATGACGTTACAGTATTTGCGGAACAGGAATCGAAGAGAGCGGATTGCTTGCTTCGTGAAAAAGAAGAGATCGTCAAACAGTATGAGTCCGACGTATCGATGAAGGACCAGATGATTGCTATCGAAGGTGGTCATCGTCAGGATGCGATCTTGGAGTTAGCCCAGGTCAAAGAGGAGAAACAAGAGGAACGGTGCACGATGGACGAGAAATCGAAGGAGGCTGAGTACTGGAGACTGACAGCCAAGGGAATGTACGATGAGTACCTCGAGGAGATGCATGAGCTTCAGAGACAACTGAAGGAAAGAGAGGCGACGCTCAAGCAAGAAGAGAGTTTTGTGCGCCAACTCGATGCTGACAACGAGGAACTACGTGCACACAAGAAGCTGGAGACACAGGAAGCCTCCAGCAGCAAAGATGGACATCGTGAACGAGCAGTAGTGAAACGCGCTGAGGGAGGAACCCAGGCTAATTCAAGTAGGATAGACAAGAAGGTGGCTGGGTTAATCCCGTCATCGTCTTCGAAACAAATCCCTAATTCGTCGCTGATGCCAGGTTCGATCCTCTTTCCGTCTTTCGGTGATCCAATGATCGATGTACACCTATCCCAGATGCAAGGGGTTGTTGGGCATGTCCCACAATCCACTACTACGACTGGTGGTGGTGATGGAGGGGGAAACAACGGTACTACGCCCCCATTGGATTACGGTGGATTCCCGCCCAATGGGAATGGGCAGGGAGCGGGTCGACGTCAGTTGAGCCTCGCTGGTGGCGGAGGAGGACCTCCGGATGATCCACCCGATGATGAGGATGAGGATGACGACGACGAAGGAGATGAGGAAGACGAGGAAGAAGAAGAGGAAGAAGACGATCGGGCACGGAGGAGACGAAGGAGATCGAGAGATAACCGAGAGGTCAAGAACGACCGACCGAGAATCTCGAGGAAAGAGGCCGAAAGGGTATCTATTCCGGCCTGGCCAAAGATCCATCAACTTGACACCTGGAAGATGCAACTGCTGATGAATGTTCTGAGCGCATGTGCAGATCCAGATACCGACGCATGGACGAAATGGCTGGAGCAGGCTCTTGGGTTGAACCCAGACCTGGATTTGCTTAGCGATTCAGGTGGCGACAGATTTGCTACGATAGATATTAAGATGGCCATGGGCATGCAGAACATGCTGAAACAAGCACCTGACGAAGCCAAGGACGTATACCTCGATGCTACACGACACTCTGAACTACGACATCAACAAGGGGTGATCGTGAAGGGACGAGAGTTGGTGGCATTAGTTATGCAATCATTCAGAACTTCCGATAGAACGGATCTTGTCTACCACATCGAGCATTATTCAACCTTGACTTTCCTGGCGACAAGAACTTGGTCATGTTCAGGAACAAATGGTATGATTTGCTGCTGAAGATGAGGAGCGAGGACAGACCCAGTAAGCTGGCTCTCAGAGACATCCTTTACAGGAAGATCAAAGGGAGCAAGAAGATGGAGTTCGGCCTCAATGCCTACCATAGACTACCGGACAAGCATCCTCAGAAGACGTATGAATTCTTATTGGCGTTGATCGACTATCAGATCAAGGCAGATCGGGAAGACCTGATGCTCGACATGAAGGAGAAATCGGTCAAGTCGATGATGAAGTCAGGCGGGAAGGATGCGGCTCCAGCAACTGGCAAACAGGAGAACCAGGGTGGCAAGGGCAGAAAGGGGAAACCCGGTGGACCTGACGCCGCTCCTGTGCTCCCAAAAGCCAAGGCAAAGGGCCACGCTGGCAAGAACGGCAAGTCCGACGGTGCCCGCGACAGAGGCAAGAGTCCGGGCGGAAGCAAGGATAACCCCTGTTGGTACCACTTCAAATCGGCGAAGGGGTGCGTGAAAGGGAATGAATGCACTTTTTCCCACAGCAAGAAGACGGAGCATAAGTTGGAGAGTATGTCCAAGGGGAAAGGAAAGGGCAAATCCAAATCCAGATCATCGTCACCAAAGAGAGATGATGGAGCATGCTTCGCGTTTCAGAAGGGGAAGTGCGATAGGGGGAGCGCTTGTAAGTACAGACATGAGCTCATCAAGAACAATTCAGCTCCAGCAACGTCAAGTGACAAGACACAAGCCAAGTCGAAGGCTGCCGCCAAAGCCGCAGCGCCTGCCATTGTGAGGAGGGCCATCGCGATGCCTGCGATAGTCCTGAAGCAATCGGCTCCTGCGGGGAAGGTAAGCTTCAAGAAGGACGTTGATCATGTCGAACCGGACGAAGCCGAGACTATCTACCACGAGCACGATGACGACGTGATGAGCGAATCATCGAGATGGTCTGGCGAGTCCGAGATCCCCGAGAAAATGGTGTGGTTCAAGGAAGTGCTCGACGTCGACGAGAATGGGGAGATCACCTACCTCGAAGACGAGAGAAGGCAATGGGAACGAAAAGGAGAATGGTACGGTTATGAGGACAATGAGAATGAGCCTTATCAGTACGTGTACGTCGACGAGAAGAAGTTCAAAAGCAGTGATCATCGTGAATTATCAGCCTATCAAGTCCAACGATCATTGATACGTGCGAAGATACTGAGAGAAGTGGTGGATGATGTATATAAGAAGCACTACTTCCCGGTGACCAAGGAGAGCAGCATAATGTTCGAGTATGATCGGAACAAGGACGAGATCAAGGAATCGGCTGTCGACTGGAAGAAGCAGCATGGTATGCCGAAGAACGTTTTCGCCATGTCAACGTGCATCAGCAAACGGGTGAAATGGTTGATGGACACCGGATGTGGTCATGATCTCATCGGAAGAGCCAAGGCGAAGAGCCTGGGTGTCGACATCGTGAAAGATGACGACGAGATCGTGTTCCAGACCGCGAATGGTTCCACTTCCACATCTGATGTGGCCAAGATAGTCGTGGACGAGTTGGACGAGACTGTCGAGCCGCATGTATTGGATGAGACACCCACGGCATTGTCAGTGGGGAGGAGATGCATGAAGATGGGTTATGCATTTCACTGGATGCCTGGTAAACTACCTTTCATGGTTACGCCAAAGCAGGGATTCGTGCACTTGCAGGTCAAGGACGACATCCCGTACCTAGTGAGTGATGGTAAACTTCGGAGTAACAGGCATCGCCCTACGATAGACGACCTCAAGGAGCACTTTTCGGAAGTATTGGCGATGGTAACGAACGACGAGGCAGATCAGGGAGGTGACGATGAGAACGACGTCACACCCGCCGCTGTCGGTGAGTCCGCAGAGGCCGAGGGCGAACACCACGACGGGGCATTCGACTTCGGGCCACCCGGAGGAGCCGGTCCGGTACGTCCGCCTCCCGTGGCTGAGGAAATACCTGTAGATGTTGGGTCAGTCCCGCATCGACATGGTGATGCCGAAGCTCACGAGGAAGAGGTTGATGAAGATGATCCAGATGCCGGAATCGAAGTAGACGTGTACGAAGGATCATCAATAAAGAGGAAAGTGGGAGTCCTCAAGAAGGACGCCAATTCCATAGCTCATTTGCTTACACACAGATACCGGAATCCCTTCTGCGAATCATGCGTCAAGGCAAAGATGAGACACTTCAGATCACGAACGGGAGCATTCAAAAGAGAAGTGAAGACGTTCGGTGACCTGGTGACGTTCGACTTTGTGACGGCATCAGGAGATCATGAAGTGGAAGGCAGGTATGCGCTCATCATCCGGGACATATATACCGGAATTATCATGGCTTATCCCACCGCGAGAAGAGACACTGACTCAGTCGTCAGGGCTATCAAGCACTTCTGCGGGAGGAGGAAAATCAAGCAGGTATATTCGGATGATGGCCCGGAACTGATCAATGCGTGCGTGGAGCTGAAGCTGAACCACGACCTATCGCTGCCTGGACGGCCGCAGAACAATTCCCTTGCAGAAAGAACAAATCAATTCATCATTGACCAGACTTCGGCTTGTCTAGTACATGCCGGTCTACCCACGTGTTATTGGGTGCAGGCCATCACCACTCTGTGCCATCTCATGAACATCGAAGAGGTGAACGGATCGAGTGCATGGATGAGGCTGCATGGCGAGGAGTTCAAGGGCGAGAAGATACCTTTCGGTGCGCTAGTGGACTTCAAGCCGAGTGAAGCACGGGGGGGAAAGAGGGAGAAGTTCGAGCCGAGAGGGGAAACTGGTATATTTGCTGGATATGTGTTGAGCACCGGTATGCATTGGGCAAACAAGTATCGTGCTTGGGCACTTACTGCATTTGCGGGTGCAGAGCTGAACATCAAGAAGGCAAAGGTTCCACCTCGGTTGAGAATGCCACATCAGACGGAGAGGATGATTCTGAAATCTCCTCTGACATTCCCAATACAACAGAAGTACAAGGTTGCCAACGAGACTTTGGAAGGGATAGAGATGTCTATCGATGCAATCGGTCTGGATGCGCGTGACCGCCTGATCGAAGATGAGGACTACGAGCCTGAATTGCTGCAGAGTGACGAGAAGCGACTGCTTGACGATGAGGTCGATCAGATCGCTGGTCTACTGCTCGACGATGGCCCGGAGGTAATCGCCGGAGATCGGGGGGGTCATGCAGGAGAAGAAGATGCTAGACCGAGCTCTTCAAAAGGAAAAAGGAGATGGACACTCCAAGGGCGATGAGAAGGTTGCGAAGTCCGACCTTCCACACGTGTCAGTTGGACTACCTGGGGATGGTATCACGTACGTCAACGACGATGGCAAGGAGGTTAAAATCGACAAGGCCGGAAGACCGTATCCTGTCGGGAAGGATGGATTCAGGCTAATGAAGACATCGAGACCTCCAGAGTTCACTCCTGAAGAATGGAAGATGATGAGTAAATATTACACCAAGGAAGAGAAGGCCGAGGTGAAGGGCGGTGGCAAGAAGAAAGAAGAAGATCCCAAGAGTAAGGAGTCTGAGATTTCCGCGCCGGCAGAGGCACGGACATTACAGATGCCCGGTGGTAAGAGAATTCGAGCGATGCTTCGGAACCGCTGGGGTGGAGTAGAATGGCAGTACAATTGGGGATTGCGGAAGAACATATCAAAGATCAAGAACCCAATGGATGGGAAGCACTTGGCTGAGCTTGAATGGGTCAGGATTGTTGTTAATCCTGTCGACGGGGTGGTTGTTCTCATGGATTCCAAACAGTCCCAAGACGTCATGAGACGAAACGTTCAGCTTGAGAAAGAATTTGAGTGTCTGGTGGTAATTTATGCCTGGAAGTTCAAGTCTGAGGAGCGATCAAAGTCGACTCCAAACTGGACGAAGGCGGTTGCATCAGTCATGGAGAGTCATAAAGACGAAGCTGAGACGGCATCGGGGACGGATCCATCGGTCGACGAATCGACGGACCTCACCTGGTATGAATGGGAGGAGTCTGCTGAGATAGTTTCTGGAAAAGTGCCACTCGCAATGCCTGCGATAGGCGAAGACGGTGAAGCCAAGAAGTACCCATCGATGCCGTGCGTGACTTCTGAGCGAATACAGCACAGAGAGAAAGCTGTGAAAGTTGTACGATTCTTCGACGCTTTAGTATCCAGGCCGGTAGGCCGGAAAGAGATGTTGACCAACCCTGAAGCATTGGCATCAATGAAGAAAGAGTGGTCGGGATTAATCGACCAGGGGGTCTTCGATCTTGGCGCGGTGCGCGAATATGACGCTGTAGCCAGGGAAGCAAAGCGAAAGGGGAAGAAATACACATGGCTCGCGCACATGGCATTTGCGTTGAAAAGCACTCACAGTTGCCTGTTGGTGATCCTAAGAGGAAGTTCAAGGGTAGAGGCGTGTTGCTGGGGAACCAAGTGAAGAACCAAAGCTTTGAGGCTGCGATGTTTCAAGATTTGGGGAACTCCCCTGCTTCATTTGAAGCCTCGCGTTGGGCGGATTTTCTGGGTTGTCATGATGGCTGGGATGTGCAGATGGCCGACGCTGTTCAGGCGTATATACAGGCCACATTGAGAGGCACGCCGTGTTGGATTGAATTGCCACCGGAGGCCGTGCCAAGTGAATGCAAATGGGATAAGTACAGAAGACCAGTCGTCCCGTTGAGGAAGGCGCTGTACGGACACCCAGATGCGGGAACATTTTGGGAGCAGCACTGCGATGAGTCGGTGCGTGCCGTTGGTTTTGAGCCCATCGGCGAAGAATGGCCTTCAGTGTACATTCATGAAAAGCTCCAGCTTGTTCTGGTTGTGTATGTCGACGACTTCAAAATGGCAGGGCCGCAGAAGAACCTTGCCCAAGGGTGGAGCATGTTGCGTACACGTTTGAAGATTGAGCCCGAGACTGGACTTGACATGTACCTTGGTTGCAATCAAAGCAAGGGAAACGTCACTCTCGGGAACGGACACCGAGTAACAACGGTGACCTATGACATGGAACAGTTCCTACGTTCCTGTGTCGACCGCTATCTTGAAGTGGCGGGCGACGTGAAGTTGAATAAGGTTGTCACCCCTGAGTTGCATGAAGAAACAAAGAATCACGTCTCACGGAAGCCTGCCAGAGAGGGGCCGTCAGTCGTGTGCAATTGGTGTAACAATCTTGTGCCCACCGACGGTTCTGCCACAGTGCCGGACCAACGGGGAGGGACTCCTGAGTTGGCCATGAAGGAGCCCGTGCGTGGACACCTTGCTCCGCATGCCGCTAGCGTACTGATGAAGTTGCTGTACGGTGCGCGGATTGCTCGCTTCGATTTGTTGCGGCAAGTGAATCGCCTAGCACGGAACGTGCATAGGTGGACTGACTCCGATGATCGGGGTTTGCATCACTTGATGTGCTATGTGCATCATACCAAACATTGGCGCATGGTCGGTTGGGTTGGAGACCCTATGGACGATGTGCACTTGGCCTTGTATGCGGACGCTGACTTTGCGGGATGCATTGACTCGCTGCGTTCCACCTCCGGTGGACACTTGAATATACAAGGGCCTAATACCCGGTTTCCGTTGTCTGGCAGCTCTAAAAGACAGGGTTGTGTGAGTCACTCCACTCCCGAGGCCGAGATTGTTGCGGCCGATGTTGCCATGAGATCGATGGGTATGCCCGCTCTCAAGCTGGTAGAGCGGATTCTCAAGAAGTCACCGAACTTTGTGTTCTATGACGATAACAAGGCTATGATCGGTGTCGTGCGATCGGGGAGGAACCCCACGATGCGCCACCTTGAGAGAAGCCATGGTGTTAGCATTTCGTGGATGCATGAGATGTTCACACGTGATTACATGTACTTGGCGTATGAGGTCACCGACAGGATGGCGGCCGATATTTACACCAAGGCGTTCAATGATGGGCGCAAATGGAAACATGCATGTTTGCAGATTGGTCTGCTTGACCCGAGCTTGCTGTCTGACCCGGATACCCTCAAGGCGCTCACACCTACGTGTGATCCCAGAAAGGGGACCATGCAGACCGCTTCGGGGACAGTTGACCATTTCCGTACACACACATACCGATCATGCCCCCGGACCTATGGTGGTCTGGATTAACATCCAAAGAGGGATTGCATGAACATGAAGGACATGATCCGGTTGTTGTTGCCAAGGGACCCAGATTGATGCGTGTGAAACCTCCACTCGCGGTTATGACACCGTTTGGGAGCAAGTGGCTTCGTTCCACTTGGTTTCTGAAGAATGGGTCATGGCTCAAAGTTGAGGATAGAGTTGACCCGGGGCTACAATGTGTGCGAATTGATGGTTGGGTTGAACGCGCAGTTTGGCAGTTTCATCCCGTACCGGTCGCTGCACCGGCGCGGGAACGGTCTCCACGACCACGACCAATTCACGTCGGGTCCGGGGATGTTGACATGCAGTCCGTGCTGGCCGCATTTGTTGAAGAACTGTCGAACGAGCGCATAGAGTTGAAGTGTGTTAACGACCTTGCTTTGGAAACGTTGCTCCGATTGAAATTGCTCATGCGTTGTCTGCATATCAATCACGAGCAGCTTGTCCCTGGTCGTTGTTTTGTTCCGTATCGCATTGCGGTGAAGCACAAGCCACAGTTAGCGCCGGGTATTGAACTCGCGATGGTCAAACACGACGGTGGTGTGCTTCGCGCTCCTGTTCATGTCTCGCTTCCTGGTATGAGAACTCGCACAGTCGTCACTCTTTACAGTGTTGACTTGGCTCGGCCCATCGTGCTGATGGCATGTTCCGAACCACGTAACTGGTTCACTGCTCTTGCCCGCCATGACGGGCCGCAGGTTGTCACCATAACTCTGGTTGATGACTTACTGAGCGAGTACGGGGGGAGAATCGCCAGACATGTGCTTACCAAACCTTCCGATTTGTTGTTCTTCGCCGGGCCTTGCACGGGGGGATCATCATGGGCACGCCTCAACAAGACTCGCGGAATTGACACCGCAGAGAAAATCGAGGCCAAACAAAGAGAATTTTGGAGATTGTTTGAACGGTTCGTTGAAATTAAACGGCATGCCATGACAAAACGAGCTGCGATTTTGTTTGAGTTGCCTGGAAGTTGTGATTATTGGAAAGATGAGAGACTGCATGAGGTCGTGCATGATGGGACTAGTCACGAGTTTGATGGGTGTCGCTATGGCTTGAAACAAAGATATGCTAAGAAACCCCTGCCAATCAAGAAACCATGGAGAGTTGTCTCATGGAACTTTGAACTTGGTGGCTCGTTGTCCAAGAAATGCAATGGAAACCATGAGCATGGACCTTGTGCTGGTCGGGAAACCAAAGAAACCCAGTTGTACACGTCTATAATTGTGGGTGTGATCCTTCGCCGTTTTCGTGCTCGAGCAAGGTGCCTCAAACCGGCACCGTTGAAACTCGCTCTTGCTTGCATTACGCGAAGGAGATCGCGGAAGCACCAAGCTACTGCGAGCGAAATCTGCACCACCCCAACTGCACAACCGAGGTGCTGGGCCAGTCCCGAACCTCTGGTGCATACGGGGAGCTGGGTCAGTCCCGAACCCCAGGCTTCAAGGAGGAGCTGGACGAGTTCGTCACCTCAATCTGAAGCTGGGATCGCATTGGGACAATTCCGTGGCTTCATTTGCAGCTGCTTATTTTGGGTTTTCCTGGTTCTGGAGAATATCATCAAGATGACTGCCAATCCGACTGTCGTCAACACGAATGAGTTCTTCTGCGTGCCTGTTGGGAAATCTAGGCAAGCAGCAATCTTCTTGGGAAATTTGGTGAAGAACGCCATCGAGGATGGCAAGAGGATGCCCAAGAGGATGGAGGTGAGCAGCGACCTGGGTATGTGCGTGAAGTGGATCGAGGACATCGGCGTCCCCGCTATTTATGCATACTCAGCGTACTATTCTGCCAAGGGCCGCGGGATGATGAAAGGAGAAGGGCAGTCTATGAGGGTTGCCTTAGAGTTCATCAGCAAAGTTTTCGGACAGCTTTCTGCCGACGAATGTATGCTTGGATGGAGGGAATTCTGCAGCAAGGGAAAGAAGATCGTGTCGGCGCTGAACCAACTTTGCGGTGAGGCAACGATGCTGGCGAAGAACCCCGAGTTGCTCAACGTAACCAAGTACTGCATGGAAGGGGCGGATATGTTGAGATCAATCGCGAACATCTGGGATCTCGCATTAGGCGTGGCCGAGGATAACGATGAACGGTCGTTCAAAGCAGCATTCCACCAGAACACCCCGGTTGGGGAGGTGTACAAAGAATTCATCAACGACGAGTCATCCAGGGCATCGTCATCGAGAAGGTGGAGGAGCTCTGAGGAGTTCCAGACAACTGCAGAGTTTGAGAGGCACGACCGGAGAATCGCAAGATACAGAGATCGAAACTGGGGGAAAGTGTTCACGTTGAGCGTGATCAAGGCTCCCAAGATCGACTCCTACGGTCGTGGTTCCAAGGACGACTACCAGAAGAATTGGGACCTTGGGTTGATCTACCAGAATGAGCTGCAGGCATCGATGAAGAACCTCGCATATGCACTGAGGAGGGATGAGAATGCCAGCCAGAACAACCTATTGCGCTGGATGATCTGTGGGTCAACCCCCAGTGACATCTCCGACGCGTGCATCGGAGCGGTCAATTCGCTCATGTGCGTCTCTTTCATCATGAGGAGATTGCAGCCATTGCTCGGTGAGAAGGACTCCAAAGATCAGTCGTATACAGCTTATTTCCGTCCAGACAAAAGGGAGCTGAACGATCTCTACCGGGAGATTGAGTACGCCAGGGATTTCCTGTGGTGCATCGATATGATCTATGAGTCCAAGCTGCCTGCGATGAACATCAACTCCATCAGTTTGGCACCGCACGCGGCTGACAGGGCCGCTGAGAACCAAGATCGGCGCAAGTGGGTAAGCTGGATGAAGGAGATCGAGAAGAAGGCCGAGAAGGACGTCATGATCGAATTCTTCCAGAATAAATACTGCACGATTCATGAAATCGAGAGGGAACTGGAGAAGTACCCCGAGGATTTCGTGGTTGGGGAAGAGCCGACATGGTGGGTGATGGGCTCATCGAAGACGGAGCCGCCGCGGAAGACGGAGCGACAGCAGAAGTCGGCATCAAGCTCCGGACAAAGGAGCCAAACCGCTGGTGGGCCAGTCCCCCAGCCGGGAGCTCCAAGTGGGGGGTCGCAAGCCAGCGATGCTGTCAAGATCGACAACGAGATCATCGACTCCATTTTCCGAATGAACTCTGGCGGTGACGACGACAGATGGGTAATTATCAACCCAACTGCTGGACACGATACCTACACTTCATTCGAAGGGGGTACCACTTTGGGCGGCGCGACTGTCAATGTGAAATTCAACATAGACAACAATACGGGGTACCCAATCATACAAACTGTATTTGGGCCGTGTCTTGCAGAAGGCAAGAACGCAACATATTGGGAGTGTATGCTGAGATGCCTGACCTCTTCGCTATTGCACTTCGAGGAGAAGACCAGCGCGGAGAAGATCATTCTTTCCTATGTTGGGAAGGGAAATGCGGCATGGCTACAGCTGTATGCTTTCTTGTGTGCCCAAACAGGATGCTTGATTACTGGACGCCTTCCGGGCGCCAAAGCCATCAACGCGTTGATTCAGGCGGAGAAGAACCCGGACAACGCACCTGGACAGTTGAACCGGATTATCAATAGGCAGAAGAGGAGCCCCATTGGCGAGGCGACGATTCGCGACATGATGATCCACAAGAAGAGCTTCTTGGTCCTGGATTGGCCCCTGAGGGCCGTCAACTCGAAAGGGAGCACGAAGACCTTCCAGATGATGGTCAACGAACAGGGATGGACAAACATCGAGGAGAGATCATACTATGGGTCGAGTGAGCAAGTCTCCTCACCCAACGACACGTTGAATATCATCTCCCGATTGCAGAAGCTGGATAAGCTCATCGCTGAACGGCGGAGGCGAGACATGGATGACTCACCAATGTCGGTGCACATCTGGATGTCGCTATATGATTGGGTGTGCATGAGAGGATGCGGATGGCAGGTGACCGCCAACCCCATCATCGACTCCCTGCAGAAGGCGATATCTGACCTCGTCAACACATGCAAGGGCCTGGTCGTGGTGTGCGTGAATCGCGATGTTGCTTTCCATGGTGGAAGAGGGGACTTGGGGACGATCGCCAACAAGGTTAGCGAGATCTGCAAGGCGGCAGGCGCGCTGGTGACCGAGAACGATCGCCTGTGGCGCGTGGTCCACGCGCTCACAGGAAAGAACTACAAGATCCCTGGGAGCTCGAACTTGCAACATTTCCTCCTGAAACGACTGCTGATTGAGAAATCCATCGATGCGGTCGCACCAAGCAACGCGTTTGTGTGTGAGCTGGAGGGGACGTGCATAAACGAGCCCGACCTTCGATTCAACATCCCGAAGAACATGGAGGAATCGAAGGTGAAATTCGAGTACAAGCCGACCTTCACTGCACAGTCGAAGAGGAAACAAGAGCGGCAAGATGAAGGACACGGCGAGCAGGATGCTTTTGGGAAAGCCGATGCCGGTGATCAACGTCTTCGATGGTATACGGTCACGGAGCTCAGCAAGTTTATCTGCGAACTTTGCGCTAAAGAGATGCAGATGAGCAAGTCGAAGGTGCTCGGACCGAATTCGAAGTACAATCCCTCTTCTTGCGTGAACTGTTGCGCGAACTGGAACGCGGACACGAACGGTATTGCAATGTCTATCGAGGGGAAGAAAATGTACACGCGCCTCTTCGCGGAATGCGTGGTGGCAATCCCCGACCTTCAAAACCTCATGGTGGACGTCAACAACATCCAGGCCATGATCACGATCATACGGGAGCTCGCGTATTCAAAGCTGAAGAAAGAGCTTTCTCACGCGGGATTCGTGAGCATGACTGTGGATCAAGCAGCGCAGTTCTACAACAACGGTCACGGGAAGCAATTGTGCGCATCCCGGGATGTGATCGTGTGCAAGAACTCCGAGGGAGTCGAGGAGAGGATGTCCATCTTCTTGATAGGCAAGGATCTCGGCAATGTGGCATATTCGTCATGGATCAAGAGTGTGCTCGACCAAGGAACGATGTATGAACTCCTGGGACAAACCACGAACGAGGAATCCTTGGGAGACGTCGTCGAGATGGTGTTGGGATTCTTTGAGGTGATGTCGTACTTCCAGCACGAACTGCCACTGTGGAAGGATGCATGGAAGATCAAGAGGGAGTTCGAGCAGTCAATAGTGCGACACCTCGCTGGGAACGTGACCCACACGACGGGCCAGAACAGAAAGCGGAACAAACCGTCCGCACAGCTCGGCGTGCCCACGAAGGAGGTGCTTGACATCATGAACAAGGTCAAGCCCAGACATCCACGATCCCTGATCACCGAGCCCTCTGCACAAGGTCCAAGAGAAAGGCCACGGAGGGCGAAGATGAGGGTCTTGGTCAAGCACCAGACCCGAGTCGAAGTTCTCAAGCCAATACTGAGAAGGAAGACAAGAAGCAGCGTGTGATCGACGGGCGGAGAGCGGCACTAGGATTCCTGGAGTCAATGGAGAAGTGCATGGGAGATATGGGGATCTGTAAGAAGTGCGCGAACCTGGCCCACGACGGCGACTGCAAGGACATTGAGGAGGCTGCTGGAAATGAGAAGGCGATGAAGGTGCTCCGTGAGCTACTCAGCAGTGACCCTGTTTCATCTGATGAAGACATGGGGGATACGGAGGAACCGTCCTCATCAACGTCCAAGGAAAGAAAGAAAGGGGGACAAGCAGGGAAAGAAACAATTGAGATGTACAGCTACACTATTAATTTGGTGGAGATGGCTGACACGGCTGAGGGAGGAGAGCTACAATGTGGTGGCGTCGACCTCACATACAACCCGTGCGGGGACAGCAGGACATTCAAGAAGACGCTTGAGATGGGATGCGACACCATCCCGTGCTACATCCCGAAGTACGGCGACATGATTGAAGTGCATATGCCACGGGCATACGCGTCTATTGTTGACCCCAGGTACTTTCCCAGAGGTGCAATCCTTGAGCAAGTGGACGTGATGCAACTTGGCAAGAGTGTCAACTTCTGCATTGCTCCTTTCGACGGTGCTCCACTATGCAGGATTGGTGATGATCGCTCGGTATTTACTACAAGGGACCAAGCAAACCAGCTATCTCACGACCTATGCAGAGTCCTTCGACACAAGATCGGCAATTGCCGAGGAAGTGCTTTCAGGTGCGACGAGGGTGGATGGGTCGACATTGATGCTGTCATTGACGACCGAAACAACGACATATTCCCACCTAACACCTCGAGAGCGAAACGATACATGGGCATCATGGAGGTGATCAAGTGGCAGGAATCCGGAAGCAAGAAATCGAGATTCCAGGTTCTGGCAGCAAGGTTTCCGAGCATCATGAACCCGAACGACACGAGGGCAGCCAGGGAGGAAATGACCAAGGCTGGCGTGGATCGGGACGACATCGACAGGATGTTCAACAGATGCGATGGATGGTACAGACCTTGGTGCATCCGAGTCACAACCGGTCACAGTGATTTTGGATTCATGAGCTCATCCGCACTGGCGAATAGGTATTCCGCAAGAATGGGTGATTCTCTCGGAGGAGCATTCCATGTGACGTATGTGGAAAACCTGCCAAGCATCGTACGCTGTGGGTTAGTCCCCGGCGGAATCGATGGCGGCAACAGGCTAGCACTGCACTTCGGGGCGTTTGCTCCATGGGATGAGATGAACGTGGCGACGAAGACAACGCTACGGAACGTGAGGAGAGGGGATCCGATTGCGATCATCTATATTCCCAGTGCAACCCTCGCGCGGTATGGGGCTGGAGTCGCGGCTAATGGGACTTTCATGGTCTTTGACGTGATCCCGTTCTATGAGGTCAAGTCCATTTGGATTGGCAAAAGCAATGGAGGGAAGCGCCTGGAGTACGCTGACATCAAGAGGGCGTACTCGAAGTGTGTGGAGAACGAGATCTGCCCTGGCTTTGTCAACTCTTCCCAAGAGTCGGCTGCGATGTTCCTCCAGAACGTCGCAAAGATCAGCGAGAGGATGCCGGAGACTGAGACAGGTGCCGATAATCTGCACTACATCGTTGACATGGTTAATCGTGCCTGCGAACTCTATCGAAACAACAAGATGGAAGAGTTCAACGCACAGGTCAACGAGGTCCGGGACGAAGTCAGCAAAGTCGTCATCCTGAATGATGAGACATGGGAAGGACTGAGGTGCCGGATATGTCCATCATGTGCGACCGCGATCCCCACCTGCTTCTGCTTATGCCTGGAGTGCGAGGCACAACTGATCTCCATCGGAAGATACTACATTCACATCAAATCCGATGACGAGGAGGACAACCAAAACCCCAACGTCTCTGGAGATGCCAGGCGTGCACAGGAAGAAGCTAACCACGATGCGGCAGCACAGGAGGATGAAGACGAAGCGGAGGAAGTTCCGGGAGAAGATGACGACATGGACACGCAAGGATATACATCCGGCTATGCGTCAGAAGAAGAAGACGGCGGTTGGCATTACCGCGACACCGATCTGACGTCACGGGACATTATAAGTTCCCAACGGATGGCGATCTGCCTTGACGAGCCGCGTGAGGCTCAGTACATGGCAGGATTTATCGCACTCCAGCTGTCCAAGATGTGGGGGATGTTTGAAGGTGGTGAGGATAGAACGATGATTGCCAAGCTCGAGGGGAGAGAGGGCTGCCCTTACCACAATGACTTCAGGAGGTACCCCAACATCACTGAGCATGATCAGGAAGGTATACTTTTGCCATCAACAATAACGAAGATTTCTCAATCGGAGAATGTTCGGACAAGAGCCTTCCGATCGGTTGAGGAGCGTGACGAATATATTCGTATGATGGTGAACAAATGCGAGGGACTATACACATTCTACAAGCTGTGGATTGCAGCAAGGATCCTCGATGTCACCAAGGAAGAAATGAAGCTCCTGGTCAAGGACCGAGTGCACCCGGTGGGTGATATTATTTTCAGATGTTTTGCACTTGCTTTCAACTGTAAGTATATATCATTCGTGAGGGATGGCCTGAACCTTGGCAAACATGGTTACACGGTCAACGTGAGCGCCATCATCTCGGCCGTCGACCCGAACAAATGCGACACACCCCTGCTGGATTGGTGCCTTCGGAAAGGGCACTGGTTGCCAGAGGACTACAACAAGAAGTGTGTCCGGGCACGAGAAGCCCAGAAGAACTTGGACGAGGAGTTCCGCCGACGTACCCATAGGCTGTCCATTGGGGACAGGTATGCTTCGTGAAGATGATGATTGCGGTACGATGTGGGCCAGTCCCCATCTGTTACTTGCGTCACATCGACACTGTTTCGGTGGAACGACTTATGTCATGATTTATATTCATGTGTCCAAGATGATTGGATGTGTACATGGTTACATATTCCGATGACTATGACGCTCTGGATATTCATGGATGGAACTATTACCTTATAGATGATATCTTTTCATTATTTATGTATTGTCCATGGTATCTGGGGCTATGATTTGCATTGATTACTCACCGATGTTTCTTTGCCGGAGATATGCAGACCGATCACAAGCGGGCGCGCATGGTGGACATTTGTGGCCAACCCATTTATGGATGACAGCTGCGCGATGCGCAAATGCGGCAGCTGGAATGTTCACTGGCGGTCAAGTGAAGTGGCCACAGTGTATTATATACACCTGCATATGGATGAGTGCTTCGATTGGAGGATGAATGTTTCACTTTTCGTACAATCGAACCCGGCATGTTTCACAGCGATGAACGGTGTAGTGATAGCAAGTAAAAGAATGCACGACACGATTTCGTAGTTGAAGCCGTGGCCAGTGGAACGTTTTGTGGTGTTTGGACCGCATGATGAACAATGCGACCCAAATGGGGGATGTTAAAACCCTCTAGGCCCCGTGCCGAAATTGGGTAGCTGTTCTGAGGTCCTTGTTGGTGTTGCTTCCCAAGTTCCATTGATCGCCATTTGGCTCAAGACACAATTGAGGTTCAAGATCTGATGTGTGACTGCGGATATCCGTGATTGGCATTAGGAGGAAAACAACTGCTCGCGCCGCACTGTCAGGACTACTGTTGTGACTATCATCCCTTCTTCCTTACAACGTTTACACGGGTTCGGCTATAACGGCATCGTCCGTATACACCTTTCTACGTGGTTGGTATTGAAGCTTGAGGGTTCGGTGCACAGCGTCCCACGGGACGTCACCTTGCCGTCTCTTGACAGTTACTCAGCACATCTTCCACGGCGTGGTGGAGCCCCTCGAGCAGCTCACCAGCTACTTTTGGAGGCGCTTGCTGCCGACGGTAGGGTCCTTGATTCGTCTTCAGGACTCCGAGATCGTGGCCCTGGGGGACTGGCAGGACAAGGTGGAGGAGCGAGTTGCGATGCCGTTCCACTACAGCGGTGGCAAGTACGCCCTTTCCATGAGGACGAAGATGAGAGCTTTCTTCGTGGCCGCAAAGGTCGCGGACTGCGAGGCCTGGGAGACGGTCACGGAGGAGGAGATTTCCGAGGCCGATGGAGAGGCCAAGATCAAGGCCGCCCAAGCGTGCCGGGGCGACACAGAGGTGATCTGGGCCCAGGCACCGCAGACCACGGCACTCAAGAGGCGCTTCTCCCTGAGCCAGTCCCTCGTGCACAACGCCCGCGAGCGGATGCGGAGGCCGGCACCCTCGGTCAGTGCCATGCCAGCCCGGCTGGGTGAGACCTTCCTCACAGGGCACTTGAAGAATGGCACAGCGCTGTGCCCGGACTTCAACACGGGGGAGTGCCGCCAGGACCCTTGCTCAAGGGAGCACATGTGCGCGATGCTGCAGCAGACGGGCAGGGCATGCGGAGGGCGCCACCCGGCCAGTGAGTGCCGAGCGAAGCGGCGAATGACCGAGGCTAAGCTTCGCGAGCTTGGTCTGCCTGTGCCGGCCGACCCGGCGGAGGTGGGAGCGACCCGCCCTGCAGGGACGCCTTCGGAGGCGCCGGCCAAGAAGCGCCGAAGGGTTTTGCCCCCGCCATTGCCAATCGCCCCGGCCGGACCTATGTCCTCCAGACCGTCTGCCGAGGAGCTTCGGGAGGCGGCAGCAGCCGACCAGGTGGTGGCCATCGAGGATGCGGAGATCGGCGAGGTCCCCGCTTCGGTGCACACCCGGCGCCCAGCAGAGCCAGCTGAGGTCCCGGGCAATTTCTTGGAGATCCCGGAGTGCTTGGGCCTGAACCCGGCTGACAGCAAATGGGATCGGCTGGCAACCGTCAGGGGGAAATCCGCCCAGATCCCATCCTTGATCTACAACAACGTGAAAGGAGGAGCCCTCTTCTTGGCGGGCATCCCTACGTCGGTCACGGCGGCAGCCTTCCCGGCATGTAGCCTCCAGGTGGTTTGCTTCCCGGAGAGGCTGGCTCAGCGGCAAGGTGTTCCCTTGTCCGGGGCCCACGTGGAGTACTTCGCCATCGCCCACGCCGACCGCAGGCAGGAGGACTGGGACCGAATCTGGCCCCTGGTGCGGCGCTCGCTCTACCATGGGGACGTCGTCATTGTCCACTGCATGGCGGGGCGCCACCGAGCAGCCCTGGCGGCGGCAATGTGGCTGTCAATGCTGAAGGGCATCAGCTTGGCAGACGCGGCGGGGGAGATCCGGAGATGCCGCGACGTGGAGATCACCAAGACGCTGCAGGACCGCAAGCTGGCCGGATGGGTGCATCAGGCGTTGGCGAGCTCGTCAGCAGGCGTGTCTGAGCCGGTGTGCACCGGTTTCATGGCCACTGCCAAGAGCCAGGTCCACATCAGCACGGCCAAGGGCTACCCGCTCTGCCAGCACAAGCAGGCAGCTCGACGTGCCGATCGTCTGGCCTACCCGCTGACCACCTCGGACAAGTTCGAGGCCATAGCGTGGGAGCAGCGCTTTTGCCGGACTTGCCTGAGCAAGTGCCCGGCTAGTTTCCTCCCTCAGTGAGCCAATTTTGGCCTTGGGCGCCGGATTCGGGCTGCCCGAATTTAGTCCCCCATTTTGCACGCCTTAGGAGTGCCGCGGGGCAGTTGCTTGATCCCTCTTCCGTGTGGAAAACGGGGGGCGGCAGGGTGAGGCACCAGATTGCCCCGACATGCATGAGTCACGGAGCACAGCCGATCGACCATGTTGCATTCGTTTTTCAGACAGTTTTCAACGAGTCACCATGCACCGTGGCAGGCACCCTGGGGATACCAGGGAGGAGGCCGGGGGGCGTTACCTCCCGCATGGCCGTCGGCCGCGGACCGCGGGGCAACCGGCGAGTGCACGCCAGGGGTCTTTGCTCCTTTCAACTTTTAACGAGTCGAGGGTTGAGTTGGTTTCAGATGTGCACCTTTTTCTCCCCCCCTCCGTTTCTTGAATTTGGGAGTCTTTGAGGCCCGAGTGATTGTGTCCCCCCCCCTTGGAAGCCTCATGGCGGCGTCACTCGTGCCGTCGGACGGAGCCGATTGCCTGGACAGGCTCGGCAAGAACTTTCAATTGGCAGAAGAGGTAGTGGGAGCGCTTTCCAAGGCGGGCATCGCCAATTTGGAAGAGTTCCGCTTCTTCTTCGATGCCGAGGCCAAGGTGGAACCTTGGCTGGGGAAGATCCAGTTGGGAGCGGAGGCTCAAATCCAAGCAGCCAGATTGCGGAGAGCCTGGCATGCGGTCTCGCTGTACTATAAGACAGCCGAGCAGGACCGCTCGCGGGTCGCCATCGAGGACCTCGATTCACTCCTCGGGGACACCGAGTTGAGATCGGCCAAGGAAGCCTTCTGGGTGCGTTACAAGCTCCGATTCCCCACGGAGGTGTACCCCAGCGACGCGGCCGTGTCCAGGGCTTCCAGGGAAATGTCCAAGCGTCTCCTGTGCGTGACATCCGTCTGGAAGGTGAAAACCTTGCAATGGCAGCTCGGCACTTCGAGCAAGAAGCGCAAGCTTGGAGAAGGCTTGTGGACGGAGGAGCCTGAGGACGAGCAGCCTGGGCATCAGGACTGGGAGACGTACCTGGACAGGCTGTTCACGTTGCTGCTGGCCTACGCCCTGGGCGGGGTCAAGGCGCTGGATAATGCGCCTTCGGCCAAGGAGGAAGATGTGCTCGGGGCGGACACCACGAGGTTCGTCTTCGTGCCTTTGGATGTGGTCATGCGCTACCACGCGAGAGCCCGGCGCACTTCGGCCAGACTGCCCCATGCCAGCCGACTTGCATGGCTCCTGCAGAGGGACACCGAGGAGAGGGCAGACTGGGTGAGCCGTTTCAGGGAGTCCACCCTGACGCTGGGCCAGGTCATCAAGGCCACGTACGAAGCGCGTGACGCCCACTGGGTCCCGGCCGGCAATTTCTCGGCGCCCGCCAAGGAGCGCCAGCAGGCGTCTCCGGCCAAGCCGGCAGCACGGGGGGGTAAACCCCCGCTGGCAAAGCCGATCGCGGGTCGAGCGGTCGCCCGCGCCATGAGAGATGGATCCGCGCTATGCCAGGCTTTCCAGCATGGGCAATGCAAGGCGGGGCCGTCGTGCCCCAACGGCCAGCACAGGTGCGCTGCGATCCTCAGGGGAGACCGAGTCTGCGGGATGCAGAACCACGGAGCCAAGGAGTGTCGGGCGGCGAAGAAGTCTTGAGGGTGCCCTGGGGGGGAGGGGGACTCCCCCATAGGGTCAGAACTCTCGCACCCCCACACCGGATCCCAGGAAGACGGCCCGTTGATGGTCGACCTCATGTGCGGTCCCAACATGCCCCTGGCGAAAGCCTTTCTCTTTTGCGGCTGGAGGGTGCTGCCCATCGACTGGTCTCTGGACCCGGGGCACGACCTGTCCAACCCGTTGAGGCAGCAAGCACTGGAGGCGCCCCTGAGGTCAGCAGCTTTCACAGCAGCGGCCCTGGACTGCTCCACGAAATCCAGGGCTAGGGAGATCCCTAGAACCTTTGCGGACGGCCGCCCAGGCCCCAAGCCGCTGAGGTCTGAGGCACACCCCGAAGGCCTGCCCGGGCTTGACCCCAAGAACCAACGGCGGGTGGATGTGGACAATGCAGCATGTGCCTGGATCCTGGGGCAGCTCCAGGCCATTGCGGATGATGGCAGAGGGGCACTGCGGGAGAACCCGGCTCGAAGCCTCCATTGGTCCCTCCCTCAGGAGGAGACCATGATGGAGTCCGGCCTCTGGTACGACACAACGTACTCGGCATGTGTTTTCATGTCGGCGCGTTGCAAACACCAGCGGCTGCGGCACAACATCCGTGAGATCGAGCTGATCCACCCTCGCGAATGCCACCATCAGCACGCAGCGTGGGAGTGGGATCCCTGGGAGGACACCCAGGGACGGCACCAGTTTCCGTCCAAGGAAGAAGCAGAGTACTCAGCCACCCTGGCCTTCGCGATTGCCGTATCGGTCAGTTGGTGGGCGGTCCGCGAAGGGCATGCCCGACTCCACGTGCCACGGATGCCGCCGCTGGAGGCGTGTGGCCGGAGGCAACATTGGCTGGATATCAATCCCCGAGCTATGCGCAGCTGGGCAATGACCCCGCTGGCCATCACACTCGGACTACCACCATTGCATCCCGAGGAGCGAGCGAGGCTGCCCAAGGTGGTGCGGGTAGCCGACGTGCTGGCAGATGGCAAGCTTCCGCCGGACGTGGTTTACGTGGGGCAGGGCCACCACTCCCACCGGATCCCACGGTCCCAGTGGGCATCACCGTTCGTGCAGGGGCACACCTGTACGACGGACGACTGGCTGCCACTCTACGTGGACTTCGTCCTCGCTAGTTTGCAGGCAGAGCTCCCTGCGCTGCAGGGCAAACGGCTGGCATGTGACTGCGGCCCAGACGGCGTCTGCGAGGCGGATGCGCTGGCTGGGATGGTCTTCGATGCGACCCACCCGGATGCCGAAGCCAGCTATGACCAGTGTCACTGGACGGCGGCTTAGGCAGGCAACGGGGCTCAGATGCACTTGGGGTAGGGGGGGGAGGGGGGGGTGTGTGGTTTTGGTTCGGGGGGGTAAGGAGGGGGGGAAGGGAGGGTGGGGTGGGGCCGTTTGTGTGTTTGAGTTTTTTTTTTATTTTTAGTTGTTTTCTAGGGCAGCATGCCATCATGGGATCGCTTCGTGGCGGAGACGCATTGCAGTCCATGCCCCTTTGGTTTCCTCAGGAGGACGTGATTTTGGCCTTTCGCAAGCTCTATCCGGCCGAGTGGTTCCAATCCTTTCAATGGCCCATGTTGGAGGACCTGCTGAACCAGGCCCCCTTCACCTGCTACCTGGACTGGCGCCAGAGCCGCGGGATGGAGTGGGACGGGCCCTTGGGGCCACCCTCCTCGTCCAACACCAGCCGGAGGCGCCAACGGCTGGCGGAGGGCAAGCAGCATGGAGCCTACAACCACAAGGCCTCCATCCCGCCTCTGGTGGGATATGGGCTGGATGCCGACACCCACTTTGCCGCATCTCTGCAGTGGACCACCGCAGCAACCCCGTTGGAGGTTCTGCCTACGTTGGACGACGACCTGTGGTATGCGGCCAGCATGGTGACGGGCAGCGACAACCTGAAGGAGCGCCGTCGGGCGTCCATCGGGGCCATCAAGGAGCTGAAGCGCAGGTGGGCGCCGGTGTCCAAGCACCTCGTGGCTTTCCAGTCCGAGGCCATCCGAGGGGTTACCTCGAAGCGCGATCTCGGGTTGTTGGGACTCTTCGTCGTTATCATGCAGTGGGGCGACTTCGCCCTCCCTCACGGATTCATCAAGGGCCTACCAGCAGTGGGCTATGCCCCTCATTACGGTGTTTTCCCCTACCAGCCCGTCGAGGCGATCGCCCACTCGGAGGTATTGGCTGGCTGGGAGGAGCACAATGCCGCCACTACTGCGGGAGTGAGGCCAGGTTCCACGGACTCCTTCGTCCTCGAGCAATCCACGAAGGATCACAGGGAGGGGTTTTGCACCCCTCCTATGACCCTGAGCCAGCTCAAGCGGTACGCCAACGGAGACCCCTACCGGCTCATACCTCGGTGTGTCATCACACAGGCGTCCGGTAAGCAACGTCTGATAGACGACGCAGCACGGGGCGGGCAATCCGCGTCATCAAGAGATTCCAACAAACGTGTTTTGTGCACGCCTCTCCGCCCAGCGCTCCACGTCCAAGCCGCCGCAGCCTGCCTCCAGGAGTGCACCTGGGAGCGGTTCGCGCAGCAGGGGCAGTGGACTGGGGCAGGAGATGATTGGCCGAATGCCTACCGCCACTGTCCCATGTCACGGCAGGAGGCCCTGGCTTGCGTGGTGGTCTGGTACCACCAGGAATGGCAGGGGCCTGCTTACCAGGTGTACCACGCCCTCCTGTTCGGCCTTCCTTTGGCGGTCACCTCCTTCAACCGCTACTCCCGGATGGCGGAGGCGCTGGGCCGGCGTTTTCTGGCAATTATGGTGTCCATGTATTTCGATGACAGTCATATTACCGACCGAGCAGTCCACGGCCCATCCGCCCAGTGGAGCTTTGGCGTCCTCAATGACCTGCTGGGCACTCCGTTTGCCGAGGAGAAGCGCCAAGGAGCTGCGGATGTCGGTACCTTCCTGGGTCTCGACTTCGACCTTTCGGAGATCCACACGCATGGGCGTGCGCGTTTTTGGGTTCGAGAGCGACTCGAGCAGAAGGTGCTCACCTTCATGCATGACGCCAGGAAGAGCGGGAAGTTCACCCCAGGGCAAGCCGCGAAGCTCTACGGCATGGTCAACTTCCTGGAGCATGGTCTCTTCGGACGCATCGGTTTAGGCGAGATCCAGGCATTGAAGGAGCACCAGTATGGGGGCTCTAGCAGTGCCAGCACCAGCCTCCTGTCGGCCTTCGATGTGTTGGAGGCCATCATCCGTATGCGCCCCAGGAGAGAGCTCATGGTTCTGCCCATGGACGTGCCGAGAGTGGTGGCAGCATCAGACGCCGCCCTGGAGGCACCCCGTCAAGGGTCAGGCGGCTACCACTTGGTCTTCCAGGACGGTGGAACGCAGGTCCGGGAAGCCTTTGTGGCCGTCGGGGGCCAGGAGACCATAAAATAGCCCAGTTGGAGCTGTTCATGGTGGTGCACGCCCTCACGGCGAGACCTGACCAGTTCCGCGGGAGACGCGGAGTGTGGTTCATCGACAACATCGCCAGTCTGATGTGTTTGATCCGGGGCCGGAGCGACAACCCCGACTTGGCCAAGATGGCGACGTACATTCAGTGTTTGCTCTTCGCGCTGCGAGCCTCACTTTACTGGGAATATATTCCATCCAAATCCAATTGGGCTGACGCGATCAGCCGACTGGGGCCCAGCGACCCATGGTACAGGGCCAACAACTTCAAGCTGAATTTCAGTCTCTTTCCTCCAGCTCTACTGAGGCTTCCGTACCGTGCAGTGATTACCTTTGCTGAGTTTCTGTGAGTGCATTGGGAGAGTTTCGAGAATAAGTGCTTTGGGAGATGTATCCTGTTTGATGCAGGGCATCCAGAGCTTATCGGGGGTAAACCCGATGTGCCGAGGAAATCGGCGAATTGACTGGGCCACAGCATGAGGAAATTCATGCTGTGGATACCAACGCAAATCCCACAGGCAAAGGTGGGTTATCAGATCCGTATAGCATCGCTGGAGTGAAAATGCTGCGGTGCTGTTTATATCAAACCTCCTTGGGAATGTAATCCTGTATCAGGTTGGAAGGCTTGGATTTACAGGCTTCATTCTACAAGGAGCGTATTGGATCATGCGGGGCCTTTTGGCTCAAGTATGATCCAAACTGGCTAAATTTTAACCCCACCCTATCCCGCCCTAGTTCACCGGCTCCCCTGGTTGGGACGTCCGTGAACTTTGAAGAGCGCGCCGCGCTTGGGGAATGCCTGGGGGACCAGGCCCCCAGTCAGTCAGTTAGCTCTGAGGTGGGAGATGTATCCTGTTTGATGCAGGGCATCCAGAGCTTATCGGGGGTAAACCCGATGTGCCGAGGAAATCGGCGAATTGACTGGGCCACAGCATGAGGAAATTCATGCTGTGGATACCAACGCAAATCCCACAGGCAAAGGTGGGTTATCAGATCCGTATAGCATCGCTGGAGTGAAAATGCTGCGGTGCTGTTTATATCAAACCTCCTTGGGAATGAAAGTTGTTTCTGTCAAACTGTTTGTAATCCCACTCCAAAATATCAGTGTTGATATCAGCATTTTTCAAGTCTACTGATACCACATAAAATCCTGATTTGGTGGCTATGGTTCCGATGCTGTTTGTTCCGCTAAATAATTCTAACAAGTTCATTCTATTAGAATTACTTAGATATTAATTATTCAAATAATACATATACTCCATCATCATTTTTGTAACTTTGTAGTAGTCTAATGTTTGTTGTTTTTTTCACTGTTTAACATATCACAGTATTTTCCGTTTTGTTTCATAGCTGCCGGTAGGTCTGCCTATGCCTTTCTTCTCAATATGTTTTTAATCTTCTCCTTCTCTTCGTTGCTTTGTTGTTTGCGTTCAACTGGTTTCATTTTGTCACCATTGGATTTAATCATATCATTTAAGGTCTTGATATTTTCACCAATTAATGTTATCTTCTTCATTAAATCATTAATGGCATAGTTCGCATTTTCAGACATTACTATCGATTTTTTATATAACTATTTTCTTAACTATATACCTGTAAAGTTCAATATATTAAAACTACTCTGTAAATACTAATTTTCATCATTTGTTTTACAGTTTTCCTGTGTTTCGTTTTCATTATTACCCGGGAGTGCTGCATCCTTACCCCATTTAAAAGTTTTTTTTTATGAACATCTGTTTCTAAGTTGATACCATCTTCAGTTTTATCAATATTCATTTTCGTATCATTTTTACTTATTTTGAAACTTGTTGGAACACACGAGCATTTTCAATTTCCTTTCTTTTGTATTCCTAGTTCATTGTTAAGTTCTAACATCTTCTTACACATAGGAAAAGCAAACTCAACGACCGATGAATCTTTAACAATTTCTCCACTATCTTCATCTGTGGAAGAAACACTTAAACCTGTCTTATTCTTTGTGTTTTTCTTTTTTCCCAGTTACAATAATATTTTCATTTTTTATATATTGCATTCCTAACTTAACTAATTCTAATGAATCACAACAACATTTTTTAATTCTAATATCAGTTCTTATTACTTGTTCTATATAAATAGTAAGATATGTTTTCATTTCTGTCTTTCTTTTCTTTGCTAGGTTTTTCGTTGTATCGTCTTAATTCCATCTAGATTCTACAATCTTCTGATGATGTTTTGAGTTTATAATTTAAAATATTTTTTGTCATCATAAGTTTTACCACAACTACAATGGACAGTAGTCATAGAAATATTAAGATAAATTATTATTGATTGATCTTATTCTTTCTTGCAAGTTAGAATATTCGGGGCTCAGCAATGGGGTTTTCTTCGCACTGTATCAAACTAATTATCAACAATGCTCATTGATTGAAAAATTGACGCGAGGAACAAGCCTCGCGTGCTACGCGACAGCCTGTTCCATTATGTTTTTCACAGCCACTCATAACATAATCATGATCCATTCAATATTAATTAGAATATCTAATTGAATCTTGTATTTTATTAAGTGTCATTGCTGTTGTCACACTAATGTCTCTAATGTTATTATTCTTAACTGCTTCTACAACATTTATTATTTCGTTTGTATATCTATCGGGATAATCTTTCATAAAATTTACTAACTTTCTACAATTTAGGCTATCAGTACTTTCAATTCATGATTTAGGCATTGCAATATGTTTTCAGTATTTTTCTTTTAACTAACAATAAACAATCTAACATCGTATCATAGTACATTTGGTTAGTGCAGGGTATCTTGACATCACCAAATTTCAATACACATCGAATATCCCTTCAATTTTTACATTCTATTGACATTATTATATACATATATATTTTCTATATATCTTTAATATTATTTTTGATTTTGCCCGATGTAAAACCGATTGATGAAATCAAATATGACTTTAAGCAAAAAAAGCACGAGGTCGTCCCTAAATTGCCGATGAGAGCTATGATTGTAGGTCCGTCTAGTTCTGGAAAACCAACGCTACTTGTATCAATGATACTTGATATGTATATAGGAGCGTTTGAAAGAGTTGGTATCTGGTCGCCATCAGTAAATTTGGAGAGTGTTTGGTTGCCTGTTAAGAAATACATTCAAGAAGGTTTGAAAGTAGATACTGATAAAGAACCTTGTTGGTGGGATGCGTTCAATGTTGTAGATTTAGAAAGAGTTATAGAAACTCAGAATAAAATCATTGAATACCAGGAAAACAAGGAATGAAGAAGTTATTTAATATATTAACTATATTGGATGATGTATCTGATAACCCAGCATTAACAAGAAATAACAAATGGTTAAGTTCTTTATTTTGTAGAGGTCGTCATAGTGGAATATCAACGCTTGTCAGTCTTCAAAAATCATGAAGCGTGCCACCAATTATTAGAGTACATATAAGTCCTTTGTTTTATTATAAGGTTAGAAACTTCAAAGAAATTGAAATATGGCAAGATGAATTATCAGCAATTGTTAGAAGCGATAGTTTTCACGAAAGCAAGAAGCTAATCTATAAAATATATGAGACTGCCAGTGATGAACGAACCGCGTAGTTTTTTGTATATTAACCTTTTAGAAAAGAACCCTGATAAAATGTTTTTGAACAAGTTTTCACATTGTTTCAAAAGTAATTAATCAATAACATTAAATCTATTTTTTAAATTCAAGTTATTGAACAATTACAAATCTGAACCAGTAATCCATATATTAATTTGTCAGATTTTTCTTTTTCAGGTTTTTTAATCTTTCGCACTTTTGCTTAATTGCTTTCAAGTGTAATTTATCAATATTACTTAAACCTAATTGTTCCACATCAATATCATTGATTTTATCAATACTTGAAGTTTCAACATCACTATTCGAATTACACATTTTATAAAATATTAATTTGATAATGACCAAAGGAAGTTTAACAAGAAGTTTCCGTAGTACTGGAACTAAATAAGCTAGCTGCTTCGACGCATGGCCATGACAGATAGCTTGGCACATAGATAGCTTTCTAAAATGTGGTTAGCGTGACAGATAGATAGCTTTGACATATAGCTAGCTTGACAGATAGATAGCTTTAAGATGCATGGATGCGCGCGAAAAAAGCTACGACAAATGCTGAAATCAGGAGAGCTGTGGGATGGCAAGATGCAGAAAACATTGGCTCTGTGCGTGAATTGGGCTTGCGGACAGTGCGCAAACCACCTTGGTCGCGACGCCTGTGCGGAGGCGGTCCCGGAACGGTCTCGGAGCGGTCTCGGAACGGGTTCGGAGATGTGACCATTGGCACGGCCGCGCGCAGGTTTCACAAGGATTGAATTGCGTGGCAGGCGCAGCACTTTCGCAATGTCAAGTATATATTTTGTGGCAGGCGCAGCGCTTTCGCAAGGTCAAGTATAGATTTCGTGGCAGGCGCAGCACTTTCGCAAGGTCAATTACAGATTTCGTGGCAGGCGCAGCACTTTCGCAAGGTCAAGTATAGATTTCGTGGCAGGCGCAGCAGAAAACATTGGCTCTAAAATTGGGCTTGCGGACAATGCGCAAACCACCTTGGTCGCGACGCCTGTACGGAGGCGGTCCCGGAACCATTGGCACGGCCGCGCGCAGGTTTCACAAGGATTGATTTGCGTGGCAGGCGCAGCACTTTCGCAATGTCAAGTATAGATTTCGTGGCAGGCGCAGCACTTTCGCAAGGTCAAGTACAGATTTCGTGGCAGGCGCAGCACTTTTGCAAGGTCAATTACGGATTTTGTGGCAGGCGCAGCACTTTCGCAAGGTCAAGTATAGATTTCGTGGCAGGCGCAATACTTTCGTGATCGAAGGTACGATTTCAGTCTTCCAGCTGCAGCTCGAAAATCGCAAAAGTCAAGATTGCTCGACATTGTGCCAGATAGATAGAGGGATAGATGGCAAGATAGCCAGATAGCTAGGTAGAGAGACAGGTAGAGAGATAGATAGAAAGATAGAGAGATACACAGATAGAGAGAGATACATAGATAGATAAGGAAAATAGATAGGTAGATAGATAGATAGCTACCTAGATAAATAGATAGACAGACAGACAGATACATAAATAGATACATAGATAGATAGATAGATAGGAAGGTAGATAGATAGATAGAGAGATAGAAAGATTGATTGATCGACAGGTTGATAGATAGACAAATAGATAGAGAGATAGAGGGATGGACAGATAGGAAGGAAGGAAGGAAGGAAGAACGAAAGAACAAAAGAAAGAATGAAAGAAAGAAAGAAAGAACAAGAAAGAAAGAAAGAAAGAAAGACAGAAAGAATGAAAAGAAAGAGCAAAATAAATAAAGAAAGACAGACAGACAGATAGATAGATAGAGAGGTAGTAGAGAGATAGATAACTAGCTAGCTAGTTAGCTAGATAGACGGATAGATAGATAGATAGGTAGGTAGATAGATAGATTGAGAGATTGATTAGATAGATAGATAGTTGGGTGGCTTGATAGATAGATAGATAGACTAGCTAGATAGATAGATAGGTGGATAGACAGACAGACAGATTAGCTAGATGGAGAAATAGCGAGAGATATAGACAGATAGACAGACAGACAGATAGATAGATCGATAGATAGAGAGATAGATATATGGATGGATGGATAGATAACTGGATAGATAGATGGATAGATAGACAGAGAAGAGATCAGCGCAACAAACGCAGAAAAAGAAAGACCGACAGAAAAGACAGAAAAACAAGAAAGAAAGGAAAGAAAAAAGGACGGAAAGAAAGGAAGAAAGAAAGAAAGAAAGAAAGAAATAACAATAAACGGAAGAAAGGAAGAAATAAAGAATAACACAAAGTCGTTCCTATAGTTGTATACTGTTTTGAAACTTCCGCCTCCCGGCTTCGCCGGCTATACTGGTATTATTCATAAAAAATAATACATAGAGTGTTCAAAGGAATTAGAATAGGCGATAGCAATATTAAGCAACAGAAGTTAATATCTTACCATACTTATCTATTAGTCTTTCGTTTCTTTCTTCCCTTCTCTTTTTACTTAATTCTTTAACATAGTCATGAAGTTTAGATTAATTAAAATTACATTCTTTATTATCACATTCAAATAATGTCAACACGTTATTATTTACTTTATTAATTTTACAACCGCAGTAACATATGTTTCTTTCATATCATTATGTTTAAATAGTACTTCTTTTTAACTTTCCAGTCAATGTCCATATATATCTATTTGTACTAACTATTTAATTATGTATTTATATACGTATATAGTTAGTCATTTAATTGCTTTCTTTTTTCAATTCCTTATTTTTTCAAGTGTACCTATTTTGTCACTCAGCTCAAATACTGCCTTATGAACTAGCACAGGTAAAACAAGATAATTCAATCCTAAATATTCTTTATCTTTGCGTACAATATTTTCAATCTCCAGGAATTGCTTTTAATACTTCGTCTGCGATATATCCTACATGAGTTTTACCTCCATCATTTCTATCGTGTAATTGAAACTTCTTTGGTTTAAATTTCTTCATAATATTCATATAATTAGATTTGACATTGTTTATGTCATATTTCAAACGTGAGTCACTTGAATCAACAAATGTTCCCTTAATGGTTACTGTTGCTGTTAAATCTATATTAGTTCCTGTTGGTGGTTCAGGTGAATTACATAACAATGTCTTTGTTCCTAAAACTGTTACATTTTCATTAAAGTTGATGGAGCATTATTTGTAAAACTTTCAGTATTTATTGTTGTTCCATAAGTCTTATCAATAGAGAATAAGACAGAAGGTGTAGTTGAACTATCTGCTACTCTAAACGTTGTGTTTGAGGTGTTAAATATAACATCAATTGTAGATAAACTAGTTCCATCATAGTAAGTTGATATTTCACTTGTGCCCATCTTTATATCTGGTCCAGTAGTCATTGAAATATTGTTTAACATCGAAACCGTTGTTAAATCGAATGATTGAATGGTACTAGTTGCTACATAAGCATTTTGAACTGCTACATTAGTATCAACGGTTACTAACGTGCCACCATTAGGTGCTATATGACTGCTTCTTAGTGCTCCTCCAGTCTTAACACAAATATCATCAGCAAATAAATTGCCCATAAAATCAGCAGTGCTTGTGAAAAAGTCCATCCAGTAGAAATATTAACTGCTCCAACTATGTTAGATTGAACGGCAGGGTCTCCACAAATGAACCTAATTGAAGAATTAGCATCAGCATTCCTCATATCAAAAGATGAAAACGCACTAACATATCTGTATAATTCGCAGTTTGTATCAACTGTTATTAATATTAACATTATCACAATTAAAAGCAGCATTCGTATAAATATTTCCTAACACATCAACAGGTTTATTAAAAATTGTTTTATTAACTAATCCATCACTCATAAAATATTGATTAGAATCATGTGTAACATCTCCAACACTAACAGCGACAAAATCCTTACGAGTCATGTACAAGCCGTCTATTGCATCAGGTGTGTATCTTTGTACTGAACAGTTATTATTAAAATTCCAATATGAACCATTGTTAAGACTTATTGCATTGTTAGTGCCTACAAACTGAACAGCACTTGTAAACCCCGCTTGTCCAGCACAGTTTAAAACATAACCATTAACACCAACAGCACTTAAACCGAACCTATCCTTGACCCACATACGACCAACATTAGCATCTCCTGTTTGAGTTTCCCATGACCTCCTGAGCTACTCATCCACATTCTACCATCTCTATTAATATTAATTTCACGGTCGAACATTGGAAATGTCATTTGCAATCCAACCTATAGGCGGCGTGTAGTGCTAAACTTACTACATAGTATAGAACCAGTTGTTAACATGTTTAAATTACTATGTAAAGTTGTATTATCGCTAAAATTAGTAGCACTGGCTACTGATTGAGCGTTAGTGTTTTGTCTAAGTTTGACCTAATGATGTATCCTGTGAATTATTAGTAGTAACCATTGAATTAATTGTATTTGTATTTCCTGTTATTAATCCTGCTAAAACATCTGATTGTAAAACATAACAACCATCAGAACCTGCGATACCTAAAATAGACGAACAAGAAAATATTTTCGGATACTTGTAAATTACTTTGTAGTGTAGTATTCTGATTTAATAATATTTTACCACTTTCAAAAGTTGAAGAACTATTACTTTCTACATGATTTAAAAACATCGTTGAACCTGTCAAGTTTTCATAGTTTTAAGTATCAGAAGAGTTATTCTACATTTCAATAAAAATAAATTCTGGTATTTTACATGTTGATGTTGCTGTTATAATATGTTATTAATGTGCTACTTAATATTGATGTATCTAATTGTTCTGATAATACATTATTAGTTGATGTTTTATTTTAATACAAATTATTATCAAATGAACCTCCATTCTGCAAACCTGATATCGCTGTAATATGTGAACTTTTTATACTATTTAATCCTATTATTAAATTAGAATTAGAACTAACATTATTAAAGTTAGTTGCTATAGTAGAACTTAAATATTTATTAAATGTGCATTTGACAAAATATTATTAATCTTTGTATGAACTAAATTAGAACGAGAACTAATATTATCAAAATTCGATGTCATAGTAAAATTAAATTATTTATTAAATGTGCATCTGATGAAATATTATTAGAATTTGTATTTCAAGTTATTGTTAGATTACCTATTAGAAATGTATTTGATGAAACATTAACTAAATTACTCTCTATAGTTGCTGTATTATTCATAATGAAATAAGCATTTGAATTAATGTTATTTGATAATACATTAATGTCTGTTTTGTTATATGTTTCAGTTATATCATAAAAACTAGCATTTATTTGTTCCTTTGTGTATGTGTTTGCTTGGTCTGTTGCTTTACTGTTTAATACAGCTTGGATGTCACATTTACTGGCGTAAAGGTCTTCTATATCATTGACTGCTCCATCTTTTACTTGTCTAGTTCTATTCGCTGTAATAGCAAAGACATCTATTCGCTGTAGTAGCACAGACATTCATTAAGTTTTTATTCATCATATTTTCTTATAACTGAAAATTATTAATATCATATCTTTATTGAATCGCACAAGGTTGCAGAATTTGAACGGATTTCAAGTATGCACTCGTGCACCATATGAATATACATCCTCGTGGGCATAAACTTACTACTGTATAAAGTAATTCCATCAAGTGGTTTAATTTCGATACCATATTTGAATTATTTTCAAGGTTAATTCCAGTATACGCTGCTGATTCTAATTTTTGTAATCCGAACAATAAAGGCTTGTGTTTTTTAGCCCTCGCTTCTAACCAATAATGGATTGTCAGCGCGACACATTAAATGGACGTATGCTTCACGAACAACTTGAATTTCTTGTGATGGAATAACTTGGTTACCAATCACCAATGAAGCAGTTAAATCATATATAGGGTCATAATATCCAGAATCAACTGCACTACCTTGATGTGCTACTGGATGATATAGTGAGTTGTATCCCTTAAGAATTTTTCCAAATCCTCGTACATAACCTGTATCCGTTGTATTAGAAAATGAAATTAACATTTTGTTTAGTTTAGTTACATTCCTAACGATTGTTGTGAAGATTTCAGCCTCTGATGATGTGGTTTGTTCTTGCATTGTTTCAGTTTCAAAGGTAATTGGAAGAGAACCGCCTTCCAAGATTTTAGCATATTCTGCGTATAAACTATCATCAAGAGAATAACATTTGCTTTGAAAACTGGCTTCTTTATTACCCAACTGTTAGAAGTATTTGTAGCAGTGAAATCAGCCGTAGCACCTTTTGCAATAATTGGTAATGTAGCATTATTCACTAAACATAATTCTACGGTTGTAGGACAATAAGATGGCGGTATATAAAATACATTAGCACTTTTACCTTTTGCAATGCCTCTTTTATTACTTGGGGTGACTTGTCTTGTGACTCTTGAAGCAGTATTAGCACTTGGGTTCGTTGCTACTTGAGTATAAGTTAGAAATCTAACATCGTTATTATTGAACGAATTTCCAATACCTAAAACTTCATCGGCTCTTTTTGCTTCTGATGTTTTCAGTAAACCTTTCATTGAATCAGCACGCGATGTAGAGTTCAAATCACATACTATCACATCTCCCATCATCACCCGCACTCTTGAAAAGAAAGAACCGGTTGAAATTGGTCGTAGTTCAGCGTTAGCATTCCCACAGTTGTCAGCAGTTTCTAATGTAAATCCTAATAATAGTGTAGGAAGTGCAATCCGTTGATTATTAGGCGGTCTGGTAACGTTAAACCTAATTACAGAATTTGTACCAGCGGTCTAAGTACAAACCGGTGAAGGGTAAAAGTTTTTGCTTTCTTTTGAACGGACATAAGAACCACCGTCTTTTAATTTAAATCTCAGTTTCTTTTCAACAAGAAGATCTGAAATACCTAATGCTTCTATCTTTATCTATTTAATAGTCGAAAATTACTATATAATTATATTATTAAATACACTTATTTTAAAGTGTGAACAAAATATAACTTATTTTTAGAATTTTTGTTTAATAGTTTTTTAGACTTGTTTTTTTCTTATTTTCAACCTTATTTGGCTCGTCATCTTTTTAATGTCATAACCACTGATTTGATTTTGAGGATTTATCACCCTTTTTATATCATTGTTAGGCATTATATATAAGACTACAAAATTTCCTTTACAGGCTCAATACTTCTTGATACATCTTTGCCTGTGTCGGCATATAGTGAGTGTTGATGATTTGTTGATGGGTTAAAACCTCCTCTATTTTTGTTATACTGCCTCTATCTAAAACACTGACCATATCTCCAAAATTTCGTAGGCTTGTGTAGGTGTCATTATTTTTACTCACATTGAAACAAAAGGAGCTCCGTAAGTTGTCAAACGAATATTTCTATCAGGGTTATTCTGTAAATATTTAGCACCCGCGCTACTACCCAATGAATGTGAAATAATTTCTGATATACTGTGGTTTTCATCAAACTAATATCTCTACACCTTTCACGGTATGAATTTAAACCAAATGGAATTGTAATATCAGAAGCAATGTCATTAATTGAAGATTAAAATTTTTTCTTGCCAAATGTTCCAGCAACATATAATTTATTATTGTCTAAACAATACTAAATAATAACCATTACCATTTGTATGTGCTTTGTCTAATCCTTCTGTGTCAGATAAAATGTTTTTATATCTAGGATTGAATAATGATTTTTCTTGTATTATTCTTCTATACATCTCACTATGACCGCGATGAAGTGGACTGTATCATTTTAGTTTCC
The DNA here is from genome assembly GCA_963377175.1 of Effrenium voratum. NCBI lineage: Eukaryota > Dinophyceae > Suessiales > Symbiodiniaceae > Effrenium > Effrenium voratum. The sequence goes on along the minus strand of CAUJNA010000569.1, from coordinate 613,689 downwards.
TTCTTTTGAATAATATTTCATTAAATTATTTAATGGTATTTTTATCTAACTTATTAATATTTTATGACAAGACATAGAAAAATGATACACGACGTAGAAATTTAAGCGAAAGTTTAAGCACTTCTGACTTTGTTATAGATTTACCAGAAACCAAAGAAACAGGAGCAAATACAAAACTATATGTTCACGAATAATCAATACCTAATATTATTTAACTAAGTCCTGTTAGTTCTCGGGATGATTTGAACTTCACTTCCTTTGCATGTCTTCCCTGACAGTTTCCTGGCATGTCCCTTCACTTCCTTCCACTTCACTGCCGTTTCAGCTCCCTTCATGTCCTTGAAGACTCCTTTATTCGCATTCCTTTCCCTTTTCGTTCCCGCTGTCCGGTTCCCTTCACGTTCTGCTCTTGCATTTTCCTGCATCTCGGTTTCTCTCCAGTGCCCTCCTCAGTTTCGTGCAATTCCTTTGACGTTCATTTCGTTCACTTCCAGTCAATCCTGTTTCCTTGCATTTCCTCTTTAGCCCCTTGTTTCGCATCGCCAGCATGCATAGCATCATTCGCATCATTCGCGGTGATGCTAGCAATGCTGGGGGTGTAGTCCAGTATTAGGCGCCCCCTAAAAACACTCGTTTTTGGACTCGTTTTTGGTTGCTGCGGGGAGATGCTACAAAAATCCTCGGAAATCGCCCAAGCCAATCCGCGAATCCTTCGCCCCTTGAAAGGCTGGGCCCAGCACAAAACGTATGCGCATGGTCGGAGCATGGTCGGCGTGCAGCAGCCCCATAGAGCTTCGCTCTAGAGCCTTGCTCCAAAGGACCAAGGTTGTAATCTGACACAGCCGTTCGGCCAGTTGGCCGGCCGGATGCACACATCCATTTTCCAAACATCTTCCCTCAGTTTTCCATCCATCTTCCACGTTTCCCATCTATTTTCTAGCCATTTCCCGTCATTTCGCCATGTCCCCTTCACCGCCCGCCCGCCCGCACGCACGCAGGCACGCGCGCACAAGCACACACGCGGACACGCACGCGCGCTCACGCACGCACACCCACCCACGCACGCACCCACACACAGGCACACACATACACACCAGACTCACGCACAACACACACCCACCCACCCACCCACCCACGCACGCTCACGCACCCACGAAGCTCTATGGGGCTGCCGCATGGTGCCGCCGACCCTGTGCGTGCCGAGGATGCGGCCGGGGGTCATCTGCTTCTGGCGGGTGCGTTTTCGGGCTTGTTTTTGGGTCCGGTTCCGGGTCTGCAGCCTCGGGCTTGTGGGTCTGCGGGCTTGTCCCGGTGATGCGGGTGATGCTGGTGATGCAGGTGATGCTGGGGCACTCTTGGGGCGCCGCAGATTTGAAGCACTGGAAAAACATGTGAAAATGAGAGTTTTTGCTGCACAAAACCAAGAAAACCCGATGCTTTTTGCATGGCAGCTGGACCAGGCGTGCGTCGCACGCGTGCGCATGCGTGCGTGCGTGCATTTGTGCGCGCACGGGTGCGTGCGTGCGTGCGTGTGCGCGCGCGCGTGCGTGCGTGCGTGCGTGCGCGCCGTGCGTGTGTGTGTGTGTGTGTGTGTGTGTGTGTGTGTGTGTGTGTGTGTGTGTGTGTGTGTGTGTGTGTGTGTGTGTGTGTGTGTGTGTGTGTGTGTGTGTGTGTGTGTGTGTGTGTGTGTGTGTGTGTGTGTGTGTGTGTGTGTTGTGTTGTGTGTGTGTGTGTGTGTGTGTGTGTGTGTGTGTGTGTGTGTGTGTGTGTGTGTGTGTGTGTGTGTGTGTGTGTGTGTGTGTGTGTGTGTG
>CAUJNA010000569.1:543483-611778 GCA_963377175.1 Effrenium voratum | reverse complement strand
ACCTACACAGTACAATGGCGTCTTCGGCGAGCCCAAGTACTGCAACTTTTGGGAACAGCAGCTCAGAGGGATCCAATGGATTGATAGCTCTTCCTGCGGTGATGGATATGGTTGCAGATTCACAGGATGAACCTGGGAGCGGAGGTTCCGCGCTATTCAGCGACATATCTACTCCCACAAGATCATGGAAGCAGATCGATGTTCATCAGGAGTCGAAGAAAAGAGAATCCCCACCGAGAAGATCATCATCTTCGCCTGCGACACCACAGACGTCGCAGAAGGGCGTGAGATCGACATCGAAGGGTGGGAGGTCAAAATCACCCACCAGTGCAGATTTTCGCGCCGTGATCAAAGAGAAAAATAAGATGGAGGTGGAGATCGGGGAATATCAGAAGACACTTGATGAAATGTCGGCAGCAATGGCGAATCTTAACCAAGAAGACTATGGAAGCACCATCCGGATCCAGGAGCTGGAAAGACGATGCGAGATTGCCAGCAAGCAGTCGGGACATCTAGTGAATCACCACCAACACCACATGGCTGAGGCATGGCGCAAGTTTGAGGAAGAAGCCCAACAGATGCGCAAGGTGGAAATGAACGCATTTCAGTACGGGGAGACGAAAGACATGGAGTCGAATATTGTAATGCAACAGATGAGGCAAGCTGAAGGAACTATCATGGAGCAGAAGCGGGAGATTGCATTGATGAAATCCTACATGGCAAGCGAGAAATCGGCCGCGCAGGAATCAGCTATACGTGCAAATCAGATACACCGTGAGGCTTCACAACAGATATCAGTTTATCAGCAACGGATCAGAGGCATAGAATCTTCTACATCTATCGAGAAGTTCAACGAGGAGGAGATGGTCCAAAGTCTGAAATCACAGTTGGAGCATGCACTCGTCAAGCGCCCCGAGACGTACTCTTTGGAGGACTCCAGGGAACAGCTGATGACGAGGCTGAATGACGTTACAGTGTTTGCGGAACAGGAATCGAAGAGAGCAGATTGCTTGCTTCGCGAAAAAGAAGAGATCGTCAAACAGTATGAGTCCGACGTGTCGATGAAGGACCAGATGATTGCTGTCGAAGGTGGTCATCATCAGGATGCGATCTTGGAGTTAGCCCAGGTCAAAGAAGAGAAACAAGAGGAACGGTGCACGATGGACGAGAAGTCGAAGGAGGCTGAGTACTGGAGATCGACAGCTAAGGGAATGTACGATGAGTACCTCGAGGAGATGCATGAGCTTCAGAGACAACTGAAAGAAAGAGAGGCGACGCTCAAGCAAGAAGAGAGTTTTGTACGCCAACTCGATGCTGACAACGAGGAACTACGCGCACACAAGAAGCTGGAGACACAGGAAGCCTCCAGCAGCAAAGATGGACATCGTGAACGAGCAGTAGTGAAACGCGCTGAGGGAGGAACCCAGGCTAATTCGAATAGGATAGACAAGAAGGTGGCTGGGTCAGTCCCGTCATCGTCTTCAAATCAAATCCCTAATTCGTCGCTGATGCCAGGTTCGATCCTCTTTCCGTGTTTCGGTGATCCAATGATCGATGTACACCTATCCCAGATGCAAGGGGTTGTTGGGCATGTCCCACAATCCACTACTACGACTGGTGGTGGTGATGGAGGGGGAAACAACGGTACTACGCCCCCATTGGATTACGGTGGATTCCCGCCCAATAGGAATGGGCAGGGAGCGGGTCGACGTCAGTTGAGCCTCGCTGGTGGCGGAGGAGGACCTCCGGATGATCCACCCGATGATGAGGATGAGGATGACGACGACGAAGGAGATGAGGAAGACGAGGAAGAAGAAGAGGAAGAAGACGATCGGACACGGAGGAGACGAAGGAGATCGAGAGATAACCGAGAGATCAGAATGATCGACCGAGAATCTCGAGGAAAGAGGCCGAGAGAGTATCTATTCCGGCCTGGCCAAAGATCCATCAACTTGACACCTGGAAGATGCAACTGCTGATGAATGTTCTGAGCGCATGTGCAGATCCAGATACCGACGCATGGACGAAATGGCTGGAGCAGGCTCTTGGGTTGAACCCAGACGTGGATTTGCTTAGCGATTCAGGTGGCGACAGATTTGCTACGATAGATATTAAGATGGCCATGGGCATGCAGAACATGCTGAAACAAGCACCTGACGAAGCCAAGGACGTATACCTCGATGCTACACGACACTCTGAACTACGGCATCAACAAGGGGTGATCGTGAAGGGACGAGAGTTGGTGGCATTAGTTATGCAATCATTCAGAACTTCCGATAGAACGGATCTTGTCTACCACATCGAGCACTTATTCAACCTTGACTTTCCTGGCGACAAGAACTTGGTCATGTTCAGGAACAAATGGTATGATTTGCTGCTGAAGATGAGGAGCGAAGACAGACCCAGTAAGCTGGCTCTCAGAGACATCCTTTACAGGAAGATCAAAGGGAGCAAGAAGATGGAGTTCGGCCTCAATGCCTACCATAGACTACCGGGCAAGCATCCTCAGAAGACGTATGAATTCTTATTGGCGTTGATCGACTATCAGATCAAGGCAGATCGGGAAGACCTGATGCTCGACATGAAGGAGAAATCGGTCAAGTCGATGATGAAGTCAGGCGGGAAGGATGCGGCTCCAGCAACTGGCAAACAGGAGAACCAGGGTAGCAAGGGCAGAAAGGGGAAACCCGGTGGACCTGATGCCGCTCCTGTGCTCCCAAAAGCCAAGGCCACGCTGGCAAGAACGGCAAGTCCGACGGTGCCAGCGACAGAGGCAAGAGTCCGGGCGGAAGCAAGGATAACCCCTGCTGGTACCACTTCAAATCGGCGAAGGGGTGCGTGAAAGGGAATGAATGCACTTTTTCCCACAGAAAGAAGACGGAGCATAAGTTGGAGAGCATGTCCAAGGGGAAAGGAAAGGGCAAATCCAAGTCCAGATCATCGTCACCTAAGAGGGATGATGGAGCATGCTTCGCGTTTCAGAAGGGGAAGTGCGATAGGGGAAGCGCTTGTAAGTACAGGCATGAGCTCATCAAGAACAATTCAGCTCCAGCAACGTCAAATGACAAGGCGCAAGCCAAATCGAAGGCTGCCGCCAAAGCCGCAGCGCCTGCCATTGCGAGGAGGGCCATCGCAATGCCCGCGATAGTCCTGAAGCAATCGGCTCCTGCAGGGAAGGTTAGCTTCAAGAAGGACGTTGATCAGGTCGAACCGGACGAAGCCGAGACTGTCTACCACGAGCACGATGACGACGCGATGAGCGAATCATCGAGATGGTCTGGCGAGTCCGAGATCCCCGAGAAAATGGTGTGGTTCAAGGAAGTGCTCGACGTCGACGAGAATGGGGAGATCACCTACCTCGAAGACGAGAGAAGGCGGTGGATGATGTATATAAGAAGCACTACTTCCCGGTGACCAAAGAGAGCAGCATAATGTTCGAGTATGATCGGAACAAGGACGAGATCAAGGAATCGGCTGTCGACTGGAAGAAACAGCATGGTATGCCGAAGAACGTTTTCGCCCTGTCAACGTGCATCAGCAAACGGGTGAAATGGTTGATGGACACCGGATGTGGTCATGATCTCATCGGAAGAGCCAAGGCGAAGAGCCTGGGTGTCGACATCGTGAAAGATGACGACGAGATCGTGTTCCAGACCGCGAATGGTTCCACTTCCACATCTGATGTAGCCAAGATAGTCGTGGACGAGTTGGACGAGACTGTCGAGCCGCATGTATTGGATGAGACACCCACGGTATTGTCAGTGGGGAGGAGATGCATGAAGATGGTTTATGCATTTCACTGGATGCCTGGTAAACTACCTTTCATGGTTACGCCAAAGCAGGGATTCGTGCACTTGCAGGTCAAGGACGACATCCCGTACCTAGTGAGTGATGGTAAACTTCGGAGTAACAGGCATCGCCATACGATAGACGACCTCAAGGAGCACTTTTCGGAAGTATTGGCGATGGTAACGAACGACGAGGCAGATCAGGGAGGTGACGATGAGAACGACGTCACACCCGCCGCTGTCGATGAGTCCGCAGAGGCCGAGGGCGAACACCACGACGGGGCATTCGACTTCGGGCCACCCGGAGGAGCCGGTCCGGTACGTCCGCCTCCCGTGGCTGAGGAAATACCTGTACATGTTGGGTCAGTCCCGCATCGACATGGTGATGCCGAAGCCCACGAGGAAGAGGTTGATGAAGATGATCCAGATGCCGGAATCGAAGTGGACGTGTACGAAGGATCATCAATAAAGAGGAAAGTGGGAGTCCTCAAGAAGGACGCCAACTCCATCGCTCATTTGCTTACACACAGATACCGAAATCCCTTCTGCGAATCATGCGTCAAGGCAAAGATGAGACACTTCAGATCACGAACGGGAGCATTCAAAAAAGAAGTGAAGACGTTCGGTGACCTGGTGACGTTCGACTTTGTGACGGCATCAGGAGATCATGAAGTGGAAGGCAGGTATGCGCTCATCATCCGGGACATATATACCGGAATTATCATGGCTTATCCCACCGCGAGAAGAGACACTGACTCAGTCGTCAGGGCTATCAAGCACTTCTGCGGGAGGAGGAAGATCAAGCAGGTGTATTCGGATGACGGCCCGGAACTGATCAATGCGTGCGTGGAGCTGAAGCTGAACCACGACCTGTCGCTGCCTGGACGGCCGCAGAACAATTCCCTTGCTGAAAGAACAAATCAATTCATCATTGACCAGACTTCGGCTTGTCTAGTACATGCCGGTCTACCCACGTGTTATTGGGTGCAGGCCATCACCACTCTGTGCCATCTCATGAACATCGAAGAGGTGAACGGATCGAGTGCATGGATGAGGCTGCATGGCGAGGAGTTCAAGGGCGAGAAGATACCTTTTGGCGCGCTAGTGGACTTCAAACCGAGCGAAGCACGAGGGGAAAAGAGGGAGAAGTTCGAGCCGAGAGGGGAAACTGGTATATTTGCTGGATATGTGTTGAGCACCGGTATGCATTGGGCAAACAAGTATCGTGCTTGGGCACTTACTGCATTTGCGGGTGCAGAGCTGAACATCAAGAAGGCAAAGGTTCCACCTCGGTTGAGAATGCCACATCAGACAGAGAGGATGATTCTGAAATCTCCTCTGACATTCCCAATACAACAGAAGTACAAGGTTGCCAACGAGACTTTGGAAGGAATAGAGATGTCTATCGATGCAATCGGTCTGGATGCACGTGACCGCCTGATCGGCTGAATTGCTGCAGAGTGACGAGAAGCGACTGCTTGACGATGAAGTCGATCAGATCGCTGGTCTACTGCTCGACGATGGCCCGGAGGTAATCGCCGGAGATCGGGGGGATCATGCAGGAGAAGAAGATGCTAGACCGAGCTCCTCAAAAGGGAAAGGAGATGGGCACCCTAAGGGCGATGAAAAGATTGCGAAGTCCGACCTTCCACACGTGTCAGTTGGGCTACCCGGGGATGGTATCACGTACGTCAACGACGATGGCAAGGAGGTTAAGATCGACAAGGCCGGGAGACCGTATCCTGTCGGGAAGGACGGATTCAGGCTAATGAAGACATCGAGACCTCCAGAGTTCACCCCTGAAGAATGGAAGATGATGAGTAACTATTACACCAAGGAAGAGAAGGCCGAGGTGAAGGGCGGTGGCAAGAAGAAAGAAGAAGATCCCAAGAGTAAGGAGTCTGAGATTTCCGCGCCGGCAGAGGCACGGACATTACAGATGCCCGGTGGTAAGAGGATTCGAGCGATGCTTCGGGACCGCTGGGGTGGAGTAGAATGGCAGTACAATTGGGGATTGCGGAAGAACATATCAAAGATCAAGAACCCAATGGATGGGAAGCACTTGGCTGAGCTTGAATGGGTCAGGATTGTTGTCAATCCTGTCGACGGGGTGGTTGTTCTCATGGATTCCAAACAGTCCCAAGACGTCATGAGACGAAACGTTCAGCTTGAGAAAGAATTTGAGTGTCTGGTGGTAATTTATGCCTGGAAGTTCAAGTCTGAGGAGCGATCAATGTCGACTCCAAACTGGACGAAGGCGGTTGCATCAGTCATGGAGAGTCATAAAGACGAAGCTGAGACAGCATCGGGGACGGATCCATCGGTCGACGAATAGACGGACCTCACCTGGTATGAATGGGAGGAGTCTGCTGAGATAGTTTCTGGAAAAGTGCCACTCGCAATGCCTGCGATAGGCGAGGACGGTGAAGCCAAGCAGTACCCATCGATGCCGTGCGTGACTTCTGAGCGAATACAGCACAGAGAGAAGGCTGTGAAAGTTGTACGATTCTTCGACGCTTTAGTATCCAGGCCGGTAGGCCGGAAAGAGATGTTGACCAACCCTGATGCATTGGCATCAATGAAGAAAGAGTGGTCGGGATTAATCGACCAGGGGGTCTTCGATCTTGGCGCGGTGCGTGAATATGACGCTGTAGCCAGAGAAGCAAAAGCGAAGGGGGAGGAAATACACATGGCTCGCGCACATGGCATTTGCGTTGAAAAGCACTCCCAGTTGCCTGTTGGTGATCCTAAGAGGAAGTTCAAGGGTAGAGGCGTGTTGCTGGGGAACCAAGTGAAGAACCAAAGCTTTGAGGCTGCGATGTTTCAGGATTTGGGGAACTCTCCTGCTTCATTTGAAGCCTCGCGTTGGGCGGATTTTCTGGGTTGTCATGATGGCTGGGACGTGCAGATGGCCGACGCTGTTCAGGCGTACATACAGGCCACCTTGAGAGGCACGCCGTGTTGGATTGAATTACCACCGGAGGCTGTGCCAAGTGAATGCAAATGGGATAAGTACAGAAGACCAGTCGTCCCGTTGAGGAAGGCGCTGTACGGACACCCAGATGCGGGAACATTTTGGGAGCAGCACTGCGATGAGTCGGTGCGTGCCGTTGGTTTTGAGCCCATCGGCGAAGAATGGCCTTCAGTGTACATTCATGAAAAGCTCCAGCTTGTTCTGGTTGTGTATGTCGATGACTTCAAAATGGCAGGGCCGCAGAAGAACCTTGCCCAAGGGTGGAGCATGTTGCGTACACGTTTGAAGATTGAGCCCGAGACTGGACTTGACATGTACCTTGGTTGCAATCAAAGCAAGGGAAACGTCACTCTCGGGAACGGACACCGAGTAACTACGGTGACCTATGACATGGAACAGTTCCTACGTTCCTGTGTCGACCGCTATCTTGAAGTGGCGGGCGATGTGAAGTTGAATAAGGGTGTCACCCCTGAGTTGCATGAAGAAACAAAGAATCACGTCTCACGGAAGCCTGCCAGAGAGGGGCCGTCAGTCGTGTGCAATTGGTGTAACAATCTTGTGCCCACCGACGGGTCTGCCACAGTGCCGGACCAACGGGGAGGGACTCCTGAGTTGGCCATGAAGGAGCCCGTGCGTGGACACCTTGCTCCGCATGCCGCTAGCGTACTGATGAAGTTGCTGTACGGTGCGAGGATTGCTCGCTTCGATTTGTTGCGGCAAGTGAATCGCCTAGCACGGAACGTGCATAGGTGGACTGACTCCGATGATCGGGGTTTGCATCACTTGATGTGCTATGTGCATCATACCAAACATTGGCGCATGGTCGGTGGGGTTGGAGACCCTATGGACGATGTGCACTTGGCCTTGTATGCGGACGCTGACTTTGCGGGATGCATTGACTCGCTGCGTTCCACCTCCGGTGGACACTTGAATATACAAGGGCCTAATACCCGGTTTCCGTTGTCTGGCAGCTCTAAAAGACAGGGTTGTGAGAGTCACTCCACTCCCGAGGCCGAGATTGTTGCGGCCGATGTTGCCATGAGATCGATGGGTATGCCCGCTCTCAAGCTGGTAGAGCGGATTCTCAAGAAGTCACCGAACTTTGTGTTCTATGACGATAACAAGGCTATGATCGGTGTCGTGCGATCGGGGAGAAAACCCACGATGCGCCACCTTGAGAGAAGCCATGGTGTTAGCATTTCGTGGATGCATGAGATGTTCACACGTGATTACATGTACTTGGCGTATGAGGTCACCGACAGGATGGCGGCCGATATTTACACCAAGGCGATCAATGATGGGCGCAAATGGAAACATGCATGTTTGCAGATTGGTCTACTTGACCCGAGCTTGCTGTCTGACCCGGACACCCTCAAGGCGCTCACACCTACGTGTGATCCCATAAAGGGGACCATGCAGACCGCTTCGGGGACAGTTGACGGAGTTCCAACATTTCCGTACACACACATACCGATCATGCCCCCGGACCTATGGTGGTCGGGATTAACATCTAAAGAGGGATTGCATGAGCATGAAGGACATGATCCGGTTGTTGTTGCCAAGGGACCCAGATTGATGCGTGTGAAACCTCCACTCGCGGTTATGACACCGTTTGGGAGCAAGTGGCTTCGTTCCACTTGGTTTCTGAAGAATGGGTCATGGCTCAAAGTTGAGGATTGAGTTGACCCGGGGCTACAATGTGTGCGAATTGATGGTTGGGTTGAACGCGCAGTTTGGCAGTTTCATCCCGTACCGGTCGCTGCACCGGCGCGGGAACGGTCTCCACGACCACGACCAATTCACGTCGGGTCCGGGGATGTTGACATGCAGTCCGTGCTGGCCGCATTTGTTGAAGAACTGTCGAACGAGCGCATAGAGTTGAAGTGTGGTAACGACCTTGCTTTGGAAACGTTGCTCCGATTGAAATTGCTCATGCGTTGTCTGCATATCAATCACGAGCAGCTTGTCCCTGGTCGTTGTTTTGTTCCGTATCGCATTGCGGTGAAGCACAAGCCACAGTTAGCGCCGGGTATTGAACTCGCGATGGTCAAACATGACGGTGGTGTGCTTCGTGCTCCTGTTCATGTCTCGCTTCCTGGTATGAGAACTCGCACAGTCGTCACTCTTTACAGTGTTGACATGGCTCGGCCCATCGTGCTGATGGCATGCTCCGAACCACGTAACTGGTTCACTGCTCTTGCCCGCCATGACGGGCCGCAGGTTGTCACCATAACCCTGGTTGATGACTTACTGAGCGAGTACGGGGGGAGAATCGCCAGACATGTGCTTACCAAACCTTCCGATATGTTGTTCTTCGCCGGGCCTTGCACGGGGGGATCATCATGGGCACGCCTCAACAAGACTCGCGGAATTGACACCGCAGAGAAAATCGAGGCCAAACAAAGAGTATTTTGGAGATTATTTGAACGGTTCGTTGAAATTAAACGGCATGCCATGACAAAACGAGCTGCGATTTTGTTTGAGTTGCCTGGAAGTTGTGATTATTGGAAAGATGCGAGACTGCGTGAGGTCGTGCATGATGGGACTAGTCACGAGTTTGATGGGTGTCGCTATGGCTTGAAACAAAGATATGCAAAGAAACCCATGCCAATCAAGAACCCATGGAGAGTTGTATCATGGAACTTTGAACTTGGTGGCTCGTTGTCTAAGAAATGCAATGGAAACCATGAGCATGGACCTTGTGCTGGTCGTGAAACCAAAGAAACCCAGTTGTACACGTCTATAATTGTGGGTGTGTTCCTTCGCCGTTTTCGTGCTCGAGCAAGGTGCCTCAAACCGGCACCGTTGAAACTCGCTCTTGCTTGCATTACGCGAAGGAGATCGCGGAAGCACCAAGCTACTGCGAGCGAAATCTGCACCACCCCAACTGCACGACCGAGGTGCTGGGCCAGTCCCGAACCTCTGGTGCATACGGGGAGCTGGGTCAGTCCCGAACCCCAGGCTTCAAGGAGGAGCTGGACGAGTTCGTCACCTCAATCTGAAGCTGGGATCGTATTGGGACAATTCCGTGGCTTCATTTGCAGCTGCTTATTTTGGGTTTTCCTGGTTCTGGAGAATATCATCAAGATGACTGCCAATCCGACTGTCGTCAATATGAATGAGTTCTTCTGCGTGCCTATTGGGAAATCCAGGCAAGCAGCAATCTTCTTGGGAAATTTGGTGAAGAACGCCATCGAGGATGGCAAGAGGATGCCCAAGAGGATGGAGATGAACAGCGACCTGGGTACGTGCGTGAAGTGGATCGAGGACATAGGCGTCCCCGCTATTTATGCATACTCTGCGTACTACTCTGCCAAGGGCCGCGGGATGATGAAAGGTGAAGGGCAGTCTATGAGGGTTGCCTTAGAGTTCATCAACAAAGTTTTCGGACAGCTTTCTGCCGACGAATGTATGCTTGGATGGAGGGAATTCTGCAGCAAGGGAAAGAAGATCGTGTCGGCGCTGAACCAACTTTGCGGTGAGGCAACGATGCTGGCGAAGAACCCCGAGTTGCTCAACGTAACCAAGTACTGCATGGAAGGGACGGATATGTTGAGATCAATCGCGAACATCTGGGATCTCGCACTAGGCGTGGCCGAGGACAACGATGAACGGTCGTTCAAAGCAGCATTCCACCAGAACACCCCGGTTGGGGAGGTGTTCAAGGAATTCATCAACGACGAGCCATCTAGGGCATCGTCATCGAGAAGGTGGAGGAGCTCTGAGGAGTTCCAGACAACTGCAGAGTTTGAGAGGCACGACCGGAGAATCGCAAGATACAGAGATCGAAACTGGGGGAAAGTGTTCACGTTGAGCGTGATCAAGGCCCCCAAGATCGACTCCTACGGTCGTGGTTCCAAGGACGACTACCAGAAGAATTGGGACCTTGGGTTGGTCTACCAGAATGAGCTGCAGGCCTCGATGAAGAACCTCGCATATGCACTAAGGAGGGATGAGAATGCCAGCCAGAACAACCTATTGCGCTGGATGATCTGTGGGTCAACCCCCACACCCCCACTTTGTCATGTGTCCACCCCCCCCCCCCCCCCCCCCCCCCCCCCCCCCCCCCCCCCCCCCCCACCACCCCCAACACCACCCCCCCTACCCACCCCCCCAAACCCACACCCACCCCCATGAGACCCACCTGCGCCCCGACCCCACAGATCTGCCTACCCCGATCGTCCGCTGCTCCGCATGAGTCTGCTCGGAGCGGTCAATTCCGCTACCTCTATTTTTGCGTCTCTTTAAAAAATCATGAGGAGATTGCAGCCATTGCTCGGTGAGAAGGACTCCAAAGATCAGTCGTATACAGCTTTTTTCCGTCCAGACAAAAGGGAGCTGAACGATCTCTACCGGGAGATTGAGTACGCCAGGGATTTCCTATGGTGCATCGATATGATCTATGAGTCGAAGCTGCCTGCGATGAACATCAACTCCATCAGTTTGGCACCGCACGCGGCTGACAGGGCCGCTGAGAACCAAGATCGGCGCAAGTGGGTAAGCTGGATGAAGGTGATCGAGAAGAAGGCCGAGAAGGACGTCATGATCGAATTCTTCCAGAATAAATACTGCACGATTCATGAAATCGAGAGGGAACTGGAGAAGTACCCCGAGGATTTCGTGGTTGGGGAAGAGCCGACATGGTGGGGGATGGGCTCATCGAAGACGGAGCCGCCGCGGAAGACGGAGCGACAGCAGAAGTCGGCATCAAGCTCCGGACAAAGGAGCCAAACCGCTGGTGGGCCAGTCCCCCAGCCGGGAGCTCCAAGTGGGGGGTCGCACGCCAGCGATGCTGTCAAGATCGACAACGAGATCATCGACTCCATTTTCCGAATGAACTCTGGCGGTGACGACGACAGATGGGTAATTATCAACCCAACTGCGGGACACGATACCTACACTTCATTCGAAGGGGGTACCACTTTGGGCGGCGCGACTGTCAATGTGAAATTCAACATAGACAACAATACGGGGTACCCAATCATACAAACGGTATTTGGGCCGTGTCTTGCAGAAGGCAAGAACGCAACATATTGGGAGTGTATGCTGAGATGCCTGACCTCTTCGCTAATGCACTTCGAGGAGAAGACCAGCGCGGAGAAGATCATTCTTTCCTATGTTGGGAAGGGAAATGCGGCATGGCTACAGCTGTATGCTTTCTTGTGTGCCCAAACAGGATGCTTGATTACTGGACGCCTTCCGGGCGCCAAAGCCATCAACGCGTTGATTCAGGCGGAGAAGAACCCGGACAACGCACCTGGACAGTTGAACCGGATTATCAATAGGCAGAAGAGGAGCCCCATAGGCGAGGCGACGATTCGCGACATGATGATCCACAAGAAGAGCTTCTTGGTCCTGGATTGGCCCCTGAGGGCCGTCAACTCGAAAGGGAGCACGAAGACCTTCCAGATGATGGTCAACGAACAGGGATGGACAAACATCGAGGAGAGATCATACTATGGGTCGAGTGAGCAAGTCTCCTCACCCAATGACACGTTGAATATCATCTCCCGATTGCAGAAGCTGGATAAGCTCATCGCTGAACGGCGGAGGCGAGACATGGATGACTCACCAATGTCGGTGCACATTTGGATGTCGCTATATGATTGGGTGTGCATGAGAGAATGCGGATGGCAGGTGACCGCCAACCCCATCATCGACTCCCTACAGAAGGCGATATCTGACCTCGTCAACACATGCAAGGGCCTGGTCGTGGTGTGCGTGAATCGCGATGTTGCCTTCCATGGTGGAAGAGGGGACTTGGGGACGATCGCCAATAAGGTTAGCGAGATCTGCAAGGCGGCAGGCGCGCTGGTGACCGAGAACGATCGCCTGTGGCGCGTGGTCCACGCGCTCACAGGAAAGAACTACAAGATCCCTGGGAGCTCGAACTTGCAACATTTCCTTCTGAAACGACTGCTGATTGAGAAATCCATCGATGCGGTCGCACCAAGCAACGCGTTTGTGTGTGAGCTGGAGGGACGTGCATAAACGAGCCCGACCTTCGATTCAACATCCCGAAGAACATGGAGGAATCGAAGGTGAAATTCGAGTACAAGCCGACCTTCACTGCACAGTCGAAGAGGAAACAAGAGCGGCAAGATGAAGGACACGGCGAGTAGGATGCTTTTGGGAAAGCCGATGCCGGTGATCAACGTCTTCGATGGTATACGGTCACGGAGCTCAGCAAGTTTATCTGCGAACTTTGCGCTAAAGAGATGCAGATGAGCAAGTCGAAGGAGCTCGGACCGAATTCGAAGTACAATCCCTCTTCTTGCGTGAACTGTTGCGCGAACTGGAACGCGGACACGAACGGTATTGCAATGTCTATCGAGGGGAAGAAAATGTACACGCGCCTCTTCGCGGAATGCGTGGTGGCAATCCCCGACCTTCAAAACCTCATGGTGGACGTCAACAACATCCAGGCCATGATCACGATCATACGGGAGCTCGCGTATTCGAAGCTGAAGAAGGAACTTTCTCACGCGGGATTCGTGAGCATGACCGTGGATCAAGCAGCGCAGTTCTATAACAACGGTCACGGGAAGCAATTGTGTGCATCCCGGGATGTGATCGTGTGCAAGAACTCCGAGGGAGTCGAGGAGAGGATGTCCATCTTCTTGATAGGCAAGGATCTCGGCAATGTGGCATATTCGTCATGGATCAAGAGTGTGCTCGACCAAGGGACGATGTATGAGCTCCTGGGACAAACCACGAACGAGGAGTCCTTGGGAGACGTCGTCGAGATGGTGTTGGGATTCTTTGAGGTGATGTCGTACTTCCAGCACGAACTGCCACTGTGGAAGGATGCATGGAAGATCAAGAGGGAGTTCGAGCAGACAATAGTGCGACACCTCGCTGGGAACGTGACCCACACGACGGGCCAGAACAGAAAGCGGAACAAACCGTCCGCACAGCTCGGCGTGCCCACGAAGGAGGTGCTTGACATCATGAACACGGTCAAGCCCAGACATCCACGATCCCTGATCACCGAGCCCTCTGCACAAGGGTCCAAGAGAAAGGCCACGGAGGGCGAAGATGAGGGTCTTGGTCAAGCACCAGACCCGAGTCGAAGTTCTCAAGCCAATACTGAGAAGGAAGACAAGAAGCAGCGAGTGATCGACGGGCGGAGAGCGGCACTAGGATTCCTGGAGTCAATGGAGAAGTGCATGGGAGATATGGGGATCTGCAAGAAGTGCGCGAACCTGGCCCACGACGGCGACTGCAAGGACATTGAGGAGGCTGCTGGAAATGAGAAGGCTATGAAGGTGCTCCGTGAGCTACTCAGCAGTGACCCTGTTTCATCTGATGAAGACATGGGGGATACGGAGGAACCGTCCTCATCAACGTCCAAAGAAAGAAAGAAAGGGGGACAAGCAGGGAAAGAAACAATTGAGATGTACAGCTACACTATTAATTTGGTGGAGATGGCTGACACGGCTGAGGGAGGAGAGCTACAATGTGGTGGCGTCGACCTCACCTACAACCCGTGCGGGGACAGCAGAACATTCAAGAAGACGCTTGAGATGGGATGCGACACAATCCCGTGCTACATCCCGAAGTACGGCGACGTGATTGATGTGCATATGCCACGGGCATACGCGTCTATTGTTGACCCCAGGTACTTTCCCAGAGGTGCAATCCTTGAGCAAGTGGACGTGATGCAACTTGGCAAGAGTGTCAACTTTTGCATTGCCCCTTTCGACGGTGCTCCACTATGCAGGATTGGTGATGATCGCTCGGTATTTACCACAAGGGACCAAGCAAACCAGCTATCTCACGACCTATGCAGAGTCCTTCGACACAAGATCGGCAATTGCCGAGGAAGTGCTTTCAGGTGCGACGAGGGTGGATGGGTCGACATTGATGCTGTCATTGACGACCGAAACAACGACATATTTCCACCTAACACCTCGAGAGCGAAACGATACATGGGCATCATGGAGGTGATCAAGTGGCAGGAATCCGGAAGCAAGAAGTCGAGATTCCAGGTTCTGGCAGCAAGGTTACCGAGCATCATGAACCCGAACGACACGAGGGCAGCCAGAGAGGAAATGAACAAGGCTGGCGTGGATCGGGACGACATCGACAGGATGTTCAACAGATGCGATTGATGGTACAGACCTTGGTGCATCCGAGTCACAACCGGTCACAGTGATTTTGGATTCATGAGCTCATCCGCACTGGCGAATAGGTATTCCGCAAGAATGGGTGATACTCTCGGAGGAGCATTCCATGTGACGTACGTGGAAAACCTGCCAAGCATCGTACGCTGTGGGCTAGTCCCCGGCGGAATCGATGGCGGTAACAGGCTAGCACTGCACTTCGGGGCGTTTGCTCCATGGGATGAGATGAACGTGGCGACGAAGACAACGCTACGGAACGTGAGGATAGGGGATCCGATTGCGATCATCTATATTCCCAGTGCAACCCTCGCGCGGTATGGGGCTGGAGTCGCGGCTAATGGGACTTTTATGGTCTTCGACGTGATCCCGTTCTATGAGGTCAAGTCCATTTGGATTGGCAAAAGCAATGGAGGGAAGCGCCTGGAGTACGCTGACATCAAGAGGGCGTACTCGAAGTGTGTGGAGAATGAGATCTGCCCTGGCTTTGTCAACTCATCCCAAGAGTCGGCTGCGATGTTCCTCCAGAACGTCGCAAAGATCAGCGAGAGGATGCCGGAGACTGAGACAGGTGCCGATAATCTGCACTACATCGTTGACATGGTTAATCGTGCTTGCGAACTCTATCGAAACAACAAGATGGAAGAGTTCAACGCACAGGTCAACGAGGTCCGGGACGAAGTCAGCAAAGTCGTCATCCTGAATGATGAGACATGGGAAGGACTGAGGTGCCGGATATGTCCATCATGTGCGACCGCGATCCCCACCTGCTTCTGCTTATGCCTGGAGTGCGAGGCACAACTGATCTCCATCGGAAGATACTACATTCACATCAAATCCGATGACGAGGAGGACAACCAAACCCCAACGTCTCTGGAGATGCCAGGCGTGCACAGGAAGAAGCTAACCACGATGCGGCAGCACAGGAGGATGAGGACGAAGCGGAGGAAGTTCCGGGAGAAGATGACGACATGGACACGCAAGGATATACATCCGGCTATGCGTCAGAGGAAGAAGACGGCGGTTGGCATTACCGCGACACCGATCTGGCGTCACGGGACATTATAAGTTCCCAACGGATGGCGATCTGCCTTGACGAGCCGCGTGAGGCTCAGTACATGGCAGGATTTATCGCACTCCAGCTGTCCAAGATGTGGGGGATGGTTGAAGGTGGTGAGGATAGAACGATGATTGCCAAGCTCGAGGGGAGAGAGGGCTGCCCTTACCACAATGACTTCAGGAGGTACCCCAACATCACTGAGCATGATCAGGAAGGTATACTTTTGCCATCAACAATAACGAAGATCTCTCAATCGGAGAATGTTCGGACAAGAGCCTTCCGATCGGTTGAGGAGCGTGACGAATATATTCGTATGATGGTGAACAAATGCGAGGGACTATACACATTCTACAAGCTGTGGATTGCAGCAAGAATCCTCGATGTCACCAAGGAAGAAATGAAGCTCCTGGTCAAGGACCGAGTGCACCCGGTGGGTGATATTATTTTCAGATGTTTTGCGCTAGCTTTCAACTGTAAGTATATATCATTCGTGAGGGATGGCCTAAACCTTGGCAAGCATGGCTACGCGGTCAACGTGAGCGCCATCATCTCGGCCGTCGACCCGAACAAATGCGACACACCCCTGCTGGATTGGTGCCTTCGGAAAGGGCACTGGTTGCCGGAGGACTACAACAAGAAGCGTGTCCGGGCACGAGAAGCCCAGAAGAACTTGGACGAGGAGTTCCGCCGTCGTACCCATAGGCTGTCCATCGGGGACAGGTATGCTTCGTGAAGATGATGATTGCGGTACGATGTGGGCCAGTCCCCATCTGTTACTTGCGTCACATCGACACTGTTTCGGTGGAACGACTTATGTCATGATTTATATTCATGTGTCCAAGATGAATGGATGTGTACATGGTTACATATTCCGATGACTATGACGCTCTGGATATTCATGGATGGAATTATTACCTTATAGATGATATCTTTTCATTATTTATGTATTGTCCATGGTATCTGGAATGGCTATGATTTGCATTGATTACTCACCGATGTTTCCCTGCCGGAGATATGCAGACCGATCACAAGCGGGCGCGCATGGTGGACATTTGTGGCCAACCCATTTATGGATGACAGCTGCGCGATGCGCAAATGCGGCAGCTGGAATGTTCACTGGCGGTCAAGTGAAGTGGCCACAGTGTATTATATACACCTGCATATGGATGAGTGCTTCGATTGGAGGATGAATGTTTCACTTTTCGTACAATCTAACCCGGCATGTTTCACAGCGAATGAACGGTGTAGTGATAGCAAGTAAAAGAGTGCACGACACGATTTCGTAGTTGAAGCCGTGGCCAGTGGAACGTTTTGTGGTGTTTGGACCGCATGATGAACAATGCGACCCAAATGGGGGATGTTAAAACCCTCTAGACCCCGTGCCGAAATTGGGTAGCTGTTCTGAGGTCCTTGTTGGTGTTGCTTCCCAAGTTCCATTGATCGCCATTTGGCTCAAGACACAATTGAGGTTCAAGATCTGATGTGTGACTGCGGATATCCGTGATTGGCATTCGGAGGAAAACAACTGCTCGCGCCGCACTGTCAGGACTACTGTTGTGACTATCATCCCTTCTTCCTTACAACGTTTACACGGGTTCGGCTATAACGGCATCGTCCGTATACACCTTTCTACGTGGTTGGTATTGAAGCTTGAGGGTTCGGTGCACAGCGTCCCACGGGACGTCACCTTGCCGTCTCTTGACAGTTACTCAGCACATCTTCCACGGCGTGGTGGAGCCCCTCGAGCAGCTCACCAGCTACTTTTGGAGGCGCTTGCTGCCGACGGTAGGGTCCTTGATTCGTCTTCAGGACTCCGAGATCGTGGCCCTGGGGGACTGGCAGGACAAGGTGGAGGAGCGAGTTGCGATGCCGTTCCACTACAGCGGTGGCAAGTACGCCCTTTCCATGAGGACGAAGATGAGAGCTTTCTTCGTGGCCGCAAAGGTCGCGGACTGCGAGGCCTGGGAGACGGTCACGGAGGAGGAGATTTCCGAGGCCGATGGAGAGGCCAAGATCAAGGCCGCCCAAGCGTGCCGGGGCGACACAGAGGTGATCTGGGCCCAGGCACCGCAGACCACGGCACTCAAGAGGCGCTTCTCCCTGAGCCAGTCCCTCGTGCACAACGCCCGCGAGCGGATGCGGAGGCCGGCACCCTCGGTCAGTGCCATGCCAGCCCGGCTGGGTGAGACCTTCCTCACAGGGCACTTGAAGAATGGCACAGCGCTGTGCCCGGACTTCAACACGGGGGAGTGCCGCCAGGACCCTTGCTCAAGGGAGCACATGTGCGCGATGCTGCAGCAGACGGGCAGGGCATGCGGAGGGCGCCACCCGGCCAGTGAGTGCCGAGCGAAGCGGCGAATGACCGAGGCTAAGCTTCGCGAGCTTGGTCTGCCTGTGCCGGCCGACCCGGCGGAGGTGGGAGCGACCCGCCCTGCAGGGACGCCTTCGGAGGCGCCGGCCAAGAAGCGCCGAAGGGTTTTGCCCCCGCCATTGCCAATCGCCCCGGCCGGACCTATGTCCTCCAGACCGTCTGCCGAGGAGCTTCGGGAGGCGGCAGCAGCCGACCAGGTGGTGGCCATCGAGGATGCGCGAGGTCCCCGCTTCGGTGGACACCCGGCGCCCAGCAGAGCCAGCTGAGGTCCCGGGCAATTTCTTGGAGATCCCGGAGTGCTTGGGCCTGAACCCGGCTGACAGCAAATGGGATCGGCTGGCAACCGTCAGGGGGAAATCCGCCCAGATCCCATCCTTGATCTACAACAACGTGAAAGGAGGAGCCCTCTTCTTGGCGGGCATCCCTACGTCGGTCACGGCGGCAGCCTTCCCGGCATGTAGCCTCCAGGTGGTTTGCTTCCCGGAGAGGCTGGCTCAGCGGCAAGGTGTTCCCTTGTCCGGGGCCCACGTGGAGTACTTCGCCATCGCCCACGCCGACCGCAGGCAGGAGGACTGGGACCGAATCTGGCCCCTGGTGCGGCGCTCGCTTTACCATGGGGACGTCGTCATTGTCCACTGCATGGCGGGGCGCCACCGAGCAGCCCTGGCGGCGGCAATGTGGCTGTCAATGCTGAAGGGCATCAGCTTGGCAGACGCGGCGGGGGAGATCCGGAGATGCCGCGACGTGGAGATCACCAAGACGCTGCAGGACCGCAAGCTGGCCGGATGGGTGCATCAGGCGTTGGCGAGCTCGTCAGCAGGCGTGTCTGAGCCGGTGTGCACCGGTTTCATGGCCACTGCCAAGAGCCAGGTCCACATCAGCACGGCCAAGGGCTACCCGCTCTGCCAGCACAAGCAGGCGGCTCGACGTGCCGATCGTCTGGCCTACCCGCTGACCACCTCGGACAAGTTCGAGGCCATAGCGTGGGAGCAGCGCTTTTGCCGGGCTTGCCTGAGCAAGTGCCCGGCTAGTTTCCTCCCTCAGTGAGCCAATTTTGGCATTGGGCGCCGGATTCGGGCTGCCTGAATTTAGTCCCCCATTTTGCACGCCTTAGGAGTGCCGCGGGGCATCTGCTTGATCCCTCTTCCGTGTGGAAAACGGGGGGCGGCATGGTGAGGCACCAGATTGCACCGACATGCATGAGTCACGGAGCACAGCCGGTCGACCATGTTGCATTCGTTTTTCAGACAGTTTTCAACGAGTCACCATGCACCGTGGCAGGCACCCTGGGGATACCAGGGAGGAGGCCGGGGGGCGTTACCTCCCGCATGGCCGTCGGCCGCGGACCGCGGGGCAACCGGCGAGTGCACGCCAGGGGTCTTTGCTCCTTTCAACTTTTAACGAGTCGAGGGTTGAGTTGGTTTCAGATGTGCACCTTTTTCTCCCCCCCTCCGTTTCTTGAATTTGGGAGTCTTTGAGGCCCGAGTGATTGTGTCCCCCCCCCTTGGAAGCCTCATGGCGGCGTCACTCGTGCCGTCGGACGGAGCCGATTGCCTGGACAGGCTCGGCAAGAACTTTCAATTGGCAGAAGAGGTAGTGGGAGCGCTTTCCAAGGCGGGCATCGCCAATTTGGAAGAGTTCCGCTTCTTCTTCGATGCCGAGGCCAAGGTGGAACCTTGGCTGGGGAAGATCCAGTTGGGAGCGGAGGCTCAAATCCAAGCAGCCAGATTGCGGAGAGCCTGGCATGCGGTCTCGCTGTACTATAAGACAGCCGAGCAGGACCGCTCGCGGGTCGCCATCGAGGACCTCGATTCACTCCTCGGGGACACCGAGTTGAGATCGGCCAAGGAAGCCTTCTGGGTGCGTTACAAGCTCCGATTCCCCACGGAGGTGTACCCCAGCGACGCGGCCGTGTCCAGGGCTTCCAGGGAAATGTCCAAGCGTCTCCTGCGCGTGACATCCGTCTGGAAGGTGAAAACCTTGCAATGGCAGCTCGGCACTTCGAGCAAGAAGCGCAAGCTTGGAGAAGGCTTGTGGACGGAGGAGCCTGAGGACGAGCAGCCTGGGCATCAGGACTGGGAGACGTACCTGGACAGGCTGTTCACGTTGCTGCTGGCCTACGCCCTGGGCGGGGTCAAGGCGCTGGATAATGCGCCTTCGGCCAAGGAGGAAGATGTGCTCGGGGCGGACACCACGAGGTTCGTCTTCGTGCCTTTGGATGTGGTCATGCGCTACCACGCGAGAGCCCGGCGCACTTCGGCCAGACTGCCCCATGCCAGCCGACTTGCATGGCTCCTGCAGAGGGACACCGAGGAGAGGGCAGACTGGGTGAGCCGTTTCAGGGAGTCCACCCTGACGCTGGGCCAGGTCATCAAGGCCACGTACGAAGCGCGTGACGCCCACTGGGTCCCGGCCGGCAATTTCTCGGCGCCCGCCAAGGAGCGCCAGCAGGCGTCTCCGGCCAAGCCGGCAGCACGGGGGGGTAAACCCCCGCTGGCAAAGCCGATCGCGGGTCGAGCGGTCGCCCGCGCCATGAGAGATGGATCCGCGCTATGCCAGGCTTTCCAGCATGGGCAATGCAAGGCGGGGCCGTCGTGCCCCAACGGCCAGCACAGGTGCGCTGCGATCCTCAGGGGAGACCGAGTCTGCGGGATGCAGAACCACGGAGCCAAGGAGTGTCGGGCGGCGAAGAAGTCTTGAGGGTGCCCTGGGGGGGAGGGGGACTCCCCCATAGGGTCAGAACTCTCGCACCCCCACACCGGATCCCAGGAAGACGGCCCGTTGATGGTCGACCTCATGTGCGGTCCCAACATGCCCCTGGCGAAAGCCTTTCTCTTTTGCGGCTGGAGGGTGCTGCCCATCGACTGGTCTCTGGACCCGGGGCACGACCTGTCCAACCCGTTGAGGCAGCAAGCACTGGAGGCGCCCCTGAGGTCAGCAGCTTTCACAGCAGCGGCCCTGGACTGCTCCACGAAATCCAGGGCTAGGGAGATCCCTAGAACCTTTGCGGACGGCCGCCCAGGCCCCAAGCCGCTGAGGTCTGAGGCACACCCCGAAGGCCTGCCCGGGCTTGACCCCAAGAACCAACGGCGGGTGGATGTGGACAATGCAGCATGTGCCTGGATCCTGGGGCAGCTCCAGGCCATTGCGGATGATGGCAGAGGGGCACTGCGGGAGAACCCGGCTCGAAGCCTCCATTGGTCCCTCCCTCAGGAGGAGACCATGATGGAGTCCGGCCTCTGGTACGACACAACGTACTCGGCATGTGTTTTCATGTCGGCGCGTTGCAAACACCAGCGGCTGCGGCACAACATCCGTGAGATCGAGCTGATCCACCCTCGCGAATGCCACCATCAGCACGCAGCGTGGGAGTGGGATCCCTGGGAGGACACCCAGGGACGGCACCAGTTTCCGTCCAAGGAAGAAGCAGAGTACTCAGCCACCCTGGCCTTCGCGATTGCCGTATCGGTCAGTTGGTGGGCGGTCCGCGAAGGGCATGCCCGACTCCACGTGCCACGGATGCCGCCGCTGGAGGCGTGTGGCCGGAGGCAACATTGGCTGGATATCGATCCCCGAGCTATGCGCAGCTGGGCAATGACCCCGCTGGCCATCACACTCGGACTACCACCATTGCATCCCGAGGAGCGAGCGAGGCTGCCCAAGGTGGTGCGGGTAGCCGACGTGCTGGCAGATGGCAAGCTTCCGCCGGACGTGGTTTACGTGGGGCAGGGCCACCACTCCCACCGGATCCCACGGTCCCAGTGGGCATCACCGTTCGTGCAGGGGCACACCTGTACGACGGACGACTGGCTGCCACTCTACGTGGACTTCGTCCTCGCTAGTTTGCAGGCAGAGCTCCCTGCGCTGCAGGGCAAACGGCTGGCATGTGACTGCGGCCCAGACGGCGTCTGCGAGGCGGATGCGCTGGCTGGGATGGTCTTCGACGCGACCCACCCGGATGCCGAAGCCAGCCTGCCCAGAGTCACTGGACGGCGGCATAGGCAGGCAAGGGGCTCCGTGCTTAGGGCAGCAGCCATCATGGGATCGCTTCGTGGCGGAGACGCATTGCAGTCCATGCCCCTTTGGTTTCCTCAGGAGGACGTGATTTTGGCCTTTCGCAAGCTCTATCCGGCCGAGTGGTTCCAATCCTTTCAATGGCCCATGTTGGAGGACCTGCTGAACCAGGCCCCCTTCACCTGCTACCTGGACTGGCGCCAGAGCCGCGGGATGGAGTGGGACGGGCCCTTGGGGCCACCCTCCTCGTCCAACACCAGCCGGAGGCGCCAACGGCTGGCGGAGGGCAAGCAGCATGGAGCCTACAACCACAAGGCCTCCATCCCGCCTCTGGTGGGATATGGGCTGGATGCCGACACCCACTTTGCCGCATCTCTGCAGTGGACCACCGCAGCAACCCCGTTGGAGGTTCTGCCTACGTTGGACGACGACCTGTGGTATGCGGCCAGCATGGTGACGGGCAGCGACAACCTGAAGGAGCGCCGTCGGGCGTCCATCGGGGCCATCAAGGAGCTGAAGCGCAGGTGGGCGCCGGTGTCCAAGCACCTCGTGGCTTTCCAGTCCGAGGCCATCCGAGGGGTTACCTCGAAGCGCGATCTCGGGTTGTTGGGACTCTTCGTCGTTATCATGCAGTGGGGCGACTTCGCCCTCCCTCACGGATTCATCAAGGGCCTACCAGCAGTGGGCTATGCCCCTCATTACGGTGTTTTCCCCTACCAGCCCGTCGAGGCGATCGCCCACTCGGAGGTATTGGCTGGCTGGGAGGAGCACAATGCCGCCACTACTGCGGGAGTGAGGCCAGGTTCCACGGACTCCTTCGTCCTCGAGCAATCCACGAAGGATCACAGGGAGGGGTTTTGCACCCCTCCTATGACCCTGAGCCAGCTCAAGCGGTACGCCAAAGGAGACCCCTACCGGCTCATACCTCGGTGTGTCATCACACAGGCGTCCGGTAAGCAACGTCTGATAGACGACGCAGCACGGGGCGGGCAATCCGCGTCATCAAGAGATTCCAACAAACTTGTTTTGTGCACGCCTCTCCGCCCAGCGCTCCACGTCCAAGCCGCCGCAGCCTGCCTCCAGGAGTGCACCTGGGAGCGGTTCGCGCAGCAGGGGCAGTGGACTGGGGCAGGAGATGATTGGCCGAATGCCTACCGCCACTGTCCCATGTCACGGCAGGAGGCCCTGGCTTGCGTGGTGGTCTGGTACCACCAGGAA
The DNA here is from genome assembly GCA_963377175.1 of Effrenium voratum. NCBI lineage: Eukaryota > Dinophyceae > Suessiales > Symbiodiniaceae > Effrenium > Effrenium voratum. The sequence continues at coordinate 588,230 of CAUJNA010000569.1, read as the reverse complement.
TGGCAGGGGCCTGCTTACCAGGTGTACCACGCCCTCCTGTTCGGCCTTCCTTTGGCGGTCACCTCCTTCAACCGCTACTCCCGGATGGCGGAGGCGCTGGGCCGGCGTTTTCTGGCAATTATGGTGTCCATGTATTTCGATGACAGTCATATTACCGACCGAGCAGTCCACGGCCCATCCGCCCAGTGGAGCTTTGGCGTCCTCAATGACCTGCTGGGCACTCCGTTTGCCGAGGAGAAGCGCCAAGGAGCTGCGGATGTCGGTACCTTCCTGGGTCTCGACTTCGACCTTTCGGAGATCCACACGCATGGGCGTGCGCGTTTTTGGGTTCGAGAGCGACTCGAGCAGAAGGTGCTCACCTTCATGCATGACGCCAGGAAGAGCGGGAAGTTCACCCCAGGGCAAGCCGCGAAGCTCTACGGCATGGTCAACTTCCTGGAGCATGGTCTCTTCGGACGCATCGGTTTAGGCGAGATCCATTGAAGGAGCACCAGTATGGGGGCTCTAGCAGTGCCAGCACCAGCCTCCTGTCGGCCTTCGTGTTGGAGGCCATCATCCGTATGCGCCCCAGGAGAGAGCTCATGGTTCTGCCCATGGACGTGCCGAGAGTGGTGGCAGCATCAGACGCCGCCCTGGAGGCACCCCGTCAAGGGTCAGGCGGCTACCACTTGGTCTTCCAGGACGGTGGAACGCAGGTCCGGGAAGCCTTTGTGGCCGTCATCCCCTCGCAGGTCTATGACATGTGGGGGCCAGGAGACCATAAAATAGCCCAGTTGGAGCTGTTCATGGTGGTGCACGCCCTCACGGCGAGACCTGACCAGTTCCGCGGGAGACGCGGAGTGTGGTTCATCGACAACATCGCCAGTCTGATGTGTTTGATCCGGGGCCGGAGCGACAACCCCGACTTGGCCAAGATGGCGACGTACATTCAGTGTTTGCTCTTCGCGCTGCGAGCCTCACTTTACTGGGAATATATTCCATCCAAATCCAATTGGGCTGACGCGATCAGCCGACTGGGGCCCAGCGACCCATGGTACAGGGCCAACAACTTCAAGCTGAATTTCAGTCTCTTTCCTCCAGCTCTACTGAGGCTTCCGTACCGTGCAGTGATTACCTTTGCTGAGTTTCTGTGAGTGCATTGGGAGAGTTTCGAGAATAAGTGCTTTGGGAGATGTATCCTGTTTGATGCAGGGCATCCAGAGCTTATCGGGGGTAAACCCGATGTGCCGAGGAAATCGGCGAATTGACTGGGCCACAGCATGAGGAAATTCATGCTGTGGATACCAACGCAAATCCCACAGGCAAAGGTGGGTTATCAGATCCGTATAGCATCGCTGGAGTGAAAATGCTGCGGTGCTGTTTATATCAAACCTCCTTGGGAATGTAATCCTGTATCAGGTTGGAAGGCTTGGATTTACAGGCTTCATTCTACAAGGAGCGTATTGGATCATGCGGGGCCTTTTGGCTCAAGTATGATCCAAACTGGCTAAATTTTAACCCCACCCTATCCCGCCCTAGTTCACCGGCTCCCCTGGTTGGGACGTCCGTGAACTTTGAAGAGCGCGCCGCGCTTGGGGAATGCCTGGGGGACCAGGCCCCCAGTCAGTCAGTTAGCTCTGAGGTGGGAGATGTATCCTGTTTGATGCAGGGCATCCAGAGCTTATCGGGGGTAAACCCGATGTGCCGAGGAAATCGGCGAATTGACTGGGCCACAGCATGAGGAAATTCATGCTGTGGATACCAACGCAAATCCCACAGGCAAAGGTGGGTTATCAGATCCGTATAGCATCGCTGGAGTGAAAATGCTGCGGTGCTGTTTATATCAAACCTCCTTGGGAATGAAAGTTGTTTCTGTCAAACTGTTTGTAATCCCACTCCAAAATATCAGTGTTGATATCAGCATTTTTCAAGTCTACTGATACCACATAAAATCCTGATTTGGTGGCTATGGTTCCGATGCTGTTTGTTCCGCTAAATAATTCTAACAAGTTCATTCTATTAGAATTACTTAGATATTAATTATTCAAATAATACATATACTCCATCATCATTTTTGTAACTTTGTAGTAGTCTAATGTTTGTTGTTTTTTTCACTGTTTAACATATCACAGTATTTTCCGTTTTGTTTCATAGCTGCCGGTAGGTCTGCCTATGCCTTTCTTCTCAATATGTTTTTAATCTTCTCCTTCTCTTCGTTGCTTTGTTGTTTGCGTTCAACTGGTTTCATTTTGTCACCATTGGATTTAATCATATCATTTAAGGTCTTGATATTTTCACCAATTAATGTTATCTTCTTCATTAAATCATTAATGGCATAGTTCGCATTTTCAGACATTACTATCGATTTTTTATATAACTATTTTCTTAACTATATACCTGTAAAGTTCAATATATTAAAACTACTCTGTAAATACTAATTTTCATCATTTGTTTTACAGTTTTCCTGTGTTTCGTTTTCATTATTACCCGGGAGTGCTGCATCCTTACCCCATTTAAAAGTTTTTTTTTATGAACATCTGTTTCTAAGTTGATACCATCTTCAGTTTTATCAATATTCATTTTCGTATCATTTTTACTTATTTTGAAACTTGTTGGAACACACGAGCATTTTCAATTTCCTTTCTTTTGTATTCCTAGTTCATTGTTAAGTTCTAACATCTTCTTACACATAGGAAAAGCAAACTCAACGACCGATGAATCTTTAACAATTTCTCCACTATCTTCATCTGTGGAAGAAACACTTAAACCTGTCTTATTCTTTGTGTTTTTCTTTTTTCCCAGTTACAATAATATTTTCATTTTTTATATATTGCATTCCTAACTTAACTAATTCTAATGAATCACAACAACATTTTTTAATTCTAATATCAGTTCTTATTACTTGTTCTATATAAATAGTAAGATATGTTTTCATTTCTGTCTTTCTTTTCTTTGCTAGGTTTTTCGTTGTATCGTCTTAATTCCATCTAGATTCTACAATCTTCTGATGATGTTTTGAGTTTATAATTTAAAATATTTTTTGTCATCATAAGTTTTACCACAACTACAATGGACAGTAGTCATAGAAATATTAAGATAAATTATTATTGATTGATCTTATTCTTTCTTGCAAGTTAGAATATTCGGGGCTCAGCAATGGGGTTTTCTTCGCACTGTATCAAACTAATTATCAACAATGCTCATTGATTGAAAAATTGACGCGAGGAACAAGCCTCGCGTGCTACGCGACAGCCTGTTCCATTATGTTTTTCACAGCCACTCATAACATAATCATGATCCATTCAATATTAATTAGAATATCTAATTGAATCTTGTATTTTATTAAGTGTCATTGCTGTTGTCACACTAATGTCTCTAATGTTATTATTCTTAACTGCTTCTACAACATTTATTATTTCGTTTGTATATCTATCGGGATAATCTTTCATAAAATTTACTAACTTTCTACAATTTAGGCTATCAGTACTTTCAATTCATGATTTAGGCATTGCAATATGTTTTCAGTATTTTTCTTTTAACTAACAATAAACAATCTAACATCGTATCATAGTACATTTGGTTAGTGCAGGGTATCTTGACATCACCAAATTTCAATACACATCGAATATCCCTTCAATTTTTACATTCTATTGACATTATTATATACATATATATTTTCTATATATCTTTAATATTATTTTTGATTTTGCCCGATGTAAAACCGATTGATGAAATCAAATATGACTTTAAGCAAAAAAAGCACGAGGTCGTCCCTAAATTGCCGATGAGAGCTATGATTGTAGGTCCGTCTAGTTCTGGAAAACCAACGCTACTTGTATCAATGATACTTGATATGTATATAGGAGCGTTTGAAAGAGTTGGTATCTGGTCGCCATCAGTAAATTTGGAGAGTGTTTGGTTGCCTGTTAAGAAATACATTCAAGAAGGTTTGAAAGTAGATACTGATAAAGAACCTTGTTGGTGGGATGCGTTCAATGTTGTAGATTTAGAAAGAGTTATAGAAACTCAGAATAAAATCATTGAATACCAGGAAAACAAGGAATGAAGAAGTTATTTAATATATTAACTATATTGGATGATGTATCTGATAACCCAGCATTAACAAGAAATAACAAATGGTTAAGTTCTTTATTTTGTAGAGGTCGTCATAGTGGAATATCAACGCTTGTCAGTCTTCAAAAATCATGAAGCGTGCCACCAATTATTAGAGTACATATAAGTCCTTTGTTTTATTATAAGGTTAGAAACTTCAAAGAAATTGAAATATGGCAAGATGAATTATCAGCAATTGTTAGAAGCGATAGTTTTCACGAAAGCAAGAAGCTAATCTATAAAATATATGAGACTGCCAGTGATGAACGAACCGCGTAGTTTTTTGTATATTAACCTTTTAGAAAAGAACCCTGATAAAATGTTTTTGAACAAGTTTTCACATTGTTTCAAAAGTAATTAATCAATAACATTAAATCTATTTTTTAAATTCAAGTTATTGAACAATTACAAATCTGAACCAGTAATCCATATATTAATTTGTCAGATTTTTCTTTTTCAGGTTTTTTAATCTTTCGCACTTTTGCTTAATTGCTTTCAAGTGTAATTTATCAATATTACTTAAACCTAATTGTTCCACATCAATATCATTGATTTTATCAATACTTGAAGTTTCAACATCACTATTCGAATTACACATTTTATAAAATATTAATTTGATAATGACCAAAGGAAGTTTAACAAGAAGTTTCCGTAGTACTGGAACTAAATAAGCTAGCTGCTTCGACGCATGGCCATGACAGATAGCTTGGCACATAGATAGCTTTCTAAAATGTGGTTAGCGTGACAGATAGATAGCTTTGACATATAGCTAGCTTGACAGATAGATAGCTTTAAGATGCATGGATGCGCGCGAAAAAAGCTACGACAAATGCTGAAATCAGGAGAGCTGTGGGATGGCAAGATGCAGAAAACATTGGCTCTGTGCGTGAATTGGGCTTGCGGACAGTGCGCAAACCACCTTGGTCGCGACGCCTGTGCGGAGGCGGTCCCGGAACGGTCTCGGAGCGGTCTCGGAACGGGTTCGGAGATGTGACCATTGGCACGGCCGCGCGCAGGTTTCACAAGGATTGAATTGCGTGGCAGGCGCAGCACTTTCGCAATGTCAAGTATATATTTTGTGGCAGGCGCAGCGCTTTCGCAAGGTCAAGTATAGATTTCGTGGCAGGCGCAGCACTTTCGCAAGGTCAATTACAGATTTCGTGGCAGGCGCAGCACTTTCGCAAGGTCAAGTATAGATTTCGTGGCAGGCGCAGCAGAAAACATTGGCTCTAAAATTGGGCTTGCGGACAATGCGCAAACCACCTTGGTCGCGACGCCTGTACGGAGGCGGTCCCGGAACCATTGGCACGGCCGCGCGCAGGTTTCACAAGGATTGATTTGCGTGGCAGGCGCAGCACTTTCGCAATGTCAAGTATAGATTTCGTGGCAGGCGCAGCACTTTCGCAAGGTCAAGTACAGATTTCGTGGCAGGCGCAGCACTTTTGCAAGGTCAATTACGGATTTTGTGGCAGGCGCAGCACTTTCGCAAGGTCAAGTATAGATTTCGTGGCAGGCGCAATACTTTCGTGATCGAAGGTACGATTTCAGTCTTCCAGCTGCAGCTCGAAAATCGCAAAAGTCAAGATTGCTCGACATTGTGCCAGATAGATAGAGGGATAGATGGCAAGATAGCCAGATAGCTAGGTAGAGAGACAGGTAGAGAGATAGATAGAAAGATAGAGAGATACACAGATAGAGAGAGATACATAGATAGATAAGGAAAATAGATAGGTAGATAGATAGATAGCTACCTAGATAAATAGATAGACAGACAGACAGATACATAAATAGATACATAGATAGATAGATAGATAGGAAGGTAGATAGATAGATAGAGAGATAGAAAGATTGATTGATCGACAGGTTGATAGATAGACAAATAGATAGAGAGATAGAGGGATGGACAGATAGGAAGGAAGGAAGGAAGGAAGAACGAAAGAACAAAAGAAAGAATGAAAGAAAGAAAGAAAGAACAAGAAAGAAAGAAAGAAAGAAAGACAGAAAGAATGAAAAGAAAGAGCAAAATAAATAAAGAAAGACAGACAGACAGATAGATAGATAGAGAGGTAGTAGAGAGATAGATAACTAGCTAGCTAGTTAGCTAGATAGACGGATAGATAGATAGATAGGTAGGTAGATAGATAGATTGAGAGATTGATTAGATAGATAGATAGTTGGGTGGCTTGATAGATAGATAGATAGACTAGCTAGATAGATAGATAGGTGGATAGACAGACAGACAGATTAGCTAGATGGAGAAATAGCGAGAGATATAGACAGATAGACAGACAGACAGATAGATAGATCGATAGATAGAGAGATAGATATATGGATGGATGGATAGATAACTGGATAGATAGATGGATAGATAGACAGAGAAGAGATCAGCGCAACAAACGCAGAAAAAGAAAGACCGACAGAAAAGACAGAAAAACAAGAAAGAAAGGAAAGAAAAAAGGACGGAAAGAAAGGAAGAAAGAAAGAAAGAAAGAAAGAAATAACAATAAACGGAAGAAAGGAAGAAATAAAGAATAACACAAAGTCGTTCCTATAGTTGTATACTGTTTTGAAACTTCCGCCTCCCGGCTTCGCCGGCTATACTGGTATTATTCATAAAAAATAATACATAGAGTGTTCAAAGGAATTAGAATAGGCGATAGCAATATTAAGCAACAGAAGTTAATATCTTACCATACTTATCTATTAGTCTTTCGTTTCTTTCTTCCCTTCTCTTTTTACTTAATTCTTTAACATAGTCATGAAGTTTAGATTAATTAAAATTACATTCTTTATTATCACATTCAAATAATGTCAACACGTTATTATTTACTTTATTAATTTTACAACCGCAGTAACATATGTTTCTTTCATATCATTATGTTTAAATAGTACTTCTTTTTAACTTTCCAGTCAATGTCCATATATATCTATTTGTACTAACTATTTAATTATGTATTTATATACGTATATAGTTAGTCATTTAATTGCTTTCTTTTTTCAATTCCTTATTTTTTCAAGTGTACCTATTTTGTCACTCAGCTCAAATACTGCCTTATGAACTAGCACAGGTAAAACAAGATAATTCAATCCTAAATATTCTTTATCTTTGCGTACAATATTTTCAATCTCCAGGAATTGCTTTTAATACTTCGTCTGCGATATATCCTACATGAGTTTTACCTCCATCATTTCTATCGTGTAATTGAAACTTCTTTGGTTTAAATTTCTTCATAATATTCATATAATTAGATTTGACATTGTTTATGTCATATTTCAAACGTGAGTCACTTGAATCAACAAATGTTCCCTTAATGGTTACTGTTGCTGTTAAATCTATATTAGTTCCTGTTGGTGGTTCAGGTGAATTACATAACAATGTCTTTGTTCCTAAAACTGTTACATTTTCATTAAAGTTGATGGAGCATTATTTGTAAAACTTTCAGTATTTATTGTTGTTCCATAAGTCTTATCAATAGAGAATAAGACAGAAGGTGTAGTTGAACTATCTGCTACTCTAAACGTTGTGTTTGAGGTGTTAAATATAACATCAATTGTAGATAAACTAGTTCCATCATAGTAAGTTGATATTTCACTTGTGCCCATCTTTATATCTGGTCCAGTAGTCATTGAAATATTGTTTAACATCGAAACCGTTGTTAAATCGAATGATTGAATGGTACTAGTTGCTACATAAGCATTTTGAACTGCTACATTAGTATCAACGGTTACTAACGTGCCACCATTAGGTGCTATATGACTGCTTCTTAGTGCTCCTCCAGTCTTAACACAAATATCATCAGCAAATAAATTGCCCATAAAATCAGCAGTGCTTGTGAAAAAGTCCATCCAGTAGAAATATTAACTGCTCCAACTATGTTAGATTGAACGGCAGGGTCTCCACAAATGAACCTAATTGAAGAATTAGCATCAGCATTCCTCATATCAAAAGATGAAAACGCACTAACATATCTGTATAATTCGCAGTTTGTATCAACTGTTATTAATATTAACATTATCACAATTAAAAGCAGCATTCGTATAAATATTTCCTAACACATCAACAGGTTTATTAAAAATTGTTTTATTAACTAATCCATCACTCATAAAATATTGATTAGAATCATGTGTAACATCTCCAACACTAACAGCGACAAAATCCTTACGAGTCATGTACAAGCCGTCTATTGCATCAGGTGTGTATCTTTGTACTGAACAGTTATTATTAAAATTCCAATATGAACCATTGTTAAGACTTATTGCATTGTTAGTGCCTACAAACTGAACAGCACTTGTAAACCCCGCTTGTCCAGCACAGTTTAAAACATAACCATTAACACCAACAGCACTTAAACCGAACCTATCCTTGACCCACATACGACCAACATTAGCATCTCCTGTTTGAGTTTCCCATGACCTCCTGAGCTACTCATCCACATTCTACCATCTCTATTAATATTAATTTCACGGTCGAACATTGGAAATGTCATTTGCAATCCAACCTATAGGCGGCGTGTAGTGCTAAACTTACTACATAGTATAGAACCAGTTGTTAACATGTTTAAATTACTATGTAAAGTTGTATTATCGCTAAAATTAGTAGCACTGGCTACTGATTGAGCGTTAGTGTTTTGTCTAAGTTTGACCTAATGATGTATCCTGTGAATTATTAGTAGTAACCATTGAATTAATTGTATTTGTATTTCCTGTTATTAATCCTGCTAAAACATCTGATTGTAAAACATAACAACCATCAGAACCTGCGATACCTAAAATAGACGAACAAGAAAATATTTTCGGATACTTGTAAATTACTTTGTAGTGTAGTATTCTGATTTAATAATATTTTACCACTTTCAAAAGTTGAAGAACTATTACTTTCTACATGATTTAAAAACATCGTTGAACCTGTCAAGTTTTCATAGTTTTAAGTATCAGAAGAGTTATTCTACATTTCAATAAAAATAAATTCTGGTATTTTACATGTTGATGTTGCTGTTATAATATGTTATTAATGTGCTACTTAATATTGATGTATCTAATTGTTCTGATAATACATTATTAGTTGATGTTTTATTTTAATACAAATTATTATCAAATGAACCTCCATTCTGCAAACCTGATATCGCTGTAATATGTGAACTTTTTATACTATTTAATCCTATTATTAAATTAGAATTAGAACTAACATTATTAAAGTTAGTTGCTATAGTAGAACTTAAATATTTATTAAATGTGCATTTGACAAAATATTATTAATCTTTGTATGAACTAAATTAGAACGAGAACTAATATTATCAAAATTCGATGTCATAGTAAAATTAAATTATTTATTAAATGTGCATCTGATGAAATATTATTAGAATTTGTATTTCAAGTTATTGTTAGATTACCTATTAGAAATGTATTTGATGAAACATTAACTAAATTACTCTCTATAGTTGCTGTATTATTCATAATGAAATAAGCATTTGAATTAATGTTATTTGATAATACATTAATGTCTGTTTTGTTATATGTTTCAGTTATATCATAAAAACTAGCATTTATTTGTTCCTTTGTGTATGTGTTTGCTTGGTCTGTTGCTTTACTGTTTAATACAGCTTGGATGTCACATTTACTGGCGTAAAGGTCTTCTATATCATTGACTGCTCCATCTTTTACTTGTCTAGTTCTATTCGCTGTAATAGCAAAGACATCTATTCGCTGTAGTAGCACAGACATTCATTAAGTTTTTATTCATCATATTTTCTTATAACTGAAAATTATTAATATCATATCTTTATTGAATCGCACAAGGTTGCAGAATTTGAACGGATTTCAAGTATGCACTCGTGCACCATATGAATATACATCCTCGTGGGCATAAACTTACTACTGTATAAAGTAATTCCATCAAGTGGTTTAATTTCGATACCATATTTGAATTATTTTCAAGGTTAATTCCAGTATACGCTGCTGATTCTAATTTTTGTAATCCGAACAATAAAGGCTTGTGTTTTTTAGCCCTCGCTTCTAACCAATAATGGATTGTCAGCGCGACACATTAAATGGACGTATGCTTCACGAACAACTTGAATTTCTTGTGATGGAATAACTTGGTTACCAATCACCAATGAAGCAGTTAAATCATATATAGGGTCATAATATCCAGAATCAACTGCACTACCTTGATGTGCTACTGGATGATATAGTGAGTTGTATCCCTTAAGAATTTTTCCAAATCCTCGTACATAACCTGTATCCGTTGTATTAGAAAATGAAATTAACATTTTGTTTAGTTTAGTTACATTCCTAACGATTGTTGTGAAGATTTCAGCCTCTGATGATGTGGTTTGTTCTTGCATTGTTTCAGTTTCAAAGGTAATTGGAAGAGAACCGCCTTCCAAGATTTTAGCATATTCTGCGTATAAACTATCATCAAGAGAATAACATTTGCTTTGAAAACTGGCTTCTTTATTACCCAACTGTTAGAAGTATTTGTAGCAGTGAAATCAGCCGTAGCACCTTTTGCAATAATTGGTAATGTAGCATTATTCACTAAACATAATTCTACGGTTGTAGGACAATAAGATGGCGGTATATAAAATACATTAGCACTTTTACCTTTTGCAATGCCTCTTTTATTACTTGGGGTGACTTGTCTTGTGACTCTTGAAGCAGTATTAGCACTTGGGTTCGTTGCTACTTGAGTATAAGTTAGAAATCTAACATCGTTATTATTGAACGAATTTCCAATACCTAAAACTTCATCGGCTCTTTTTGCTTCTGATGTTTTCAGTAAACCTTTCATTGAATCAGCACGCGATGTAGAGTTCAAATCACATACTATCACATCTCCCATCATCACCCGCACTCTTGAAAAGAAAGAACCGGTTGAAATTGGTCGTAGTTCAGCGTTAGCATTCCCACAGTTGTCAGCAGTTTCTAATGTAAATCCTAATAATAGTGTAGGAAGTGCAATCCGTTGATTATTAGGCGGTCTGGTAACGTTAAACCTAATTACAGAATTTGTACCAGCGGTCTAAGTACAAACCGGTGAAGGGTAAAAGTTTTTGCTTTCTTTTGAACGGACATAAGAACCACCGTCTTTTAATTTAAATCTCAGTTTCTTTTCAACAAGAAGATCTGAAATACCTAATGCTTCTATCTTTATCTATTTAATAGTCGAAAATTACTATATAATTATATTATTAAATACACTTATTTTAAAGTGTGAACAAAATATAACTTATTTTTAGAATTTTTGTTTAATAGTTTTTTAGACTTGTTTTTTTCTTATTTTCAACCTTATTTGGCTCGTCATCTTTTTAATGTCATAACCACTGATTTGATTTTGAGGATTTATCACCCTTTTTATATCATTGTTAGGCATTATATATAAGACTACAAAATTTCCTTTACAGGCTCAATACTTCTTGATACATCTTTGCCTGTGTCGGCATATAGTGAGTGTTGATGATTTGTTGATGGGTTAAAACCTCCTCTATTTTTGTTATACTGCCTCTATCTAAAACACTGACCATATCTCCAAAATTTCGTAGGCTTGTGTAGGTGTCATTATTTTTACTCACATTGAAACAAAAGGAGCTCCGTAAGTTGTCAAACGAATATTTCTATCAGGGTTATTCTGTAAATATTTAGCACCCGCGCTACTACCCAATGAATGTGAAATAATTTCTGATATACTGTGGTTTTCATCAAACTAATATCTCTACACCTTTCACGGTATGAATTTAAACCAAATGGAATTGTAATATCAGAAGCAATGTCATTAATTGAAGATTAAAATTTTTTCTTGCCAAATGTTCCAGCAACATATAATTTATTATTGTCTAAACAATACTAAATAATAACCATTACCATTTGTATGTGCTTTGTCTAATCCTTCTGTGTCAGATAAAATGTTTTTATATCTAGGATTGAATAATGATTTTTCTTGTATTATTCTTCTATACATCTCACTATGACCGCGATGAAGTGGACTGTATCATTTTAGTTTCCTTCTTTTGAATAATATTTCATTAAATTATTTAATGGTATTTTTATCTAACTTATTAATATTTTATGACAAGACATAGAAAAATGATACACGACGTAGAAATTTAAGCGAAAGTTTAAGCACTTCTGACTTTGTTATAGATTTACCAGAAACCAAAGAAACAGGAGCAAATACAAAACTATATGTTCACGAATAATCAATACCTAATATTATTTAACTAAGTCCTGTTAGTTCTCGGGATGATTTGAACTTCACTTCCTTTGCATGTCTTCCCTGACAGTTTCCTGGCATGTCCCTTCACTTCCTTCCACTTCACTGCCGTTTCAGCTCCCTTCATGTCCTTGAAGACTCCTTTATTCGCATTCCTTTCCCTTTTCGTTCCCGCTGTCCGGTTCCCTTCACGTTCTGCTCTTGCATTTTCCTGCATCTCGGTTTCTCTCCAGTGCCCTCCTCAGTTTCGTGCAATTCCTTTGACGTTCATTTCGTTCACTTCCAGTCAATCCTGTTTCCTTGCATTTCCTCTTTAGCCCCTTGTTTCGCATCGCCAGCATGCATAGCATCATTCGCATCATTCGCGGTGATGCTAGCAATGCTGGGGGTGTAGTCCAGTATTAGGCGCCCCCTAAAAACACTCGTTTTTGGACTCGTTTTTGGTTGCTGCGGGGAGATGCTACAAAAATCCTCGGAAATCGCCCAAGCCAATCCGCGAATCCTTCGCCCCTTGAAAGGCTGGGCCCAGCACAAAACGTATGCGCATGGTCGGAGCATGGTCGGCGTGCAGCAGCCCCATAGAGCTTCGCTCTAGAGCCTTGCTCCAAAGGACCAAGGTTGTAATCTGACACAGCCGTTCGGCCAGTTGGCCGGCCGGATGCACACATCCATTTTCCAAACATCTTCCCTCAGTTTTCCATCCATCTTCCACGTTTCCCATCTATTTTCTAGCCATTTCCCGTCATTTCGCCATGTCCCCTTCACCGCCCGCCCGCCCGCACGCACGCAGGCACGCGCGCACAAGCACACACGCGGACACGCACGCGCGCTCACGCACGCACACCCACCCACGCACGCACCCACACACAGGCACACACATACACACCAGACTCACGCACAACACACACCCACCCACCCACCCACCCACGCACGCTCACGCACCCACGAAGCTCTATGGGGCTGCCGCATGGTGCCGCCGACCCTGTGCGTGCCGAGGATGCGGCCGGGGGTCATCTGCTTCTGGCGGGTGCGTTTTCGGGCTTGTTTTTGGGTCCGGTTCCGGGTCTGCAGCCTCGGGCTTGTGGGTCTGCGGGCTTGTCCCGGTGATGCGGGTGATGCTGGTGATGCAGGTGATGCTGGGGCACTCTTGGGGCGCCGCAGATTTGAAGCACTGGAAAAACATGTGAAAATGAGAGTTTTTGCTGCACAAAACCAAGAAAACCCGATGCTTTTTGCATGGCAGCTGGACCAGGCGTGCGTCGCACGCGTGCGCATGCGTGCGTGCGTGCATTTGTGCGCGCACGGGTGCGTGCGTGCGTGCGTGTGCGCGCGCGCGTGCGTGCGTGCGTGCGTGCGCGCCGTGCGTGTGTGTGTGTGTGTGTGTGTGTGTGTGTGTGTGTGTGTGTGTGTGTGTGTGTGTGTGTGTGTGTGTGTGTGTGTGTGTGTGTGTGTGTGTGTGTGTGTGTGTGTGTGTGTGTGTGTGTGTGTGTGTGTGTGTGTGTGTGTGTGTGTGTGTGTGTGTGTGTGTGTGTGTGTGTGTGTGTGTGTGTGTGTGTGTGTGTGTGTGTGGGTGTGTGTGGTGTGGTGTGGGTGTGGGTGTGGGTGTGGGTGTGGGTGTGGGTGTGGGTGTGGGTGTGGGTGTGGGTGTGGGTGTGGGTGTGGGTGTGGGTGGGTGTGGGTGTGGGTGTGGGTGTGGGTGTGGGTGTGGGTGTGGGTGTGGGTGTGGGTGTGGGTGTGTGGTGTGGGTGTGGGTGTGGGTGTGGGTGTGGGTGTGGGTGTGGGTGTGGGTGTGGGTGTGGGTGTGGGTGTGGGTGTGGGTGTGGGTGTGGGTGTGGGTGTGGGTGTGGGTGTGGGTGTGGGTGTGGGTGTGGGTGTGGGTGTGGGTGCGGGTGTGGGTGTGGGTGTGGGTGTGGGTGTGGGTGTGGGTGTGGGTGTGGGTGTGGGTGTGGGTGTGGGTGTGGGTGTGGGTGTGGGTGTGGGTGTGGGTGTGGGTGTGGGTGTGGGTGTGGGTGTGGGTGTGGGTGCGGGTGTGGGTGTGGGTGTGTGCGCGCGTGTGGGTGCGTGAGCGCGCGTGTGCGTGCGCGTGCGTGTGCGTGTGCGAGTGTGTGGTGGGTGGGTGCGTGCGCGCGCGCCGCCAATCGCAGAGTGGCTTGGTGGTGTCCTGGTTACTTGCTCTTGGAGATCTGGTGCTATCACAGAGAGGGACGAGCGAACACGCAGTCAAGCAGGCGTGCTTATCATCTTGTTGCATCGTAAGGGGGGGTCCGAGCTCAAGGTTTTTTCTGACCGGCTTCCAGAAAGAATGGTCCTGGAAGCAAAGCCTGGGTGAGTCGGGCCCCCAACCAAACCATTAGCTTGTAAGAGTTCTGACAACCTACTTCGCTGACCTGACAACTTGGAAAGAGTTCATGAACCCGGCCAGTTGATTACCGTGCTGCTGGAGGCGAGTGAACGCAAGGCCCAGAAGTTGTTGCCAGCGGCGTGCGCTGCCGGTCGATCACCACACATGTGAACACCAATCTGCGAACCATAAGCGCCAACTCCAAGATGAACCCGGCCAAGCTGGTGGTGTCCACTGTGCAGCCAGCATTGGTAAGTTGGGGCAAAGTGCTCACACGTTTCCGCGATGGAGCAGGGCTGGAGCCGACATTCAAAGCCAAGCTTGTTCCGGAATGGAGCGGCGTTGGGCGCGTGGAGCAAAGCCATGCGTTGGCTTGGGAGCATGCGGCGCGCTGGACACGACAGAGATGAAGACCCTGGATGACCAAGCTACTGCCGGCTCAAACACTGAGGATTTTCTGGAGCTGCGCCGGGTGACAGAGGTGCGCGCCAAACGGGCACCTTTGCTGACGTTTGCCAATTTGGCGCGGCGTGTGTCTGCGTTGCTAGGCGAGGATGTCCCGGCCGTAACGCTACAAGGCGCAGTCCGCAAGTTTATGCAAGTGAACTCTTGCTTTGCTTGTGGCAAGACCTTCAGCCGAGCTCGAGAAGAAGATAGCAACCAGAAGTGATATGTGTCCAGTCTCGGCCGCAGGCTGCTGAGACTGATGCGCAAGTTTCAATAAAGTAGCGAGACGGCCACCAAATGCTGCGGTGATGGAAAAGTGCATTGAGTGTCCGTACTACGAAAGTTCCTTCGAAACTTCCTTTGATTAATGCCAGGTGTTAGGTTGATTCACCCCGAATCCCCGGGGCCTTCACTCTCGAACATGGCATTGACATGGAATTGTCTCCTCGAAGTCGATGAACAACATCGATGCCTTTACCCGGCGTCAAGGAGATGGATGGACCTGATGTGTCCTCTTCCCAAAAAAGGGGACTTCCTGCAGGGACACACATGGACTGATTGTAACTATGTGTTCCTCACATAAGCTACACAAGTTCGCACCTTACATGAAGGAGACAAGCCTTTTTTTGGCTATACAGGCCGGTCATGCTTTTTTGCTGTTTGGGGTCGAGGCTGGTGAAATATTTAGTCTTTAGTTGTGTTAGCACGCAGGCAGAAACATGTGTAGTTGCACCCCCATATTCATAATGCAAACTCCCAAGTTGTTGTCCAGGGGCCGACAATGCATTTTTGTTGGGACTAAGTAGCAAAGCACCCTGTAAATATCTAATGATGCAAGACAGCATTGGCTGGCACACATTTTGTATTACATATACATCATACATATCCACATATCTACATTCGCACAAGCAAACACGCATCCATCCAACCATCCTTTCATCCAGCCATCCATGCATGCACGCATGCATGCGTAACACAGGGTTTGCGGTTTGTCCCAAACCTGCTTTTCGCTTTGTTCTCTTGCGTGCCAGGCAGCTTTGGTCGGGAGGTATCTGCTGTACTGGGCCTTGGCCCCCTGGCTGCCAGCTTGCGTGATCTTTGGATGCAAGCTCGCTTGTTCCAAGCCCGTGAACGTTTACCTTGCTCCATCATGGCGCAATGTTTGTAGTGCGGTCGCCTCACTCGGGCTTGCTGTTGCTTTTGCATTTTTCCATTTTGGGGCTTGCTTGATGTCAAGTCTCGCGCTTGTGACATGTTCGCCTGCTTAAAGACTTTAACTTAAAGGCTTGGGTTCGTGCGCAGGAATTGTGTTTTGGCTCAGCAGGGATCCGCCCGCACTGCGGTTTGGTCTTGGCAAGATTTCTGCACTGTTACTTTTCCACGCGCTTGGAGGACCACAGTCTTGCCTGAATACCCCTGGCGGTCGCAATAGATGTACAGTATGGACATGCGGGGGCAACGTAACTGCGTTGCGCAAGTTTGGTGGCGCGGGTGACCGCGTAAGCTATTCCTTTCCTCGCACAAGCTCGCGTTCCTTACGACCAAGGACCTAGATATTGCACTGTAAAAGGACGTTTTGAACGCCGCTCATTTGGCGAACGCAAAGGGCGCATGCGAAAAGGACACGTGCTCCAAGCTCCGGAACGCCCCTTCTCGCATCACCTACCGATGTAAAGCGCTGGTTTTGTTTGTCTGTTTTTTGGTGCTTGTTTTGTTTGTCTGTTGGTTTGGTTTGGTGGTGCGGTTTGTCTGTTTGTTTGTTTGTTTGTCTCTTTGTGGTTTGTCTGTCCCTTCTGTCCTGTCTGGCCTGTCTGTTGCTGCCAGAGCTTCACCGAGATCGTTATTTCGCATGTCTCTGCACCCATGGCTTGCCAACAGAGAACACATCGCAACACACAGACCACGTGATGCAAATCAGTGGACACCTTCCAACATGACGCCTTGGGCTGTAGTACGTTTGTTACGTGACAAAGTAGGAGGCCGACCCAAAGGAGTGCTGGATGTGTTCCCGTTCGCTTGCAGAGGGCAAGCTGGATGGGGTGTCTGATTTCACAAGCGCTGTCAGGCTTGTAAACCTTGACCAAATTGTCAGGAATCTTCTTTCTGTTGTGCTTTTGTTTTGTTGGTTTGCGCAGATGGTCCTATGAAGCCTCCAGAATTGTTCAGACCAGGCTGGAGCAATGTTGCGCCATTGTAGCCCTAGTTAGTTCGTAAACCACGGATAGCTTTACGCGGCAGGTTCTCCACAAACCAAGCCTTCGAGCAGATCGAAGTCGACCAACTCTCCAGGCGCTGCGCTTCTTGGTCGCTACGGGCCTCGCCATGGCCTGTGGCACCGGGCCCTGAGGAGGAGCGGCCGTCGTACTTTTGTGTCTCTTCTTGCTCGTGTCGAGCAGCTTCAGCTTTGCTTGGGTATCCTTCCAAGGAAGTTGACGAAAGCCACAATCTAGCACCGAAACACTTGCGCGTCCGTTCACGTTGAAGAGCAGGGACTTATTGCAGCTGAATTCCACATGGCTTAATTCAGGTTGTTTGCTTTCTTCCGGCAAGTTGGTGGTGGCGTCCATTTCAACATGAGCTTGCCAGAGGGCTGAGCTGAGCATGGCTGGCGATTCCCCCCGAGCTGGACGAGCAAGCGTCAGAGGCAAGGCCTTGGCTGGAAGCCAGGGTGTACTGCAAGAGACATTCTGAGCAGACTTTCCCTTGTCAAATCAGGCATGCTTGAAAGTGCTCTGGGACTGCGAGCAATTGAAAGAGCTTCGCCAAAGACTTCGTTCTCCACAACATGGGTTCGTTAACAGTTATGCAGTTATAGTCTACTACATCAGTTAGCAGCATTTAACTTGACTTATCAGTTTACTTCATTTCATGTTTAGTTATCTTAATTACTTTAGTTATCCGAAAATGAACATTTCTGCCAAAAGCATGTTAGCTTGAAAAGCCGTTCAAACCATGATTTTCTGAAGCAAACATGCTTTTTCACACGTACGCGGTGACGTTTATATATTCGTGTTTTTTGATTGTTCTGCGTTTTGTTGGAGTGTAGTTGGTTCGTGTTGCTGCGCGGCTGAGCCGCGCATTTCGGCAATAGAAAAGAAACAGTACATATATACTTATACACACATCAGTTACACAAATACAGCGCTCACGCTAAATCGTGTAACTACAAAGCCGCGCTGTTTACGCGGCACGGCTGCGCAAGCGCTGCGACTTGCTTTTACTCCCGGCGCAGCAGAGATTGATCCGTCTCCCACAGCCACCAGCACGGCTGCAAAGCTTCCCGGGCGCACAGCTCCGTCACAGTGTTCGTGTTGGCGCTGAGTGCCCGCCACGATGTGCCAGCTGAAGCGCGTGCCTTGCAACGCAGCACGCGTACAGACACTTGCGACAACGCAAGCCGAGCGAAAGAAAAGCGAAACAAAAGGCACCAGTTGCATGCGTGGGTCGAAGCGCAGCTGCAGCTCTTGCACGGTGAAGAGAAGGCTGCCGTTGTCGCAGCAAGCTCGCGCTACGCAGGCTTCGTCGCGCGTGTGAAGCACAGCGCCGCTAGCGACCGGAACGTGCGGCAAGCGTGCCTTTTTAGAGGTATGCTGCGATCACCGCACGGTAAGTGTTGCCGGAGGGGCTGAGCACTCCGTCGGCTTTCGCAGGCCCAGCTGGAGTGCGCTGATCAAGCTCGTGCACGTGTGAAAGCAGCAAGCGCGGCAGGTACGCCGCGGGAATGCCTCCGCCCGCAAACTGTCCGACCCTGTCTGCAATGCAGTTTTTGAAGGCGCGACGCATGGCCTCCATGGACTCGCGTCCGCTTTCTCCCCATGCCTTCGGTGGTGATTTTGTGTTGCAATTGGCTCGCCCCAAAGTCCCGCACGCGGTCCTTGCCTGAAATCTGATCCCTGCATTTTTTCGGCTTTGATTTCGTTGCAGAAGGCCTGCCGAAAATAGCAACGTGCCTCGATGTGCCGCGATGTGCCGCGGCGTTTGCCCGGAGCATTGTTTTTGGGCGTGCCGCGGCCGTGTTTGCTTGACAATATGTAAAGGCGCATTTTTTTGGGGGGCCCCGTGGCGTGTGCCGCGACGTGCCGCGATGCGCCGCGGCTTTTCTGCTATCAGCCCATGCGCAGAAGAACCCTGAGACTAGAAACTTGCGGACGGAGCCAAAAACAAGAATCCTGGCCAGAAGACACTTGTCGCTTTCGAAGGGGGGAAGGTGGAAAGCAAAATCAACTACTTCGCAGAAAGAAGCAAGCGGATTACGCCAAAGCTTCCTGCAGAGAAACACATGAAGCAGCTGCCTGGGCTCATGGAATCAGTCGTGGCGAGCCACGTGTTTCACTCTCTATGTTACAAATATGTTTGCGCATGAAGTGAGGGCTCCCGTGGAAAAATCCTGATGCTGACACGCTCGCCGCGGAAACCCGCGTGTTTGATATCACATGTGAAGCGAAAGCTCCCACGGAAGCATCCTGCTTCCGAAATGCTCGCCGTGGAAACCCGCGCGTTCCATTTTAAAATCTTGGCTGTGAAACAAAGGCTCTTATGAAAAAAATCCCTGCTGCTGACATGCTTGCCGCGCAAACCCGCGGCAGCAAACGAGCCTGAAACCTGGCCTGCAGAGTCAGCTTCTAGCTGCAGCAGCCCGCTGCAGGTAAGTCCTGCTAACTGAAACCTGGCGCGCTGTCGGGTTCAGCAGAGGCAGCTGCCAAAAAGCATCCTGCCTGGCGAAATCTGGCCCAGCCACCCGGCCAAAGGTAGGAATCCGTGGCTGCCCAAAGACACAAAGCTCAAGTGAAAGCTTCGTGCTGCAGCTACTCAACGGACAAACACACATGCAAAAAAACAAATCGGATGACCGAACGCTCAGTCAACAAGCGCGCTTGCGAAGCACAGGCTGCCATGCACTCCTGCTTGTCAAAAACTCGCCGCGTCAATTACGCAGGTGTTCCGAAGGCTGTACGGGTTTTACAGACCGCATTTTAGCTGCGATTTTCGAAAACTCGATGATTCGCTGAGATTTCCGCATTTGCCGCTTCTGCAAACATGTGCCAAACAAATCGTCATCAAAGTTTTTCCAGCTACTTTAGCTAGTTTTACTTATTTTAGTTATTTCAGTTAGTTCTAGTTATCTTAGATACACAATTGCTAGTTCTGCTAACCTTGACTATACGCCCCCATATACCAATTAACAAGACCACGTTGCAGCGTTGCTGCATGTTGTGCAGCATCTGCTGGGGACGGTCGTGGAAAAGCCAGCGAACCAGCCATCTAGTTTGACAACTAGCTGGGTAACTTTCGGCTGGCTAGCTTCCAAGCGCGCAAACCAGTCAAACCGCTGGCTACCTAACTGCTGGCCAACCATTTAACTTGCCAGCCAGCTACTTGGCCAACTGAGCTGGCTACCGAACTAGCCCTCCTAGCCAGCAAGCCCGCAAGATAGCTGGCTAGGGCGCCATGCAACTGTGCCTGTGGCTTGTCTTTCATAATCTTGAACAAGCTAGCGCACGAAGAGAAACATGCTGCAACAACTCACGCAGGCGTGTAAGTCGGCCCCGCGTTAAATATGCAGGGCGCGCTGATGTTTGGACATCCGGGTTCGACCTTAATTTAGAAAATGGGGGGGGGGGGGGGGGTTGAGCCCATTTTGGGCTTGTTTTCTCTACGGATGTCACCTCCCACGGTGGGGTTGGCGCCCCCCATTTTCTAAATGGTGAATAAAAGAAAATGGGTCTGGTCAGGAAGGCTTCTAGGTTGGCCCCCCATTTTTTAAAATTAGAAATTTCTCAGTCTGGATTGGTTGACCTAATTTTCTGAATTAGACCGAGGGGGGGCTCCTTAAAGGTTTTACATGGTTGTTCCTTAGGGAACCTTAATTAAGCCTTAGAAAAACCTCCTGGACAACCCCCCCTTCTTAGGGACTCCGTAAAAAATGATCAAACCCACCAGGGTGGAGATTTCGTCTGGTTTTCTTTGGTTTCCCATGCTCGGATTCTCGGGTACACGAGCAACCCTGGTTGCAAGCCGCGGTGCCTGCGCAGCAAGAAGTTGCTGTCAAAGGCGCAACGGCAGACACGTTTCCTGTATCATAAGTCAGGGTTCCCGATATGACCCTGTTTTTGTTTATTTAATTTATCATGCAATTTGCCTGACAAAATCTTGGGAACTCTGTAAGTAACCGCCTAAAAAGTTGTGACTCGCTTCAGTCCAACGAATCAACCTGTTCACATGTCTCATTTTAGCCGTTCTTGGCCATACCCAAATGTTCAACTCTTTTGAGTTTAAAGGGTTTTATGTCGTATCTCACTGAAAGTTTACCTTGTAACGGAGCCACACACTACAACAGAAATGATGCTGACAGTAATGGAGGTTGACCTCCCCATGTTTTCACGACGTTGCCGCTTTCGTTTTTTCATGGTGGGGTTGGAGCCCCCCATTTGTGCCACGTCGGACCGAGGTTGGCCCCCCCTTTTTCTAAATTGAGCATGTTTTATGAAGATGGGGTCGGCCCGCCGTGTTCTAATGAAAGCTGGGGTTGGATTTTTTCATTCTGCAGAACCCAACACCAGACCCCAATTTTGGACTTTTCATTCCCTAGGCTTGATCCAATCAGTCTTGGCCCAGCCTCTTCCCAGCGCTTGAACCAAATTCCAGCTGAGCCCGGGCACGGTGACCACATGTATATGTATACACACGCACGTGCTCTCTTCTGTGCTTCATTCTCCGGACCTACCTGGCCGACTTGAGGGTGTTTGTTAGTTCTCAGAGGTTGGGTAGAGCGGTCCCGCGATTGACTGTAAGTCTAAAGTCTAAAAGTCACAAGTTGTTCGCCGAAAATGCAATACGCATCCACAAGATGTGAACGCAGAACCTGACCGTCCGATGGTCAAGAGGGCCGCTCAAAGAAAATGTTTCCCAGCTGGATGTGCCACGTGGTTGCGCGGGGGGGCCCTTAGCCGCAAAGGGGAAAGGACCCCTTCTTCAGGTTTCCACAACCATGGATGGAGACACGAGGTGGATCAAAAGGTTCTTGAGTATCTTGACGGTTGACGTGCAGGTCGCAACATGCTTGGAATCTCATTCTCATACGGGTGTGTGAGTTTGAAGACCCAACTCTGTCGCATCAGTGGCCAAACTGGAACAAGGCCCCTCTCCTGTTGGTTGTAACGTTTTGAGGGGACATTGCTGATATTCAGGAACCACCTAGTGCAATGCACTTGGTGCCACAAAATCACAAAGAAATACGGGCCTGGCCAACACGTGGCCCTCGCATGAGCCACATGTAGAGTGTGGTACGCAAGAAAACAACGTAAATTACAGTGTTTTCTTATCATGTTCTACACGCTCAGCTTGATCAGATTCTGAGCCTGATCAAAGTTGGGGAGACCGAAGACAAAGCAGGCTGCGTTCCATGCGATGAAACATGTGAAGCTGCTTGTAAGCTTCCACGTGGAGCTCTTACGCAGGTCGATTGAAGGCTCCTGAACGAAAGCGCTACGTATTGACAAGGCTCCATATCAGTCTCCTGGCGCAGTTCCTTACAACGCTGCTTGAAATGCTTCTTGTGAAGCCCACATGCTTGTAAGACTTCGGACAAAGCTCCTCATAATGCCTTTTGAATAGCTCCTTGTACGGCTCAAAAATAAGCTCTTCAACAACTTCTTCCCGAAAAGGCTGCTTGCGCAGCTCCTTACAAAAACGCTTGTAAACATCTTTTAACGGCTGATTACGCAACTCCTTATAAGGCTCCTTGATCGTTTTAAGAACTGGTCCTTTCCAGGCTCCTTATAAGGCCTCTTATCCCAAGTTGCATTCTAACACAAGTTTCAGCAGAATTTAGACAAAGAATGACAATATGAGAGTTTAAACAGGATTTCCATGTTGGATGAACATAACATTTAGAAGTAGGCTGTTCGTGGAGTTTAAAGGGGCGAGTTCCATTAGACTTCTATCTTCATGTAGGCTTCAAGCAAAGCATCCGTTGCAGGGATAGAACTTCACAAGGGGATAACTCAAGTATAACTAGCTAATCGGTTTCAGTGTGAACAGCTTTAAAGTTTTAAACCGTGTAAGAATGATGGTTTTTCACGAATGGAACCCCATGTTCTCCCTCCAGGAGCGCCGCTTCCGACGCTATCGCCTGGAAGAGCTTGGCCCACATCTATTGTGTGAACTTTGACGAAAGCGAACCATTTTGTGACATATATCTCTATAGTTACTTACACGTGTATCAAACGGTGTAGTGTTGCGGAGGGATTTATACCTTGGAAAAATATTCCTTACATATATGCTTTTTGTTTAAGTGTATATGGATGCAGTCTGGTTACAGACGAACGAACAGGTGTAGACATGTTTGTAGATAGGTCTCTTTTTACAGATAACTTACAAGGGTGCCGACCATGCGAATGCTGTCCACGAAATACTGCCCAAGTCAAGATTCAAAGTCACCTCCAACCACGGTGATGCCTGTTCTGGGGAGCCCCTCCATGTTCACAGAGTTTGGCAATTGAGCCTGCTTTAGGAGCACTATCTTAAGGAACCATGCCTGGATCGAATTTGACGAAGGTTCATGTTGCATGTTTGCGCGCATTCATGTTCAAGCAGGGGCGCGATTAAACAGCATCTTTCGGTGGCAGGCGACGTGGAATGTGATCAGTTGGAACACGCACGCTTTCGCACACCGCGAGCAACTTTTGCAGCTGAACGGGCGGGCGAGTAACAGAGGCTGCGGAGCAGCACAGGCATGACCTGTCAGCCACGCAGTGGCTGAACATTTGGGACGACGACGCGTAGTCACAAGTAAACTGCATGACGAACACAACAGTAGGCGCCTATCACAAGCTTGGACACCCAACTTGAGCCACAACAAACACCTGGCTCAACAAAGTTCAGTGAGTGACAGTCTGCACCATCATCAGGCACAGCGCCCCTCTGGACTCTTCACATGGTTACTCCCTTCATTCCAGGTTTGTTTGTGACTTCAGTGTGGCTTACACAAGTTGCATGTTTTTTTGGTACTACCTAGTAATTCAGATTTCTTCGGAGCGGATCCACCAATTCATTGGCCAAAACAACCTCTAGATCATGTTGCCACGGTAGCGGCACGTTGCGGACCCAAGTTGTCCAGGCTACTTCTTGTCTACGCCCAGGCCCTGTTGGTATTTGTCAAAACCATATGCCTTTCCAGTCCAAACTGGCGTGCCAAAAGCAAGTTTCAGCTTTGAAGGTGCGCCCCTTTACTGGTTGCCTTCGTTTGTGCTGGCTGGCGTTCAACACCAAAAATAACTCTTCGCAAAACGCTGAGTTCTGAACCCGCAGAAATCCCATTACCAAATAGCTGGTTCATGTTGGACCCTAATCGTCGGAAAGCTGTTGTCCCCCAGATCGTCGGAAAGCTGTTGTCCTCCACACGCCTTGACGGCTCGTGATTCTCTCGAGGAACTTAGACCACCGCCCTGAGCGTTGGGACTTCATGCAGCGCCAGTTCCAGCGCCTGCGTTTGCCGGCGCAGCGCTTTGCGGCGGTGGACGGCCGACAGCTGGATGTGCCAGACCTGGCCATGCGCCGCGGAAAGAGAAGAAGTCCTTATACAGCCCGAACGTGCAACCTACTGTCCAGTAAGAGGGAACCGGTCTGGAGGGTCCGGGCAGTGGTTCTTCAAAGAGCTGAAAAGCGTCCTTAATTTTGTCAGACCTGTGTCAGCTTGGTTATACAGAAGTTCTTCTTGACACTTGAGCCCTTTAGTGAAACGATATAACCACCCTAGGTCCGCGGGGCTCGCAACTGGAATTGACAGGACGCGCAACTCCACGCAAAGCCCAACTAGACGGTAAGCTCAACCTTCAAAAGGGGGCCCCTAGTTAAACAGGCGGACAGTCATTGGCATGTGCGAAGTGCACTTAAGGTCTGGCAAAATGCTACCGCTTGCTAGCGCATCCTGGGTTGAAGGTGTAAGATGTAAGATTCTCAGGCCACTCTTCCCTGGAAAGCTACAAGCCCATAGTAAGGAAAAACTAACATGGGCTAGCACGTGCAAGCGTGTTCCACATCCTGGATTGCCCCAAGTTACAGGCTTGCAGCATCCCAAAAAGAGTTGTAAGAGAATCTTCGATGTTCAATCTTCAACCCAGGAAGTGCTAGCACGGGAGTGCGCGAAGTGCTGATGCTAGAAGTAGGTCTCAAAAGGAGTGTATTTTGGTACCAGGTGTATATATATATATATATTGCTGGCTGATTCCATGTCATTCCACAAATGCATCCTGAGCCGCTCAATCTCTGAATATGTCTATTCAAGATGTTAGCTGGACAGTGCGATGATGGCCAAAATTGCATATAGACGGGTCTTGTTTCGTTTGACAAGGGGGGTTGATTTATGAAGAGAATTTTTATTTAACGGCCTGCAGCCTGGTTCCGCCGCCCCCATACACCTTGGAATTTCGGCCCGGCGCGAGAGAAAGCCCGCGTGCACAGACCCGTTCGCGGGCACGAAGACAGACGCAGATACGTAGACAGACACAGGATACGTAGACAGACCCAGACAGACACAAGGAGACACAGACAGACACACGCAGACATGTAGACAGACACAGACAAACACACAGACCGACACAGGGCGGGTTGTGGGAGGGTCTTCGCGGACACGAAGACAAACGCAGATACGTAGACAGACGCAGCAAGACACGACACAGACAGACACAAAGACGGGCGGGGTAGGGCGTGGGGGGCAGGCGGGGGAGAGAGGTGGGAGGGGGGGGGGGAGGGGGGGAAGAGACCCAGAGACGCAGAGATCCAGAAATCCAGCCGACGGATTTTCCCGCCCCAAGGGACATATACACATAAGTATATTCACATTAAACCTATTGAAAACATATCAAAAAAAGCAACACAGAACCCACCGCCCCCGCGCCAAAAGCATGGTCCATTCTGGACCAGGCGTGGGGTCGGCGGATTTTTTCAGACACGCAGTTGACATGTGATGCCATGCTTTTTGGGGCTCAAGTAGAAGAGGCTATCCGCATGATTGGTATAGAAGAGTTCCACTTTGCCCTTTCAAATCAAACAAAGGCAGCCACTGGCAAAGGCCAGATCGTTTCTTGAAAGAGATGACATGTGTGGCCGGCGAAATGCCTTGTGAAAACCCTGGAGGGCCCCACCCAGCTTCTTAGTTTAGTTTGGTGTGGTGCGGTTAGGCAATGTTTTGGGATGGCCATTTCCCTTGCAGGGCCCGCAAGTGAACCACAGGGCTTCATTCTACAACCATTTGTTTGAGAGAGAGTCGGTGTTTTTTAGTGTCATTCGTGATTGAGCAGGTTCCCTGCAATTGTTGCATGTAGTCATCACCAGGACAGTCCACCAGCCTTAGAGGTCCTTGTTTGTCCGTTTTTTTTGTTTTTTGTTGTTTGTTTGTTTGTTTGTTTGTTTGTTTGTTTGTTTGTTTGTTTGTTTGTTTGTTTGTTCGGTTTTTTGTTTGCTTGTTTGCTGCCGCTTTGCGCTCACTATCTTCTAGGTGTGGCTTTGCCTGTGATGGCGATATGCTCAGCATGTGCAAGATCTAAAACGTAGCATGGTGAATTAGTTGTTTGACGTGGAACGTTAGTCACAGGTAGCAACCATTGAAGCACATTGATGTCGAGGCCATGATCCCAAGAACAGTTCAGGTTGGCTTTGCCTACTTCACTGGCAAGCGCACTCCGCGTGCGGCGCAAGGGATTTTAACTGAAGCTGCGCTCGCTGCTCTAGTCTGAGGAACGGCATCATTTCAATGGAAGCCTTGCCTAGATATTATCTTCCAGACGAGCAGCCGCCTGTCGGCAGCCTTTTTTTTTGTGCAGCCGTGGCAGATTGATCTCAATTCCACTCGATGGCAGGAAGGGTTGGAGCTGCCTGGCCATCTGGATGCTTTGATGCTGGATTTTCACTTTTTGGAAGGTTGGTGCAAGCGTCCTGCCAATGCTTGTTAGTGACAGGCCAGGGATAGTTTTTCGAACCATAGTTTGCGATGTTGGTTTCCGCATTCTTGGTTTTTGAAGCATAGTTTCCCAAGCAAGCCAAATCTCCGGACAAAGCCTCAATTTCTTGGTTTCTGAAGCAAGGTATCCGAAGCACATCTTCTGCAGCAGACAACGACACTCACTAGGGGGTGTTGAGGATTTCGAGCACGCAGGTTGGCATGGGAATCGTCACAATGTCTTCCGTCTTTCAGGGTAGGCAGATTGACAGCCCCAGCTTCCTTTTAGTCTTTTAATCAGGCGCGTAGCTTTGCCTAGCGGTCTTGGTGTGCCCTGAGGAAGCTGTTTGGGACTGACCTCACTGATGGAGCCATCGGCTGCGCGCTATCTCACATGCCCCTTTGGTGTTGCAAGTCGCTGATGGCGCTGCAATACAGATTTTTGAAAAAGGCGCGGCCCCCCCCATGTTTCCTTTCAATTTGGCGAGAAAGAACGTCGCTCCTCAGCTGTTGTCGAGGTGGGAAGCCACACTCGAAGGCTAGGCTCACGAGCCCGCTTGGCTGACCAAGTTTCTGGTAGTTCGTCGTTGGTGTCAAGAGGGCGTGGGCCCACCCAATTTTCCCACGCCCTTTCTGGAGCGCAAGAAACATGTCATTTTGTTACGGCCTTGTGCGTGGCGCGTGCATGTGTCCAATTGGGAACATGGAGGGCTCTGTGTGTTGTTGGTGACAGGCATTTCAAATGTGTGAAACACGTTGGCCAGTTCATGATGAGAATGTGAGTTTTGTAAGAAACAGTTCCAACCATCAAGAGGTGGTGCTTGGTTCGTTTGGGTTTCGGGTAGGCCTTCCTTCAAATGCCAGGTGCTGACTCAGCCGCGCAATCCAAGCCACGCAGAGCTCAGGCTCATTTGGCGCGACATCATCCGCCGCTGCACGGAAGGTTCGGGCAGGGAAGGACCGTCGCGCATTGGGTGATTTTGCCGGGTGTTTGCAAAAGCCTTGTCGCTAGGACTGACCAAATGGCACTAGCTGGCGCGTGCGCTTGTTGAGGGATCCACGCAACACCTTCAGGCGGTCCCTTATTTTTTTCAGCGACCCACGCTGCGATGACCACCCCACCATGTCGCAGTCCCTGCGTGACGCAGAAGGGTCTTTGACTTCAAAACCATATCCGAGGGATGGTCGTGTTGATTCTGAGTCATGTCAGATCTCTGCTTGCTTCATCAGTTTTTGTATAACCAAGTGTGTGGGAGGTTCTTGGCCTCTATCATGGCTGGTGATGATTGAATCTTCGCCCTTGAGCCAACCTGAAGGCTGACCCAAAAAAATGCACATGAACATGTTATTTGAGCGAGGTTGGGGCGTGACATGCCTTCCAAAATGCTCGGCAGCCCGCCATGCAAACTTCACTCGTAGACCAGCAAAGAGCGAGCGAAGAGTGAGCCAAAGTCAGATTTCATGAAGGCACCTGCTGTGCCCTCTTGTTCTGTTTGGGGCACGCTGCGAGACTACTAAAAGGTTTCTGGTTCTTCCAGCTGATTCTGATGCGGTTAACACTCGTGTTTACACGTAGCAGCATTGAGCACAAGTCATGACACTTTTGCAGTGTCACACGCCCCGTGCAATTTTGGCGAACAGTTTTTTCTTTTACCGGCGTTCGCCTTGCTCACCCTCGTTGGCCATGCAGGGCCACCTGGCAAACTTTCCCACCGCCGCCAGCGCGGGCCAGACCTTACCTACCGTGGTTTGCCCACGTTTGGTGCTGCTGTGGCCACAAACCCACCTCCAGCTTCCTTCGGGTACCATCACCCACATTTTGTCGCTTCCCAAGAAAACATCTGCTATTCCACAACAAGTTCGCCGAGGCGGGCGGTTGCTTCCATATTCATGGTGGCCCAACCCTGCATGCCGACCTGCTGGGTCGGCTGGCTTGACTCGTCTGCCACCCCGCTCAAATAGCCTGCTACCGGCCCCCTCTGCCGTGCTCTGCGTCGGGAAGGCCGTCTCCAGGTTTCGCAGCAGCTGCTGCAGAAGACGAAGTTGCCTTTGCTCTTCCCACGTGGTTCTTGGAAACACTATTGACAAAACATCTTACGAGCAACCCCTCCTCTGTTCAGTGCATTAAATCCATGCCTTTGCTCTGAGAGGAAGGTTTGACCAAGGCATCAAGCAGCTGGCCCTTGGCGCGCTGCAGTCAGATGCGGGGCCCCTCTGCCAAACGCCCAAGCCGACCCCCCCAGCTCGCCTCGCCTGCGCGTTCTAAGGCAAAGGCCCCAAAAGCCCAAACGCTGGCGCAGAGTGCCCCCATGCCCACATACGCCCAGCGCTCGCCGTCGATTAGCGTGACACGACATACCGACGCGACGCGTCACAAAAAAAGCCGGCGCCACACACGCCCTCTGACTGTAAGACGAAACTCTTCGCTCGGGCCAAAACGTACGTGCTTGCCTTGCGCACACACAGGTCAAGCCACGACAATGGCTGCGTGCCGCATGACCAGGAAGCCTTGTCAAAACTTCGGCGCGTGACTTTCTGCTTGCTAGAAAAATTTCAAGATATACATGTTCATGGCTGTGTGGATGCTGTGAGCTTAAAGGGCGATCTGTTTATCTTTCTTTCTGTCTTGGCTGACCTAAACTAATCTCGTCTAGTACTTTTGTTCTCAATCGTGACGAGATTCAATCCTGAGCTGCGTGAATGTTTGCGCTACGGGAATGTGCTTCGCGTGCCACTTGTGTATTTAAATTTGCGCATTTGCAGCTGGAGTTGCGCGCTTGCGAAAGAAGCCGCGCAAAGCGCGAGACAACTTGCAAGCACCTTTTTGCGAGCAGACAACGCAAGAAAAGTCGCACAGGGAGGCACAACAGAGGTCGCTGCGCGGGCGCAGTTTTCATGCCACACTTCCAGGGGGGAATCGGCGCCGCGACCGCGCACTTGCAAAAGCAGGCACAAACCACGAGACACCGTCCAAAGGCTCTTTCACGAGCAGCCAAAGTCAGGAAACTCGCGCAGAGCCACAGCGAGAGCGAACCAACACGCGCGATTCCTGCAGAGGGTTCGGCCAGGTCAAGACACGCTCGCGCGGCGCCACAGCGAGCGCGATAGATCTCACACAGGCCTGGTTCACACAACTTCCCGCGCAACGCCAACTGACACACAAGCAACCCAACACGATTGACAAGACTGCTCGAGATGCTGGCAGCCTGCGCCAGGGCAGATCGCGGGTCGCACAGGGACAGATGGCCCACTCACCGTCCCATGGCCAGCCTTTCCTCCTCAACGGCATGGCCTTCAGCATTTACCAGACTGCAACATGTATCGTGGCAAAGATTGGCGGCCACAACCTGACGTGCTCGACACATCATTTGCAATGCTGGGGATGCTCGTTTCTAGAGTTGCGGGGAGATGGTCAAGAAAGGTTCAAAAGTTCCCAAACATCGTCCAAACAAATCTGCAAATCCTTCGTTCAGTGGCAGGCGCGGCGCGGAGGAAACCTGGCCTTCATTTCTCGCCTGTTTTCCTTGGATTTCTCGCTGCGTGTCACTTCGTTTTCCTCCATGTGGTCCATCATTGTCTTTCATTTTCCTTCAGTCTTTTGTTTCCCTGCACGTCCCTGCATTTTCCTTCTGTGCCTGTCATTTCTCTTCAATTCCTTTCCATCTCCTTGCGTGTCCCTAGACGTCACCTCCCATCGTTTGTTTCGCATCGAAAGGGGTTGGGGCGGGAACGCCCATTCCCTTCGATGCTTCACTCCGCAGCTCTTTTGGACTTGCAATCCTTCATTCGCATTCCTTAGGTGCACCTTCCTTGTGTCATTGGTGTCGTGAGACTGTGATACAAATCAGTCGGTCAGCCACACGACCCCTCCCATCAGAGGACATGTGGTGAAAAGATGTGCCGCTGCTGGTTGCAGTCGGTCTCGCTGGAGAGAGTCGTTGTTACGCTCTTGCTCTTTTGAATTGCCACAAATTGACGCGGGGCTGCAGCCCGGAGAGCCAACATCAACTTGTCTTCGCACCTAGGGCAAGTAAACATGCTGCGGTCAATAAGATTACGCTTGTGATGCAACTACTTTGCTTTGGCACTTGTCACAGGCATGGTGGTCATCCTGGATGCCCAAACAACACGTTGGATGCAAAACCTGGCCCTTGCTGCAAGAAAATCACCGTGGCTTGCAGAGGTGTGAGTGTGGACGCCCCCTTCAAAGCTGAAGCATGACATCAGGGTTGCCCCCCGCCATGCACAGCGCAACGAGCTTTATTTGCAACAGTTCCGGTTACTTAGAAGTTTTGCTCATCGCCAGACGGTGTGGACCCACGAGCACCATTCCTGGTCATTGAGGCAGGAGTGCGACACGCAGTGGAGGCTAGGAGCATGGCATACTGGTCCAGCAGATGGGTTGGTCTCTAGAGATGGCGGTGCTTGTATGAATGGTAGACAAGAGCGCTGGTTGAATTGCTGGGCCATGGGCGGAGGAGGGGAGGGCAAGTGAGGGTCCATTTTGAGATCTCACCATCCTGAGGGTATTTTTGCCATGTACGACATGTAGCACTGTTGTAGATATTTGTTCTTACATGTTGGCCAGAATGGTGCAATGCCTTTTCCACATTTTTGATCATGCAAACCTCCTGTCTTTCCGATCACTCCTGCGCGGCTTCTTCCAGGACGACTGCCAATTCTGTCCGGACTTCTCGGAGGAACTGCTCCTGGAGAGGTTGTCACATGTGCCACAGGACGGCGTTGTAACTCAGGTGGAACGAATGCTTGCTGCAGATGAAGGGGCAGCTCTTCCTCAAACCGACCCGACGTGTCTCAGGGACAACGTGAATTGGAAGTCCCAAGCATGGTCTGACACAACTGCACAACACTTGGGAACTCCAACGTGGTCTTGCCATCCTTGTTGCACTTTTCACGCACTTGGCACACAGGTATGCACTTTGCTGCCATTCGCAGAATTCTTTCCCGAGAGAGACAGCACTCTTGATTGGACATGTGGAGGTCTGACTGGGGACACTTGATTGTGAGGATTTCCCAGGCAAAACATCATGCCTGGATTTGTTCTGCACCTTAGCGACACCGTCGCTTTGCGGACCTGCGTCAGTGTACCACACAGTCACATCGTTTACCGCGTTCGAAACAGCATTCAGGACCGTGGGGCGAGCGCAGTGCTTGAACCTGCTGACTGGATAGGTAACGTGTTGGGCATTACCAGTGACCCCCAAACAAAGATGTAGTTTTGTGCGGGTGCCTCTTTTGCTTGTTTAGGGGCGTTTTGGCACCAAGGAGACATCCCCCAATTTTCTAGGCTCAGTTGTCATGTTGCCCAGGACTGGGAAATCGTCTACCTCGGGGGCCAGGACTTGTTGCGCAGGCTGGGGCTTTTTGACCTGGAAACACTTTAAGGCGAGGGCATGATCAAACCCCGCCAGCAAGGAAGCCATCTAGGGCAATACGCCACAAGCCGGGAAGGAAATGCAGTTGCTTCCGGCAAAGAAGGGCGCCCACAAGTGCTTTGTCTTGGTCTTGGTCTACCTTGAAAGGGGTCCAAGATGGCTTTGCTCGTAGGGGCTAAGTGTAGATATCCTGCAGCAACGGGGCCATCTGCCCTTTGTTAGTCTTCGCTCCACAAGGCAGCACCTGTACGAGGTTGGAAAGGGAGCCCGGAGGCTCTACAAAGGATTCAGAGACGCTCGGCCGGCTCATGTTTGCAGGGTCAAGTGGACATCTTCCTTGGAGCTTGTTCGTGCTTCAGACGCCACACGCACACACACACACACACCCACACGCATGCACGCAAGCACACCTGGGGCTCTTACACGCACGGACACACACACACACACTCACAGACACACACACACACACGCACACAGACACACACACACACACACACACACACACACACACACACACACACACACACACACACACACACACACACACACACACACACACACACACACACACACACACACACACACTCACACACACAACACACACACACACACACACACACACACACACACACACACACACACACACACACACACACACACACACACACACACACACACACACACACACACACACACACACACACACACACACACACACACACACACACACACACACACACACACACACACACACACACACACACACACACACACACACACACACACACACACACACACACACACACACACACACACACACACACACACACACACACACACACACACACACACACACACACACACACACACACACACACACACACACACACACACACACACACACACACACACACACACACACACACACACACACACACACACACACACACACACACACACACACACACACACACACACACACACACACACACACACACACACACACACACACACACACACACACACACACACACACACACACACACACACACGCACACGCACACGCACACGCACACGCACACGCACACGCACACGCACACGCACACGCACACGCACACGCACACGCACACGCACACGCACACGCACACGCACACGCACACGCACACGCACACGCACACGCACACGCACACGCACACGCACACGCACACGCACACGCACACACACAAGCAAACACAAACGCACAGAAACATAAAAACAAGCACAAGCGCAAACACAAACACAAGCGCCCATACCGACACCGACGCCTACACTAACGGACGCGCACACACACACACAAACGCACACAGACAAACAAACACGCGCACAAAAACACAAACAGGCAAACAAACGCACAAATACACAAACGCACAATTGCACAAACGCGCAAGCGCACAAACACACAAAAGGCACAAACGTGCAAACTCGCAAACGCGCAAGCGCACAAACACACAAAAGGCACAAACGTGCAAACTCGCAAACGCACAAGCGCGCAAGATCAAGCGCCCAAACGCACAAACACACAACCGAGCAAACGCACAAACACACAAAGCACAAACGCGCAAACACACAATCGCACAAACGCTCCAACACCCTACGCGCAAACGAATAAACGCACAAACGTTCAAACACAGAAATGCGCAAACGTGCAAACGCATAAACACCCAAACGCCAAACACACAAACACACAAACGTACAAACGCACAAACACACAAACACGCAAACACACAAACACACAAACACCCAAACACCCACGCCCACCCCAGCCACACGCACGCACGGATGCACGCACGTCCATACTTACAAGCTGTTTCAGCTTACAGTCTCAGTGGCAGGTACCAGGCCGGGCGGGACCAATCTTGCGGCCTGCGTAATATCTCATTTCTGGGGGACACTAAGCCAGAGGTTCGTGTCCTGGGCTCGCGAAAGATCTGGGAAGGAGTCCGTGAAAGGGGCTTTGTAGTCAAAAGTGTGTGCTGCACGCAACGTATTTGCAGACACCACTCCCTTGTAGACAAGGAAACACGCAGCACCTTTACTTGCGTCCTTGATTCCCTGCCTGTGCTGGGAAGCACGAGTTGTGATCAACAGTCATGTGTCAAACACGTATCACTTCCCAAGTTCCTGTGCTTGAGGCCTCCTCTTAGTGAGCCAACTGCTTGGGCTTTCGAACTTTTAGGGCAAGTCCGGGTTTCCATTTTTTAGCGGGGTCCATGAAATGTAATGGAGCCAAGGAGACGACGGCTTATCTCATCAACGATGCCGGTGCCAAGGCGTGCCTGGAAGTTGGTGCCTCAAGACGCGTTTCGGCCCGTGAGCCGTGACGTGAGTGCAACAGGAAGCAACCAGAGCCAGAGTTCATGACTCTTGGAAAATAGTGTGTCCTGAGTGAACTGCTGGTGTCCTGGGTCGGGTGAATTTCTGACGCACTCAAAATGAAAGGTTTCTCGCCAGGCTGGCTTATTAGTTGTGGCGAGGGCTTCCATGTTCCCCGCCGTTTTGGCTTCGTCGGTTTTGGGCTTCTTACCCCTGAGCGTGCAAATCGGGGTTTTTTTAATGGGGCCCGAAGAGTGAACCTCGCAGTTATGGATCTATTCCGACGAAGGATGCAAATGTTAAACCTAGGCAAAGACTGCAACCATATGTTTTGTTAAAGGCATACAAAAACACCATGAGATACAAACCAAATTGAGAAACATCCCGGAAGTTAAAGCACAAGATAAAGAACAACAGGAGTCCAACACAGAGGCAGCACACGCACACACACACACATACACGCATCCATACGAGAACGTGTGAGCTACTGCCTTGGGAATTTGTGACGAGTACCAAGACAACCTTTCCCAGCACTAGCGCTTCTTCTTCTTCTTCTTCTTCTTCTTCTTCTTTGCCTTCCTCTTGGCCTTGCTCGGCCTTCTCCAACTTGCCTTGCTCAGGCAGCCAGTCGCCTTTACCCAGCTGTCAAGGTTCTGCAGCAACCTGGTCTTGCTAGCAACGCGCTCTTCTCTCTTTTCCGACTCTTTCTGCACTTGCTGCTTAGCTTTCTGTTGCTCATTCATCTGCACTTGCAGGGCCGCCTGTTGCTCTGCCATTCGCTGCTGCTGCTCTGCCATTCGCTGCTGCGCCTGCTGCTGTTGTTGCATTTGCCGCAGCCAGAGCGCTTGCGTGTTCCACAGCCAATGCTCTTGCTGACCGCGCTGCAGTTGCACGCTCCGGAACGCGCGCTCCACGAAATGGTTCTGAATCGGCATCCGCCATGTGGGGGCCGGAGCCTTGCTTCCAACATCGTGCCCTCCTTGAGAGCTTCCTCCTTTGCCTCCTCCGGCTTTGCTGCCTCCCGCCGCGGGGATGGGAGCTTTTGCGCTAGCTGGCGGCGGTGGCGCCCGTAACCGCCGGCGCTGCTGTTGCAGCTGCGGCTTTCGCCGTTGCTTCCTGTTGCGGCTGCTGTTGCGCTGCTGTGCCGCCCGCAGCCGGTGCTGATGTTGCTGTTGTGGCTGCAGCTTTGGCCCTGGCTGCCTGCTGGTGCGCTGCTTTTGCTCCCGCAACCAGCGCTGCTGTTACTCTTGCAACCGGCGACGCTGCTGTGGCTGTGGCTTTCGCCTTCGCTGCCTGTTGTGGCTGCTGTTGCGCTGCTGCTGCGCCTGTGGCCGTTACCGCGGCCTTCACCGTTGCGAGTGCGGCTTTGGCCGGTGCTGCTGCTGTTGCTGCCGCGCCTTTGGCCACTGCTTCTGCGCCTCTCGCCTTTGCAAGTGCGCCTAAACGGTTGGCAGTCGCTGCGACGGCCGCGGCGCAGATGTTGCTTAGCGGAGGGCTGCCCGCAGAGCCAGCAGCCTCCCGATTGGCCTTGGCCGTCGCTTCCTCCACACCCTGCCAGGCTTCCTCCTTTGCAGCTTCCTCCTTTTACTGTCACGCTATAAACGCGGCGTTGGAGCTGCTTTCGGAGGCGTTTTCGGCACAGCAGGCCCAGCGTTGTCCGCACTTGCCTTTAAGGCTCCTCTGCTGTCGCTCCCTCTGTCGCTATTGACTTGTCGGCTTCTGTTACTGCCGCCTCTTCCCTGCGGGGCGGCGGTGCTGTGGCCGGTGCTTTCGGCGCTGGCGCTGCTTTTGCTTTCGATGAGGTGCCAAGCGCTGGCACTGGTCTTGCCTTCTTTGCTAGAGCTGATGCCGGTCTCGCTTTCTTAGCTGGCGAGTCCTGCTTCATGCTCAATGGGGTCATGTTCCTTGAAACCACTTCGCGCAGTGGTGCAAGACTGGCCTCGCAGACTTCAATCCTCTCCCCCCCTCACCCCCCCTCGAGCGATAGTCAAGCAGTCCAGGATGTAGATTTGGTGCAACAGCGCTTCCCTCAGCGCTAATGTCTATGCCCCCCTGCCATGATCAAGTAGTCCAAGATGAGATGTAGGCTAACCTGGGCGGCGCGCCCGGCGCTATGTACAGTAGCCTTCAGGCGCAGCACTTGTGTTTGAGCCCTCCGCAAACACATGTAGCGCGTAATGCCAAACGTATTTTTTTATGCCTCTTCCGGCGCAACAGCGCTTCCTTCAGCGCTTATGTCTAGGCCGCCCTGCCAAGCAAACACGCACACGGCACGCCCTTTTCGGCGCAACAGCACTGCGTTCAGCGCTGATGTTTGGGCCCTCCTGCAGAGATGACATAGGTCAAGATGTAGAACCTGCTAAGCGGCCTCGGCGCTTCAGCGCTTCCTTCAGCGCTGATGTCTACTAGGCCCCCCTCCATGGTCAAGCGCTCCAAGATGTAGGCTGGCCTGCGAGCGGCGCACGCACAACAGCACTTCTTTCAAGCTCCCTCGTCCCCCCCCCCCCCGCCCCCCCGCCCGGTGATTATCAAGCTGTCTAGGATGTAGGGTAGCCTTCGCGCAGCACACCTCTTTCGGTGCAACAGCGCCTCTTTCAGCGCTGATGTCTATAGGCCTCCCTGCCATGATCTCAAGTGCTCCAAGATGGTGGCTAACCTGCACGTGGCGCACTTCCCAAAACACAAATAGCACATAATTATTGCCATGTTCGGCAAAACGTGTTGGTCACATACTTGACATTGACCTTCAACTTGTAAGAATGTCTGTGTGCGATGAGAAGAAGTTTGGCCCAGGTTCAGAGACAATGCCGAACCCGCTATTTATGCCTTTCCCCCTTTTCAGCGCTGATGGCTAGGCTCCCCTGCCATGATCAAGTAGTCCAGGATGTAGGCAAACACGCAAACGGCGCACCTCTTTTGGCGCAACAGCACTTCATTCACTGTGGATCAAGATGCAGAACCTGCTACCATGATCACTCGCTCCAAG
The DNA here is from genome assembly GCA_963377175.1 of Effrenium voratum. NCBI lineage: Eukaryota > Dinophyceae > Suessiales > Symbiodiniaceae > Effrenium > Effrenium voratum. The sequence continues at coordinate 550,469 of CAUJNA010000569.1, read as the reverse complement.
ATGTAGGCTACCCTGCAAGTGCCACGTGCGCAGCAGCACCCCCACCGAGCGATCATCAAGTCCAGGATGTAGGGTAGCCTTCATTTCCGGTGCAACAGCGCTTCCTTCAGCGCCGATGTCTAGGCCCCCCTGCCATGGTCAATACATAGGCTAGCCTGCAAGTGGCACGCACGTCACAGCACGTGTTTCAGCTCCTCCCCCCTTGCAACCGAGCAATCATCAGGTAGTCCAGGATGTAGGGTAGCCTTCAAGCGGCGCGCCTTTTTCAGCGCAACAGCGCTTTCTTCAGCGCTGATGTCTACGCCCCGCTGCCATGATCAAGTGCTTCAAGATGTAGGCTGACATGCAAGTGGCGCACACTTCCCAAAACACATGTTGGTCACATACTTGACCTCCTACCGCGTAGGCTCAGGCAACTTTTAGCAACCTGAACTTGTATGAGTGTTTGTGCGAGATGAGAAGTTTTGCTCAAGAAAAGAGACAATGCTTGAACCTGCCATGTGTGCCTCTTCACGTTCTTCAGCGCTGATAGCTAAGCCCCCCTGCCACGATCAAGTAGTCCAAGATGTGGGCAATCACGCAAGGCACGCCTCTTTCGGCGCTTCAGCACTTCCTTCAGCACTGATGTCTAGGCCCCCTGCCATGAGCAGGTAGTCCAGGACGCGAGGACACGTGTGCAAGGGTCAGCGTGTGAGTTAACTCAAAAAATACGTCATTCACTGTGTGTAGGAATCTGATAGCGCAAGATGTAGAACCTGCTGTTATTACGCCTCTTGCGGCGCAACAGCACTTCCTTCAGTGCTGTGTCTCACAGCCCCCCCTGGCCATGAGGGTGTAGAGGCCAACCTTTAAGCGGTGCGCCTTGGCCATGATCAGGTAGCTCAGGCTGGGGCTTCATTCAGCGCTGCCCTGCGCGCTGATCAAGTAGCCCAGGTTGTAGAAAGTTTCTGACCTGCACCAACGACACAATGAACAACTGAGAAAATGCGCAGGGTAGCAGCGAGCCACGTGTTGAGGTACACACAGCAGTGACCATCGTCACTTTCATTTGCCTATGTTTTGCTTCGACATGTTGCTTTAACTGTCAATGCGTGAACTTTCCCAAGCAAAACTTGGCAGAAAACTTTCCCTGAAAAACTTAGCCGAGACTCCTGTGTTCTGCGGTGTAGTAGAAAGGAGCGCCGTCAGAGCTGCTGGGAACATGCAGCTGGTGGAGAATATTGCAATCGCTTTGGTCAATGCAGCCACTCACGCCCCCGTGCCTAAAATGTGGACTAGTGACTATGGGCAGTCTTGTGTTTTTTTGGCCGCCCTGCCCCCCGTCCTTGCTGTAAGCCTTCGATGCTTGCCGTAAGCCTTCGACGCTGTAAGCCTTCAGCGTCTTCAAATGCTTTTGCAAAGCAAGACGCATCATACAATTTCACTCTTACAAATGACAATTTCCAACCCCCGAATCACAAAACAACAGCAGCGCCAACCCTCCCGAGACCACACACCGTTTAAGCTTTTGCAACACACACACACAAATTCTCTATAAAAAACATAATTTCCCAACCCCAAGTCCAAGAAACCATCCACACAAATTGAACAATGATTGAAAGTAGACAGTGAAACGCACGGAGGCATGAATAGGGAAAGTGCACAGTGAGCTGCATAGAGGCATGCGCAGAGAAAGTAGACAGTGACATGTGTATAGGAATGCACAGGGAAGGTAGACAGTGAAACACAGGGAATGTAGTAATGTAAAGAGGCATGCGCACAGTGAAATGAGGCATGCGCAGGGCAAGTAGACAGTGAATTGCATAGAGACACACACAGGGAAAGTAGACAGTGTACTGCACAGAGGCATGCGCAGGACTGTGGAAATGAGGCATGAACGGGGAAAGTAGACTGAAATGCATAGAGGCATGCATAAGGAAAGTGCACAGTGAAATGCGTAGCGATCCCTTCTCGCACGAGCATAACTTGCAAGAGGAAACTTGCGCAGTAGCTTGAAAAGTCTTAAGGCGGCGTGCTGGGACCAAGCGTCCTCTGCGAAAGACCCTCTCAGGGATCGGCGCGGTTGATGCGCAAAAGCTCGAGGATACCCGCGCGACCCTCTGCGGGGATGGGCGTGGTCGATGTGCAAAAACTGGGGTCTGTTGCGATTCTTGCGGTGTGCGCGTGACCCCTCTGCGGAAATCGGCGTTGTCGATGTGCAAATGCTTGAGTTTTTTGCGTTTTCTACTTTTTGCACGTAACCCTCTGCGGGGATCGTGCTTGTCGGATCGCTCTCGCTACCCCATGCAGGGAGCTCGCAGCTTGCTGATCAGCTCCTCCTTGGCAAACCAATGGCCTGCTTCCTTCTGCGGTAAGCGTCCTTCATGGTCAAGCTGGCAAGCTTGTTCTGCAGCCACTCTCGTGCTCTGCCAGACCCTGCGCGGTCGGGCAGCTGGCTGGGTAGACCTTGGGGACGTAGAAGAACTGGCTGCCTGGCAAGTCACACACACACGCACGCAGACGCACTCTGAACACTGCGCTCATCTCCACTGCTCTTGGCGCTCCTCCTCTTGGGCCGGCAAGCGGAGCACTGCACCAGCTCCTCTTTGGGCAAGAAGTGCCCAAGAACTTGCTGCGGCAGGTCCGAGCAAAATGTCTAGCTCGTTGTCGAGCCACCCAGCCCCCTTCTCAGAAAGACCTTGCTGCGAATGCGCGTATGGTGCAAGCGCGTAGCGTACTTGTGGATCAACACACAGTCCGCGGCAGACCCAAGCACGAGTCTGCCCTTTGCTGGTCCTTGAACCATGCAAAGAGCTGCGGGGCGCAACAAAGCAGCCATAAACATGCCAGGCACACGGAAACAATGCCGTGTTGGAGAAAGTTTCCACTTGTGTGTGCACGGCGGCAGTGCCAAAAGCAACAAATGCCAAGGCGCATGAAGAAAGACAACTCCGTTTGAAGACTTGCCACGGAAGAGACCACATCGTTCCGACAACAGGGTTCCCACGCTGCAGAATGTTTTGTAGATATTGTCTTTGCGCAAATTGTTCTGCGCAGGTCTGCAGGTCGCTCTCGGCAAGTTGCCACGCACGATGTACTTCGCGTGCTACTTTTGAACTTGAAAGTTGTTGCGACTTTTCAGCCGAAGCTGCCGGACCGCGCCACGCGTGCTACTGTTGCAATTGAAAGTTGTGACTTTGCAGCTGGAGCTGCGCGGACGTGCTTCGGGGTACGAGTTTTGTACTTAAAAGTTGCGACTTTGCAGCCTGACCCCTGCAGACAGTTGCGCACAGAGCGCGAAGATTCACACGGGACCGCAGCGAGAGCGATCTGACACGCGCAATGCGCCTGCCGCCAGTCGTGGCCGTAGCGATATCTATCAGCTGGGTTGATCTCGAATTTTGTTCTACGGGGCAAGGTCTTGAACCAGAAGTGGTTTTGGGTGTCAAAAGGGTTGCTCTTTCGATTCTTTATGTTCTGCAAGTTCGGAGAAGGAGCGGGAGAGGGAGGGATTGCAATTTCTGTCAAGCAAGTTCGTCTTCGTCTCCATTTCTACCTGTGCAAGCATTGGCGCAGAGTATGTCTGCCTCTTGGTCTACGCTGGCTTCCCGCCCTACGAGCGCAATTATCTTGGCGCGTAGATCTTCCTCTTGCACCATGTTATAGGAGGGCTTGTCCACCTGCACAAATGCCTGGGTGTAGAGAGTTCTTTTATGTTTTCCTCTTTCACTACGGCGCCTTCCAGCTGCAATCTGAAACAAGAACAGACGTCAGCTGCGTGTGCTAAGAAACACGCAGCGCTCGCGTTGGATAGTTCCAATTCAGGCTGCGTGTCATGGCAAATGCTTTCGGGCCACCTGAATTCTAGTTGCCTGTCTCGCGGTTTGCGCGCGCGCCTCTGCGGGGATCGGCGTGCAATCGTGGTCGAGGTACAAAAACTGCGGGTTTTTTGCGACTCATGCGTTGCGCGCGCGAACCTCTGCGGGGATCGGCGTGATTGATGTGCAAAAACTGAAGTCGCTTCTGCTTGCTTTTGCCATCTGCTGGGCGGCCTTCGCCGCTTCGCCGCTTCATGGCAGCTCGCGCAAGCCAAAATTTGCCGCCAGCGTGCGCGCGCCGACCGTTGTGATTGAGGGCACTGAGGAGAGCTGCTGGGCGGCGCAGAGGCAGAGGCGTTGCCGAACGGAAAGACCGCGCATGGCGGCGCAAGCCCCGCAATCGCCACAGCGCCCTGCTTGCCTGCGGCGTTGCCACGCCCGAGGGCCCTTCGCATTTTGGGCGTCGCAGCGCGCCCAGGAACGGCCGGGTTTTTCTGCGGTTCTTGCGGTGGGCGCGCAACCCTTTGCGGGGATTCGCATGCTTGAGGTGCAAACACTCGAGTTTAGTGTTTTTCTTGAAAAATCTGCTCTGCGCGCGCGACCCTTTGTCAGGATCGTGCATGTCGGCTCGCTCTCGCTATGATCCCGTGCGAATCTTCGCGGTTCGCGCGCGACCTTCTGAGGGGATTGTGCGTGTCAGATCGCTACGACCACGACTGTGCGCCACCAGGACACTGCGGCGGCAGGCGCGTTGCGCGTGTCAGATCGCTCTCGCGGTGGTCCCGTGTGAATCTTCGCGATCTGAGCGCAACTGTCTGCAGGGATCAGGCCGCAAAGTCGCAACTTGGTACAAAAGCAGTACGCGAAGCACGTCCCCGCAGCTCCGGCTGCAAAGTCGCAACTTTTAAGTACAAAAGTCGTACCCCGAAGCACGTCCCCGCAGCTCCGGCTGCAAAGTCGTAACTTTGAAGAACAAAGTAGTACGCGAAGTACGTCCCCGCAGCTCCGGCAGCAAAGTCGGAACTTTGAAGTACAAAAATAGCACGCCAAGCACTAAGCACGGGCTCGCCTGCCCGGCGCCCGGATTTAAGGGCTTACGCCTGACAGCCGGGCGCCGGGAGAGGCAAACTGGTCAAGGCCCAAAACCACGTAAAAATCGCGTGTTTTTTAACATCGCGGATCTCCTAAGGCCATTTGACAAGAGACCGGTGAAGGCCGACTGTTAAGCAGGTGTCCACATCTTCTGCGCTCGTGCCCACCAAAAAGCATGGGAAAACGCAGGGGAATTTTCCATGTATTTTCAGAATTTTCGCAAAACGCGTGTTTGAATCCATGCAAACCCATAAGAAACACGCGGTTTTCTATTTGTTCACCGAAAACCCTGCCAGGAATCGGGCTCGGCCGGGGAGAGTTGAGCCCTGCCTACTAAGCAGGTTTCCACATTTTCCACGTGCGCCCATACAAAACTCTCGAAAACAGTGGCTTTTGTGGGTTCACCGAAAACCCTGCCAAAAATCGAGCCCGCCCAAAACCTTCAAACACATTGTGTTTTGCACGTGTTCGGCCAAATTGGCCTGACTTAGGGGACAACATCCCCAGCATCCCCCGCATCACCGGCATTATCCGCGTCAATGTCCGCCATGGATCCCCCGCATCACCGGCATTATCCGCTTCAATGTCATGGATGCGGACATCGCGGCTACGCTCCCCTTTTTTTAAAAATGCGCCCAAACACGCTTTCCCCCCGCGCAGCGAGGTTTCGACAACCGCAATCGACCGGGGTGGGTCGGCGGCAGGGCGCGGCCCTTATAAACCTTAAAACAAACCGAAGGCCTCCGGGGAAAGCACGGGCTCACCTGCCCGGCGCCCGGATTTTTGGGCTTATCCGACAGCCGGGCGCCGGGAGAGGCGACGAAGTTTTCATCGTCAAGGCCCAAAACCACGCAAAAACCACTTGTTTTAACATCGCGGATCTCCTAAGGCCATTTGACAAGAGACCGGTGAAGGCCGACTGTTAAGCAGGTGTCCACATCTTCTGCGCTCGCGCCCACCAAAAAGCATGGGAAAACGCAGGGGAATTTTCCATGTGTTTTCATGATTTTCGCAACAACGCGTGTTTGAATCCATGCAAACCCATAAAAAACGCGGTTTTTCTCATTGTCGGGTTCGGCCGGGGAGAGTTGAGCCCTGCCTGCTAAGCAGGTTTCCACATTTTCCACGTGCGCGCCCGGCCTAGAATCCACACAAAACTCTCGAAAACAGTGGTTTTTGTCGGGTTCACCGAAAACCCTGCCAAAAATCGAGCCCGCCCAAAACCTTTCACGTGTTCGGCCAAATTGGCCCGACTTCGGGGACAACATCCCCAGCATTCCTCGCATCACTGGCATTATCCGCGTCAATGTCCGCCAGTCATGGGTGCGGACATCACGGCTACGCTCCCTTCTTTTTTGAAAAAATGCGCCCGAACACGCTTTCCCCACGCGCAGCGAGGTTTCGACGCGGAGTGAACCGGGGTGAGCCAGAATCGACCGGGGGTTGAACCGCAATCGACCGGGGTGGGTCGGCGGCAGGGTGCGGCCCTTATAAACCTTACAAAAACCGAAGGCCTCGCCGGCGCCAGGATTTTTGGGCTTATGCCCGACTGCCGGGCGCCGGGAGAGGCGAAGTTTTCATCCCCGGGCCCCTCGTCAAGGCCCAAAACCACGTAAAAACCACTTGTTTTTAACATCGCGGATCTTGTAAGGCCATTTGACAAGACCGGTGAAGGCCGACTGTTAAGCAGGTGTCCACAAAAGCATGGGAAAACGCAGGGGAATTTTCCATGTGTTTTCATGATTTTCGCAACGACGCGTGTTTGAATCCATGCAAACCCATAAAAAACGCGTTTTTTCCACTTGTTCACCCAAAACCCTGCCAGGAATCGGGCTCGGCCGGGGAGAGTTGAGCCCTGCCTGCTAAGCAGGTTTCCACATTTTCCACGTGCGCGCCCGGCCTAGAATCCATACAAACTCTCGAAAACAGTGGTTTTTGTTGGGTTCACCGAAAACCCTGCCAAAAATCGAGCCCGCCCAAAACCTTCAAACACATTGTGTTTTTCACGTGTTCGGCCAAATTGGCCCGACTTCGGGGACAACATCCCCAGCATCCCCCGCATCACCGGCATTATCCGCGTCAATGCCCGCCATGGAT
>CAUJNA010000569.1:480860-540883 GCA_963377175.1 Effrenium voratum | reverse complement strand
GCGCCGCGCGCACGCGCGTGCTCGTGCGCGCGCGCGCACACACGCACGCACGCACGACGCACGGGCGCGCGCGCACGCGCGCACGCATGCACGCACGCACCCATGCGCGCACACATGCCCGCACGCCCGCATGCGCCCACGCACGCATGCACACGCACGCACGCATGCCTGGCCCAGCTGCCACGCAAAAAGCATTGGTTTTTCTTGGTTTTGTGCAGCCAAATCTCTTCATTTTCGCGTGTTTTTCCGGTGTTTCAAATCTGCGGAGCGCTGAGAGTGCACCCGCATCACCGGGACAAGCCCGCAGGCCCACAAGCCCGAGGCTGCAGACCCGGAACCGGACCCGAAAACAAGCCCAAAAACGCACCCGCCAGAAGCAGATGATGCAGGTGATGCTCATCACTTTCCTTTCACGGACCCCCGGCCGCATCCTCGACATGCACAGGTCTGGCGGCACGTTGCGGCACTATAGAGCTTGGCTCTAGAGCCATGCTCCAAAGGACCAAGGGGGTAATCCAACACAGCCGTTCGGCCAGTTGGCCGCGGCCGGATTTAAGCGCTGACGCGACACTGCCGCCCACCAGGCACCACTTCACTTCCTTTGCATGTCTTCCCTGACAGTTTCCTGGCATGTCCCTTCACTTCCTTCCACTTCACTGCCGTTTCAGCTCCCTTCATGTCCTTGAAAACTCCTTTTTTCGCATTCCTTTCCCTTTTGGTTCCCGCTGTCCGGTTCCCTTCACGTTCTGCCCTTGCATTTTCCTGCATCTCGGTTTCTCTCCAGTGCCCTCTTCATTTTCGTGCAATTCCTTTGACTTTCATTTCGTTCACTTCCAGTCACTCCTGTTTCCTTGCATTTCCCCTTCAGCCCCTTGTTTCGCATTGTGAGCACGCATAGCATCATCCGCATCATCCGGGATGATGCTGGCATTGCTGGGGGTGTTGTCCAGTATTAGGCACCCCCTAAAAACGCTCGTTTTGGACGCCGCGGGGAGATGCTACAAAAATCGCCTAAACCAAAACGCAAATCCTTCGCCCAATATAAGGGCGGGCCCAGCACAAAACGTATGCGCATGGTCGGAGCATGGTCGGCGGCGTGGGGCGGACGGCCTTATACCTGAAGGTAAGCCCTGCGGGCTTGGCCTGCGGCCCGATCACGTCCGGCGGATTCAAGGGCTGCCACATTCTGCCGCCAACCCCTTGGGAATTTTGAATGAAATAACGGGCTCGCGCTCAAGCATCAACAAACATCTGAAAGGCAGTTCGCACAATCATTCAGCATCCCTAGCAGCTATGATGAGAACGCATCCCCGGCATGTCCAGCAGCGATGATGCCAATCATCACTCGCATCCCCAGCATCTCCAGCAACGATCATGATGATGATGGTAATCATCACTACGCGTTGCGGGGCGGCCCCCGCCTCGCCGCAACCAAACGCCAAAATTCTGCAAGGATGGTTTCCTTCGCACGCGCGCGAATCCTCATGGTTCATCATAGTCATCATCATGACGGTCCTCATCGTCCCTTTCTTTCTTTGGTCTTCATGCTTATCATCGTTATCATCACGGTAATCATCATCTCTTATTTGACAGTCTTGGTAGAACGATGATAGTCGTCATGACTCGAAATGTCCTTGCCATGAATGCTGGAGGACGCTTCATGATAGTTATCCTTGGCTGGAGGACGCTTGATGATAGTTATCCTTACAGTCGAAATCTCCTCCCCATGAATGCTGCAGGACGGTGATCATCAATCTTAGTATCATCGTCATCATCGTCACCTATCTTCGCTATCATCGTTGTCGGAACACACGAGCCGTCAACTGTGCGGCCTGCCATCGAGGCTTCGCAACAGAGTAGCGGGGCGCCCCCCGCATCGCCGCAACCAAACATCTCCAGCAGCGATGATGATAATCATGCCTACGCATCGCTTGCATGTCAAGCCGGGTGTAGCAGGACCCTTGAGATGTATATTTGACGACGATAACAAGGGTGGATGATGAGCATCACTACGCATCCCCGGCATCTCCAGCAGCGATGATGATAACTATCACTACGCATCCCGGATGATGATTGACTACGCATCGCTTGCATGCCAAGCCGGGTAACGGGACACTTGAAATGTATACAGAGAAGATCTGAGAGACGAATCAGGCGAATCATCACGAGGATCATGAGGATGCATGATAGGCATCGCCACGCATCCCCAGCACCCCTAGCAGAATGATGATTCAATGATAACCATCACTACGCATCCCCGGCATGTCCAGCAGCGACGATGACAATCATCACTACGCATCCCCAGCATCTCCAGCACCGATCATAATGATGATGATAATCATCGCTACGCATCCCCGGCATCTCCAGCAGAGATGATGATGATTTTAGCCATGACTATGCGTCGCTTGCATGTCAAGCCGGGGGTCTAACGGAACACTTGAAATGTATATAGAAAAGACTTGAACGTGCATGATAAGCATCACTACGAATCTCTAGCATCCCTAGCAGCAATGATAATAACCATCACTACGCATCCCCGGCATCTCCAGCAGCGATAATGATAAACATGACTACGCATCGCCTGCACCTTTTATCATATTGAGCCATGCAATGGTAGTCAGCATGAGTTTCATCCAAGTGGGAATGCATGGTGTACTTTCGCGCAACCAACCAACCAAGCAACCAACCTTGTTGGCCGCCTGACTGAGTGAGTGACTGACTGACTGACTGTGTGACTGACTGCCTGACTGGACTGACTGACTGACTGACTGACTGACTGGACTGACTGACTGACTGACTGACTGACTGACTGACTGTCTGACTGACTGACTGACTGACTGACTGACTCTAACCACAAAACCTCCCCGCCCGTCAGGTTCTTTCCCATTGCGTCAGGCACCCTATCCGATCCCGCGTGTCACGCGCAATCCCGCAAAGCTGCGCCGAACGTTTCGCGTGTCAGGTGCCGCCCAACCCGATCCCGTCAAGTACTGCCCCTCCATTTCGTGCGGCAACTACGCAACTAGCTAACAACGGAATAGGCAATTTAATGATTAGTCAACTAACTAGAGCTAGGTTTCTAGCTAACTAGCCAACTAGCTAACTAGCTAGCTAGCTCCGCGCGATCCCGGCGTTCCTGGGCGTGGGCCCGAACAACTAAAGCCTCCACGCTCGAACAAACGGCACTCCCCTCTCTCACAAGCCCGCGCGTCAGATACCGCTCCCGCGCGTCAGGTGCCCCCGATCCGATCACGCACGTCATGCGCAATTTTCCAACGCTGCACCTCCTTCCCACGCGTCAAACACTTTCCCCCCTTTTCCTCCGCCAACCAGCCAACTAACTAACAACGAACTGATTTGCTGAACGAACTGACCAACTAACGAGCCAACTTCCGAACTAATAAACTAATCACCTACCCCCCCTGGTCCTCCAGCCTCTGCGCGTCAGGCCCCCGCATGTCAGGCGCTCCCGTGTTCCAGACACAATCCCCCTCCCGCGTACCTTTTTGTGTTTCAGGTGTCGCGTAACCCAATCCCGCGCGTGATGTACTTTTCTCCAGACAAACCAACTAACCAACTGACTATCTAACTAACTAACTAACTAACTAAACTAACTAGCTAACTAACCAACCAACTAACTAACTAACTATAACTGCCTGCCTACCCCCCAATCCAGCTTCGGCGCGTCAGCAGTCTTCCGCATCCGCTTTGCGGCATGCGCCAGCCGGAAGAGACGCGACGATCACCCTTGCATTCACTCCCGACAACCATCGCACCATAAAAATGACTGGAGAACGAGAACGGACGGCGCTCACTCACAGAAACATCGGTCCTCCTCCGAACATCGTCGCAGCATACTTTGCCAACGGCAATCGTTTTCAGCAAGGACGCAGGTTCCTGCAGCCAAGGTTCAAACAAGAAGACGTGGAAGAACACATCACCAAGATTGAAGAGTTCGCTCAGCACTTCTTCCATCATGTCACGGAGACAAAAATCAGACGAGACACGCCACGGATCCGAGTCCTCTGATCATGGCGACGAATCCATTGCATCCGATCAGAGCAGTCCACGTCAGCTGCCATGACGAACAGAGTCTCCAGGAATTCATCACTGCTCCAAAGCCGTTACTCTTTGCAGAGAAATGAACAAGCGACAGGCCATGAAAGCATTCCAAGACACCAAGGAGAGTTTCCTCGAACTGATGGAGAAGCACAGGAGGAATCCAAAATCTCAACGCGTTCGAAATTGATTTCCTTGCACGTGTAGTTCAATCCGTCAACAAGATGAGGAGGAGTTCCACTACCAGAAACCGGGCGAATATCCATCCGTGGAAGAGTTCAGGGGAAGACAGCAGGAGTCAGGACACTGATCAAGATTTCAACGGGAATCAAGGACCTGAGAAAGGACGACGATCCTGCTGAGATCCTTGTCACGGTCAACCAACCAACAAGCCCCTTCCAGATCACAGCCAGGATGATCCTCCACCATGCTAAAATCCGCAGCTGAGTGACACAGAGCCGAAAACATGCCAATCCGCCACCAACCTCTGATGAAGATGCTGCTACGCAACAGCGCGCGTCAAGGAAGCAGACTCATTCTTGAAGGAATCTGAAGGAACTTGGTCAGATGTTCATTCACAACGGATACAAGGGCATCGTCTTGAAGTATTGGGCTGCTCGGCCCATCGCTTGCTTTGTTCGTGGCAACCATGACGCCAGAGTTGAACTCTTGGCACGATACATTTCCGACAGGTCCAAGTACTGGAGAACAACGTTCGGAGTTTTCAGATGTTACCTTGGCACCAGCGGTGACACGATCCTGAACACAACCTTCCGACCTCAGATTGCTTGGCGTCCAAAGGAGACTACATGTTCACGGCTCACGAAGGACTATCGCCGGGAGCACCGGTTGCCCCCGCGCACCTCCATCAAGGCCTGAGGGAAGAATAAGGAGATTGTCACCATCCGCATTGAGGAGAAAATGACTTCCACGGCAACACCCCCGAGACTTATCCCGACCAGGACTATGATGGATCCGTGGAGAAGGACATTCAGGGTCACATCCTGCCGGTCGTCACCAAATACCACCACCGCAAGAAGGAAACAAGGCCGTGAACATATCAGCAGGCTTATCGTCCAGACAATGGTCTTCTCTTATGTGCCATCAAGCTTCTTCAACAGTCGTGGAATGACGCTGCCGCATTGCGACTCATTGGCCGCCCTGATTGGATCATGGAGCACACGAAGACTCGTTCCGACTGGGGCCGAACCTATCCAGATTGCGCTGTCACATTTGTATTTGGCTGGGGAAAGACAGAAGACCAACAAGCGTTCCGACAATAGGAACGGGGCTCGATGAAGCCTGACGACCAGAGCAAGTTCGAAATCGACAACTCAGGTTTCCTCAGCGGAGAGATTCATGCGAGATGTTCATCAATGCAACATGCAACTCCGGATCGCAGAAGTAGCGCAACAACAAGGTCAACGACTTTTTACGGATGGAGGAACCAGATCATCAATCCTGGGTAGACTATTCCGGAGCAGCGTCCCAAAGCAGCTACCATGAGTCCAAACACAAGTGGCGATACTGAGCAAGAAAGGAATTCAAATTCGGCACGCCCCGAAGCGGCACCACGATATGCCCGAGCAACCGTTGTCCCCAATGAGTCAGTTCGATTGACGTCATGAATGACAAGACTAGTCTTATTGCGATATCAACCTGTTCGTGCGCAAGACTATTTTCACGCAGTGCGAGAATGGGTTGTTTCAATCATCAAGCAAAGAAGATGCAACATTTTAGGTACACCTGGGTCCTCTTTTGCTTTACGATCACGTGTGCGATTTCGAGGACAACAAGTGTTGCACTTAGAATAAACTTTGCCAGTTGCCGGATGAACAACCCAATCGCGTCACAAAAGTGTCTCCGGTCAATTGATTCAAACTTTGAATGGTTCCGGCGTACCACTTTGAAGGCTGCAGCATACAGAGCTGAGCCAAGCTTATCCTGATGAGCACAATGCAGGAATACGATCTGGGGGTTCAAAAGAAATTTGTGTGTTTCGTGTATGTATGTTGCAGTCATTGAACCCCACACAATCTCAAATCTCGCTTGCAACTTTGGCTCAAGGGCCCATCTCTTTTTACCTTCAATGAAGCAATGCATGCACTTGTGAAAACCCTTGCGGCGTGTGCTCTGTGAATTACTGTTTGCACGACTATTCAGCAACGACATCTGTTGATCAGTACATCCATTCGGCGTACATCAAGGGATCTGAGATAGACAGAGCACCATAGAATAGTGGACACTTTCTCTTTAAGGTTGAGCCCTCCCCCTCACCTTCCCCCCTCCCCCTACCATCTTTATGCAACAACACGCAGCCGCGTGCTTGGGCACAAGGTCAAGCCGAACATGCGGCTGCGGCCACGTTCAAGGCAGCGTACTGCAGCTGCGCAGCAAAAGCTGACACATCAGCGTGGAAAGCCTCACGGGAAACCCGCTTGCCGTTGCCCGCATGCCGCAAAACGATCGCCCCGCGTAATTTTGGTGGAAGAAGCCAATAGTTACACGATACTAACTGGCTGCCTAACGGTCAATGGTCTGCAAGCACAGAAAGGAGAAGGCGCGCGTCACAAAGAAGCAGGGGCGGGGGGGCGGGTTGGGAGAGGAGGTGCAGCCCAGCCACCAAGCATGGTTGAACAATGGCAAATGACAAAAGAGAACTCTTGATGCATCTTCGACACCCCAGCACTATTCCCTTTCGGGCGACACTTGTGTTGTGGTCGGAGAGTTGCCAAGGTCAGCGTGCCGCTTTTCTGGCAGATCGACACTCACATGAACGACGAGTCGCTTCGAGAAGGACTCCTAGCAATTCCATCACATGTCCAACTTGTGTGCTTACTTTTTCTTACTGGTCGGAGTGCTGTCGGTTGTCTTCGTTTTTCTGCCTCTCTCTCTCTCTCGTGTTTGTGTGCTTATGTTTCTGCACCTCTTTGTTTGTTTGTTTGTGACTTCGGCTCTTTATTTCTGTGTCTTTTTGTTTGTTTTGTTACAAGGTGGTGCCCCCTGTTTAAAGGGTAAGCTAAGACTTTGGTAAGTTGAGTTTCTTGTAGGCAGTTGTAGCTTAAAGCGTGGCATTTGCGCCCTGAAGATCTAAAAGGATGCGGAAAACACAAGTGTTGAACCACCCGCGCAGCGTTTGGACACCAGGTTTGGCAAGCGCACCGCGCCAGATCCGGCGCACGCATTCAACTTTAGGCACCGCGGCACCGGTGCGAGACCACTGCTTGCTCAAGCTCAGCAGGGCAAAACGTCCAGCGCCGCAATTGTTGCGCTGCCTTGCTTTTTGCGGGGCCTCTTGCAGAGCGACCAGACTCGCCTGCAGTCCATCGAAATTGGACTGCGACATCCGTCAGGGCCAACCGTGTGCGTTCTGGCAATTCCCGCAAGCCCGAAGACAGGGCCGACGCAACAGGCACAAAGCAGCGACACTTGCTGCTCGCAGCCAAGAGCATCTTCGAGAACAAGGCCACACGAGCAAAGCGAATGCGCAAGCCAGTGCCCGGCGGCTATGTCGTCACGTTGCCGGCCAGCCCGGCAAAGCTCGACGCAAGGATTGCCATGCTTCCCAGATGGCTTGCCGGAGCCCCAGCTGGACGTTCCTCCTGCAAAGGAGAAGTGGCTCACATGTCAAAACTTGCTCGAGCAACAGAAACAAAAGTCCTTAATTAAGGCCGGTAGTTTGTGCACCTAAAACAGAGAGTATAGTCCTTATTCTTGCAAAACTTTGTAGGCCTTATTCGAAGACTACAGTTCTTATTTCAAGTCTTTTCCACAAACTTAAGGACTATAGCCCTTATTTTTCAAATGTCTCTTGCTGAAAAGAAGACTTTCTTCTTGAAATGAGGTCTCTTGTGCTTTCTGAGTAATTATGATGTTCGCATTGCCGTGCCATTGGGGTTTGCGTTTCAGGGCCGATCGCTTTGAAGCGTTTGGCTTGGCAGGCGCGCGCCAGTGTTTGCGCGGGCGTTATGTCCGTTGGCCCCGTCGTTCAATCGGCTCGTTTTGTCAAAATCTCGAGATCACTCTGGGGCCACAGTCCCGTGCTAATTTTGGCCGCGTCTCTCGACTGTGTCAAAGTCAGAAGTCGTGACACGCGCAGTGCTTTGGAAGGTTCTGAGTTCGTGAAAAGCTTACTGTGCGGGACAGGCGCAGTTCTTTAAAGCTTCGGGCTCGAATTGTGCTTTGGAGCTGTTCGTGCAAAATTCGTGGCAGGCGCAGAACTTTCGAGCTTGGATGCAGATTTCGTGGCAGGCACGTCACTCTGAGTAGGTCGAATCGCTCTTGCTGTGACGCGGTGTGCATTTTGAGCGCGCGTAGTGAACCCTAAATGGCAAACCATGTCCGGAGCCGAAGCCACGGCTGCCTGAGGCGAAATCCATGCCGAAGGCATCAACGGAGGCTGCGGACCTGAAGTCCCTGACCAGACTCTCCGGTGTTAAAAAAAAGCTGATGACCGACCTCCAGGGCCAGGTAGGCCCTAGAGTAATAGCATTTTGCAGCGCAAAACCGTGCAAATCCGTGCCAAAAACCTATTCCTCCGGTCCGTACATTGATGCACGGACTTAGAGGAATAGCAGCCCCCAGGTGGAGGTTTGACGACCTCCCTCTCGGGGCCAGGGGCACCCTGAGAGGGGTCCCTCCGCAGCTGCCGCATGTAGCCAAGGAAGAGCTTGTACCCCATCCAGCTGAGTGGGCGGTAGGCCTCTCTGTCGTTTGGAAGAGGGGGCCTCGGGAGTGCGTGCAGCCGGGGGCCGAGCCGATGGCGTTGCATCAAAGCGCTGCGTTTGGAGGCATTCAGGCGTACGCCAAAGACGAGGCAAAGCAGGCCATGGTGCCCCTTCACGAAGATCCTCGCTGTGTGCCATGCATGTGGCGGCACCAAAGAACACCATGCCAGAGACCGGCTCCAGGCTAATTTCGCCGCAGTGGACCGCATCAGACGCATCCCATGCATTGCCAACAGGAAAGGTACCCGGGCGACCATAGAGCACAAGCTGACCATTGTCATTTAGGAACGACAAGACCTCGTCTCACCATCCTCATGCAACAGGTGCGGGTACCACACGTGGGGGATACGCGAAGGCTGCTAGGGAGTACAAGGTTGAGCCCCGGCTTGCCCTGGCTAGACAGGCCATTTGCGCTGCGCACAAAATCAGCTGGAGGTGGGAGGCGTGTTCCCGCGTGGGCGAGGTAGCCTATGCCAAGCAGGGCGGGATGGTCCGATGCCGGCCGGGTGCCGGTAAGTTGCTCAGTCGCACGGGCCAAGAAGTCCTGTGGCACGAATAGGTCATTGAGGCCATGTAAGGCGACTCGCTTATGCCCTAGACGCTGTAGAACCTCTGCACGAACTGGGTCATTTCCCGAGGCACCTCTGGTCTGGCGGTCATCGCCAATGTGAACGGTCAGGGCAGAGCGGGGCACTGCACCGTGAACCACCACATAGGCTGCTTGGCCGGCCTGCTGCGCCTCGTCAACCAACAGGAGATCGACGCTCCCGAGGAAACTGGACACCGGCCGACGAAACATGGGGTCAGCATGTGGCATTTCTTGCTTAGTGCGCACTCGGATCGCATCCCTTCCATTCTGGGGCTGCCTTCGGGGGACGCCTACCGCGGTCGCCTGGCCCCACGCACGGACTTCATTGAACATGCTAGGAACATTGAGCAGGCTCTGGACCTGCTTGCCAAAGCCCTGCGCACCCCACTTGGTTACACTTGGACCAGCTTCCGGCACCTGTGAGAGCCCCTCCCGCGCCGGCCGAGTAGGCCGACCTGCAACTCATGGTTCGCCCCCTTGAGACGTCTTGGCAGGGCGGAAATGAGCAGGGCTGGCATCGACTCCTACAGTGTGGCCCAACGTACTTGCTTGCAGTGCTGCGCCTCAGTGTTGGCCCTGACGGCCATTTCCTTAGTGTCCTACTTGGCATTTATCATGCCTTGGCCACCCAACGAGTCACGTTCGGTATCCAGGGACTCTTTGGCACCGGCAAAACTTACTGTGGCAGTGCGGTCCTGATTATGCTTACCAGGCTACTCGGTGTAGCCGAGCCAAACCTGCCCCTGCAGGAATTTTCGCGCAACATTCAGTCGCTGCTCCGTGATGCCCCGGAGGAGGTCTGCCAACAATTCCCCAGGCTGCTAGGTCGTGACCACGATCAGGTCACCGACCTCGATGTGGCGTTTGAAACGCGGTCCCAATTCTTGCGGACCACTGATTCCTGCTGTGTCGCTATCACATTGGGGTCCTTGCTGCACGAAATCGGACGGTGCGGCCCGGATAGAGCTGAGCTCAGGCAGGAGCGTGAAGCCGCGTTCATCAACCAGATCAAGATGCGTGATCAAGGGGTCTTTAATGTACTTGACAGATCCACCATGCAACCTAAGAGCAAGGGAGACCTCAGTGCCATCAGGGAGGTTGGTCTCGATGCGTCGGCTCTGCCCAATCACGTGCTGGCACCACGGGGCCCGATTTGCAAAATGGACAGAAAACATGTTGATGCCTGGCTGGATGGCATTGTAATGCTCACTCCAAGCCGTCACGCCATCTTTGAACGCAAAATTACGGAGGGCAGACACGCTGGCAAGGGCCTGAAACCATAGGAAGTCCAGTGTCTGGGCAACTGGGAGCTGCACCAAACGTGCCTGGACGTACCCAGAGGCAGCACGGCCAAGGGCGGTGGCCTTAAATGCTCTAATGTCCATGAGCCCCCGCAAGGATCTTTGCACGAAGGCGTCAGCAGCGTCATTGGGATCTGCCTTCATCTCAAGAAGAAGGGGGCAGTCCCCCGCCGAGTCGGCTAACCAGGAGGCTTCAGAGATCATGCGGGGGATGTGCTCAGCTGCGGTGGCCCGCATGAGTGCCACAAGGTCCTGGCACGCCAGGGCTAAGGCAAGGTGCTGAAGGTAGTCAGCCGACCGCACATCAAAACCAGGCCACTGTGCATACATGCCGCCGCCATTGAGGCACATGCCAAAGAGTCCAGGCCCAACTGCATCCAACACTCGCACAAGATGGCTGTAGTTATGACCCCTAGGACCAAACGAGTAGCAGTCATCAGCGAGGGCAAGGAGACCGATACCCTTCACCTTCAGCGCATTACGGACCCCACTTTGCTCGACCTGATTCCATGGGCAAGCAGTATCAGAGACAGAGTATCGGGTCATCAGTACAGCTGTTCAGGCTTCGATTCACCGAGATGAGCCCGAATCTTGGGCCAGGTTGGTGAGAAAGGGCGGCCGGTTACGAAGTGATTGAGGCCAAGCCGAACGTGTACGCTTCGACGTGGGAGTCCTACGTCAGGAGATTGACGCGCGTATTGGCACTCTTAACATCGGGCGAGGCAGAACCTTCTGGATTCAGGCTCGACAACTACATCACGGCGAAGCATGGATTTCCCTGTATGCGTTCTACTGTGCTCGCTTCAGTATCTTGGAGACAAGGAGCTTCATCTCGCCATCGTCTCTCATTGTTCTCTTGCGCGCGGCCGCAACACGAGATCTGCGCACTTTGGTGCGGTCGAATCGCTCTCGCTGTGGCGCGGTGCGCGTTTTGAGACTAAGAGACGCTGCGGGAGACGTTTCCCACAAGTGTCGCTCAGAAGTGTCGATCAGAAGTGTCGATCTAGAAGTGTTTGCTCAGAAGAGTTGGTCAGAAGGGCCGAGTAGCGTCTCTCAGGAGTGTCGTTAACACTGCGCCTCTCTCGGGACCTGGAGACAGACTTGAGCGGAGTTCATGCGCTTGGAGACCCTTTCGGCCAAACGACTCAAAAATTCACGCGGCCATGAGAATCCCATGGGCGAAATATAGCCGTGAAAATCCGTGAAAAAGCCGCAACAATCCGGAATATGACCGTGAAAATCCGTGAAACGGCCGCAAAAATCCGTGAGAAGCATCTCTGGCCGCAATTGTCCCGCGAAGCCGCGACTGTCCGTGAATGAGGTCGAGTTGTATGTCCGAATTAACTTGTGATCTAATCAGCCCCCAGGGAAACCCAAGCGCGACGCTCGCGGCCATAAACGAACGCTTGCGAACGCTGCGCGGCAGTAAACGCGCAAATTTTGGACACCTCCTCGCTCCCGGACCCCCTACCCGTGGCCAGATAAGGGCAATCTTTTTTGCCGGAGAAGGAAGGGCCAACTGTTTGCCCGATAGGGGCGACATGTTCGACGCAAAAAAAAAAAGCCGAAACGCCCCTTCTGCGGGGCCGAACGCATCAAGCAGACCCTGCCACAATTTTCTGCAATGGTACGTGTCTGGGTGCGCATCAAACAGCGCTTGAGTCTGAACTTTAGGGAAGATAAGACTTACGTTTGGTGAGAAGGCAATAACTAAATTTTGGAAAACGAGACTGAACATCATAAAAAGCGAACGGAAAGAGTTAACATAGACAACACTAAGTGTTAAACAAGAGAAGCTAAAAGCAACTTTGCAAGAGCCCAATGGCAAAATTAAGAGAAAGCATGAGTAGCGTGTGCAGACAATAGAGAATGGCATGTTGAACACATAACGGGAAGCGTTGGTAAAAATAAGGGTAACATTTTGAGACAATGAGAGTACCATTTACAGACATAAGAGCACCGTTTGGAGAAGATAAGCGTACACTTTAGGAAATAATGAAAGAGTAAAATTTCAAGATAATAAGAATAAAGTTAAAGAAAATAAGAGTACATTTTGAAGAAAATAGGAGTAAGTTTTGGACAAAATAGAGCAACTTTTATAGGAAAAACAAGACTGATAAAAGTAGCATAAGAGTGACATATAGGGAAACAAGCGTAAATTTGGAGAGAAAATACGGGTAACACAAAACGAAACGTGATAGAGCAAATCCATAATGTGTAGTTTAACATCGCCCAAGATGGGTGGTTCTTGGAAATGGGACCGATCAACATCTCCAACCCGGTCACCAAGCTTCTCTTCGCTGTCTGCCTCACCGTCCCAAGAAACCATCGCATCCATGCTGCGTATTGTAGCATTGCCATAGTCGACCTCGACCCTGTACCAGGTTGTCTTTTGAGGTCTCCTGTAACAGCTCCATTTGATCACGCTTGATGTGGACCTAATGTCCACCTGGGATTAGTAAACGGGGGTCCCCCCCCCCCCCCTCAACGATGGGGCCACCTGGAATAGTATGTTGAGATCCAGTTCAAGTGAGTTTCCATTTGATTTAGTATTGGCAGACTTGAGTTTCCATTTGATTTAGTATTGGTGGAGCTTCCTTTTGAGATTTGGAACTGGGTTTCCATTTGATTTAGTATTGCTGGAGCTTCCCTTTGAGATTTGGAACTGAGTTTCCATTTGATTTAGTATTGCTGGAGCTTCCTTTTGAGATTTGGCGCTGAGTTTCCATTTGATTTAGTATTGGCAGACTTGAGTTTCCATTTGATTTAGTATTGCTGGAGCTTCCTTTTGAGATGTTTCCAGGGGGGCAATGCATCAAGACTTTATTATAGGGGCCCCTGGAATAAAGTCTTGGGCTTAAAATTTGGGGGGCTGAAGTACTACCCCCTTTGTGGGTTTGATGGTGGGCAGTTTTTAAACAAGAGACATGTAAGAAAACTTGAGTTTGGCAAGGTCCGCAGTTTGGATTTTGGGAAGAAAGCAGAAAGCTTCACCAGTATCACCTGGGATTGGTTTTGAATTTGGCCAGTTGGTTAGCTAAGAGGCAACTGCAATTAGGGAGTTGCTTTTTTCAGGGGGGCCAATGCATCAAGACTTTATTCCAGGGGTGGTGGGTGCTTGTCTTTATTCTAGGTGCATTTACTAATATTTTTGGGCCCCCCATTTGTCTTTCTTGCAGGTGCATTTATAAATCCCACGTGGACATTACCGCTCTCGAGAAGCGGGTTCATGGGACATTCACGGATTTTCACGGTCATGTTCCGCTCATGAAACTTACATGAAGCACGTTCAACCCTGTCTGCAGGCGTGCCTGCTTGCCCGGACCTCTCCCGAATGTGTGCAAGATCCCGCCCTTGTTCGTCACAGTGCCACCAAATCGAGAAAAGTCTTGCTATAGCAGTGTGCTGAACAGGCTTTACACTAGCCTCGCACACAAGTCTCCCCAGGCTAACAAATCAAGAGCATTCAGCAAAATATCGCCGGAATAAGTCTGACGAGCTGTGTCCGAGGTGTCAAGGCGCTTAGTGCCACTATGACTCCCGCGCCCTTGCATTCCTCTGTGAATTTGTGTTTGCGGGTGCCCAAATCGCCCCGTTGCGCTGCGCAGCATTGTTGATAGTGACGATAGCGGCCCCCTTCACAGCATTGGACTTCACCGGCATGCTTGGAATCTTCCTTAAATCGAACTCCGGGTTGACAACCCGTTGCCCTTCATGCTGAACAACGCATTCATGCATTGATACCCACATGTGGACGGCCATTGTTCTCACGACGATCGTTGATCTCCACCGAATGACTCCGGAGCACAGACTTGTTCAAACACGTCTGTCCAACCTTGCTCGCAGGTCAGCCTCGTGCCTTAGTGGCATTGGTCGAATTCTTCATTCGGAGCAGCCAACCCAGGATAACCCCCCTAGAGGCTCCTTTGCGCAACGATTCTACAAACGAAGCCGTCTGACGCCGCTTGCGCTCTTGCCAAAACACGATGCGATTCGTTAAATGATGCTGCCGTTGCCAACAGCGACGTCTGCTGCAGTTTGTTTTAAAATGGTGTCCTGTGTGCAACCTTGGAGCGTCTAGGTGGATGGCCAGAGTCCACGATCTGTGTCACGAGGACTCAGGCGAGCGCTCAAACACGTCTGCTCAACATTGCTCGCGCAAGTGAGCTTGGAATGTCTTAGCGGCATTCATCGAATTCTTCATTCGGAGAGGCCAACCCAGGGTAACCGCAATTGTTCTACTCCTTGACCACTCCGTGACACACGACGCATCGAACGTCTCAGGCTTCATTCGGTCAGCTAGCTTGACTATCCGTGCATCTGCGTCTTGGCGCCCTTCTGTGACTGAGACATTTGCGTACACTTGCAGCCATTCGCTGTTGTTTTTGCGCAGGTGCGCATTGACCATACGTTCGTCCTTAGATCGTTCAACCTACACGACGGTGGTCGTGATCTTGCGACGGTATCTTTCCCAGACACTGATCTTCTTCATTATGGTCAACCCTTGGACCAAAATTATCAAC
This sequence comes from Effrenium voratum, assembly GCA_963377175.1. Classification (NCBI taxonomy): domain Eukaryota; class Dinophyceae; order Suessiales; family Symbiodiniaceae; genus Effrenium; species Effrenium voratum. The sequence goes on along the minus strand of CAUJNA010000569.1, from coordinate 525,684 downwards.
GGGCAGCTGTGCGTTGTTCATAAGGAATTTCACCTGCGCAGCCATTGCGTTCATCGCCTGGCCCATTTTGAGCTTGGTGTAGATCCCTGAGAGGCAGCGCCGTGTAGCAGAAGGGTGCTGATAGCATCAAGACCATCGCTCACCGAAGCAACACGTGCTACAGACATGGCCCATCCATTTCTTCTTTGACGACACAGCCTCGCCTCCACTACGCCTTGAACAACGATTCCGACCCGTTCAAGCAAAAGGTTTCGGTGCTGCTGGACACTCTGCGTGCGTGGCGAACTCCCAGCAACATTACGGAATGGCGGCTCTGGTGCTCAATGTGGTGATTGCAACAATGACACACGGTCATGGCCATGTTTCGGCACATGTTCAGTGGCTGTATAATCTAATAAGAGTTGCTTTGGGTCCCATCAACAAGAGCCGTTTCGCCAATCGCAGAGGGGCTTCCTGGCTTGGTGGTTTCCTGGTTACAGTCAAGCAGGTGTGCTTATCATCTTGTTGCATCGTTAGGTGGGGTCCGAGCTCCAATGTTTTTTTTCTGAGCGGTTTCCAGAAAGACTTGTCCTGGAAGTAAAGCCTGGGTGAGTCGGGTCCCCAGCCAAACCATTAGCTCGTAAGAGTTGTTCGCATCGTCCCTGCACCTGTCGGGCTCTCCTCGAAAAACTTGGTTGATGCATAGGAGCCTTGTCCTGGAAACAGTTCACGAACCCGGCCAGTTCATTACAGTGCTGCTGGAGCTGAGTGAACGCAAGGCCCAGAAGTTGTTGCCAGCGGCATTGGAATGACGGCCGCCGGTCGTTCACATGTGAGCACCAATCTGCGAACCATAAGCACCAACTCCACTGTGCAGCCAGCATTGGTAAGTTGGGGCAAAGTTCTCACACGGTTCTTGTTCCAGAATGGAGCGGCGTTGGGCGCATGGAGCAAAGCCATGGCCATCTTGGGAGCACGCGGCGCGCTGGACACGGCAGAGATGAAGGCCCTGAATGACCAAGCTACTGCCGGCTCAAACACTGAGGATTTTCTGGAGCTGTGCCGGGTGACAGAGGGCCAAACGGGCACCTTTGCTGACGCTTGCCAATTTGGCGCGGCGTGTGTCTGCGTTGCTATGCGAGGATGTGCCGGCCGTAACGCTACAAGGCGCAGTCTGCAAGTTTACGCAAGTGCTCTGTTGCTTTTGCTTGTGGCAGGACCTTTAGCCGAGCTCGAGAAGAAGATATCAATTCCATGTGTCCGTCTCCACCGCAAGCGAAAGGGAAAGGGAAAGGGAAAACTGATGAAAGGCCAGGGCAGCCAAACTTTGACCCCTGCCAGCAGGAGAGCAGAGGAAAAGCAGGTTGGGCACAAAGGCACAGAGAGATGCTGAACCTGCTGTGCAGGAGATAAAGGAAACGGGCCTGAAAGAAGGCTTTCGCTTTCTTTCAAGCCCTGCACTTCCTTGGCCGCCCAGGTATTCATTTTCTTGCCAGTTCCATTCCTGCCGTTCCTGCCACCATCCCATAAGTAGTCGCAAGCTGTATTTCAAACCCTTTCACTACCAGCTTGACTTGAACAACAAAGGCTGCAGATACAACATGCAAGACATGCAAATGCTACCCCAAAATGCTGGAGACCTTAACTCACACGAAAACCATGCACCGTGCCAAAATTATGCTACGCGCATGCGTTAGCATGTGTTTACTCACGAGTTCTTCGCCTGCTATCCAGCTATGTACATGGCTTTATTTCAAGCACCCATTCGTTGCTTTGCTTCAAGCACCTGCCTTGCTGCAAGTCACATGCTTTTGTCAGGCTCAGCCTTCAGGTCTTGGCTTTCTCCCATTGCTCAAGCCATGCTGCCTTCTCTGCCAAAAAAGCACCCAGGGGCTGTTTTTGCTGTTGGAGATGCAGCTCCTCTAGTTGCAGTCTCTCTGTCTTGCTTTGCTCCGTCAACTGCAATGACTCAGCTTCCATTCGCTTCATCTTTCTCCACCTTCCAAGCAACATGCCTTCTTCCAGGCCTTTGTCTTGCTCTTTCTTGGCTGTGCCTGTGTTTGCTTGGTCTTTGGAATTGTCTGGCTTTGTCTCAAGCCCCCCTTTTCCTTTGTCTTGGCCTGGCGTTGTCTCAAGCCCCGCTTTTCTCTTCAGGCACCTTTTCCCAGTGAACCTTGTTCTTGTTTTTTTGCTGTTGGCCCTCTTTTTGTATAGCCCTTTGAGCTTCATTAGCTTCTTCAGCTTTGCTGGTGAACTTTGGCCTGGTTCTTTACTGGGCTTTGTTTCAAGTCCCATGGAACCCCAATTGTGTGGCTTTGTTTCAAGCCACTTCCAGCCTGCGTCTTGCCAGCCCACTTACCTCTGTTCCAAGACATGGCTGTATTGCAAGCCCCACAGTCAAGTTTGAGCCTCAGGCTGCTGATGCACGCACATAGCATGTTCTAGTGCATTCCTATGTAAACATGCATGTGTGGGTATGCTACCAGTGTATTATTCTCATATATATGTGTGATACACACATGCATTTGTTTTACAAAGGTTGGTTTAAATTGAATCTTTAAAAAGCAGTTCAATGTTATAACATCCTTGTTTTCACATTTTTCCTATGCTGCCTGGGTATGTTGCCAGTGTAGTATTATATATATGTATGTATGAACCTATTATGTTCAATAATGTTTTACAAAGGTTAGTTTAAATTGAACGTGGACAAATTGATTGAATTCTATGAGCTTCTTTTTTCGCATTGTGTTCTGCATGCTGCTTCTGCTTTGAACCATTCTATATGTATAGCTCAGGCACAAAGAGCTGGGCACACTACCAGCACCCATTGGTGAAGCTTTATTTCAAGCCTTATGTCTTAACATCGCCTGCCTTTTCCTTTCAGGCTCTCTCACAAGCCTCCTCCAATGGGCAAGCGAACAAACAAATTTGCTGGCTTGCCTTCCTGCCCACAAGTCATGCTTGTATGGGCCTTCATTGCAGGCCTCTGCGCGCAGTAAAACGCAGGCTTTCAGCTGGCTGGCAGCAATTTCTCCTGAGCTGGTGGCCACCAATCTCGTCACAAAAAATCATTAGCAGCCATACCCTTGCTGCTACTTGCTTGTCTGTTTTTACAGGAAGAACATATTCCTAAATCAAAAGCTTTAAAGACAACTGGTTATGCTCAACTGTCATAACCAGCTGTCTTCGAACTCCACCTTTGCCAGCTCCTTTCAAGCATCTTGCAGGTGGAGGCTGAACAGATCACAAAAATGCTTTCTTTCAAGCACGTACAAACAGCAACTGAAGCTCTATATTGCTTTGAACCCAAAAGCTGGCAGCAAATAAGAAATGCAGACCAAGACTGCAGGACCAATCCTGACCAATAATAGTATCGATTTTTGTCAATCCTGACCAATCTGGTATTGGTCTTAATTCTCATTGCAGTATTGAAAAGCTGATCAATACCCAGTATTGGTTATCAGATCAGTCTTTAAGAATATAATCGGGACCAATAGCAATTGATGTTTTTCAATATCGGACCCTCAGGGAACTGCACCATCAATGTTGCCACAACCGTGGGAACCCCTGATTTGTCAGCGAAAAGCGGAGGATCTTCCCCGTCACGCACTTGACCGGGTGTGCCCGTAGCGTTCCCTGCCGCACGACCGATTCTCTGGATCCAGGATTTGGTGATTCGGCCATAATGACGTCTGACTATACGCAGAGGGATGTCTCGAAGGCACTACGCAAGTCCCCTACATTGGGATGTTGGGGATGAGAGATCGAAGACAGGACAATCAACCCACAAGAGAGGTACAGCGCAATCATTGAGTTGGTGATGCGCCAAAGCAGTGGCAGAAGGAGGACGAGGTATCAAATCCTTGCGGTGAAGATCAATGAAGGCATCAGCTATTAGCTTGTATGAGAGCTGAAGTCGACGAGGGTTCAACTGTGGCGCGTCAGAGCCACTACGGGACATTCCGACTTTGCGCACGCCCCACGCGTTGCGCAATCGCACCAATGCAAGGATGGGTGACCAGGTCAACGGCGCGTACCATGTCACATGCACTCAGCATCTGCAAGGGATAGCCAGCCGCGGTCGTGCCCGGCGGCGACGGAAGTTCTTCGAGATTGGCCATCCTTTTCGGAGTACACCCCCGAAGGGACGCCAACAATGTTGATACGAAGGCGTGCTTCAGTCATTCTGACGTCGGTGTACATGTTCCTAGCAGCCTTGCGGCGTACGATGCTGGTGTGACCTCGAAGGGGACGATGGTTGCATTCTCGCCTATTCCCTTCAGCTGGCTTCGAGAACGCAATCAAACATGATGAAATATCATTTTTGTACGACCCGGCAGCATTCTTGGAATCTTCAAAGGGGAGTGATGTCAGTTGACGAGCGACATCGACCTGAAGAACTTGGATACCGAGTGAAGAACATGCACAGCGGTCACTGAGGAAGATGACCGTCCGCTTACTTGCAGAACGCGCCATCGTGCGCCAAATTGATGCCCCGAAGTGCGGGTGCGAATTTGTGTTGATCGGCAAGTTTGTATTCCACGTTGGTCCCGGTGAAGAAGATCAACCACCGACAAGGCGACGTGACGATGTTCAGGACACTGCAAAAGAGGCGCGGGAGAATTCGGAACCAGTTGGCGTAGGAGAACGTTGACAAGGATGAAATGGCCGATGAAGCGGCAGCGAGCGATGGTAGTGTGTTCACCATGAAGCAATGCAAGACGAAGAGGTTGGTTTCTTCGGTGAGGAGAAGCATGAACCTCAGAGCACATTGTTTTTCATTGCCAGATAAAGGCCGCCGTGCTCTACAATTACTGGCCGGGCCAACCCAATGAATTTATATTGCTTGGCATTGTGCTTGCGCCAAGCTATCACGAGTGCCGTTGCAATCTAATCCCGCGCGCTCGTGGCAGAATGTGTGCAGTTCCAGAACCAATCTACGTGGAATTTAGTACTCATGTGCTGCCGACAGTTGCCCGCATTTCTACCTAGTTGCATGGTCTACATGTTCGGACACCCAGATGACATGAAGTGTAACATCGAGATGATCATGTCCTGGTTTCAATTCCCATTGCTTAGATGTCAGTTTGCGGCAGCATTCGGTGTCACCATTCTGCTCAGTGGGATGTTGTCACCTAATTTGTACTCTGGAAGTGTATTTCAGTGGCGGCGGGGCGGCGCACTCAATGCGATTTCATGAAATCATTCTTGCGGACAACAAGAATGATTTCTTTGCAACGATTTCCTTTTCCTCACTTCCTGAGTTCATGAACTGTAAACTTTTTGGGAAGACCATTCCTGGAGCTACCCTTGGGCCAGAAAAATGTGTACCACCCCAGGTCTCGTATATAAAAAAAGAAGGTGGTACGCATTTAGGCTTGACTCCACCAAACGAGTGTTTTTTAAAACGAGCGTTTTTTTCGAGCACTTTTTTCGATGTAGGCCTGGTTGGCATGATCCATTGCTTTTTGGCTCACGTTGTACATAGTGCCTGTGCAGCCATGGCAGACAAGCAAGGACAGTGTCAAACGTGTGTGCTGTTGTGGCCTGGGGCTTTTCTAGGAGTGCAGTGGCTTGGCTACGTGTCCCGCGAGGGCATCAACAACATTTTTGGTCAAAGCCTCAAGGCAGGCAGTTTCTTGTTTATGTTTCCACTGCTAGAGGGCATGCGCTAATTATGTGCCAGGTGCCTGGGTCGTTGATCTTGCGCCCCCCCCCTCCCCCACGCATGTGAGGTCTTGTGTTGTGGAAAGGGGCTTTATGCGTGACCATGAGTGTGCACTGCAACCACGCATTTGCACACTCATGGTCACGCATGGTCACGCACGCATGGTCATGCACCATTGGTCTGTGGTGCATGTGTTTGTTGGCTGCGGCTGCTGGCTCCTTACAAGTTCTATGAGTGTCACGCTTGAAGCTGTGCGTGTTAAAGCCATGGCCATGCTGGAACAGGCTGCTTCCCTCGCTGCGTCCTGGGCGCAGATTGAGGAGGTGAAGCTGCTGGGATGCCGGCACGCGCTTCTTCGCCTTCCGCAGAGGTGTAAGATTAACCGCAGCTGCTTGCCTTTTCGCAACGTGTGTCGCTCTGATCTGGCACGCGTGTCTTAAGCCAGCCTTGCAGTGTGGCAGTTGCATGTCGTTAGACAAGCGTGCAGTCGTGTTACCGTTTTTGCGCGCGCGCCTTTGCCTACGTAAGGTTTGCTACTACCAGGTTGGGCTCGCAATCCAGCATTTGGGCATGCGGCCGGCAACCAGCGTGCTCAACAGCGCGGTGTTTCAGTTCTTCTCCATGGCTTTGTCTCGCACAGAGAAGGTTTGCAGCAGCTCGGTGTAAGCATGTGTGCTCGGGTAGCTAGTGTTTATTCATGCTCATGTTGACGTTGCCTCTGCACGGAGTTTGTTAATATTGCATCCAGGATGATGTGTCACTTGCTGATGCGTGCGCGCGTGATTTAATATGGATGCGTGTGTGTGTGTGCGCGTTGCATGTACGTATGTACGTGTGCGTGTGCTGGAGCGGGCTCGTCATTTCCACCTGCAGGCATCAGGGCGCAAATGCACGCGAGACTGCTGAAGCGGCTCATCAGCTTGTTCAGCAGGGTGGCCAATCACCTCGGCATGCTAACAGTCAATCACGCATGGGTCACGCACGCATCCCACACATGCATACACCAACGCATGCTTAGCATGCTCATGCACTTTTGCGAGCAGGAGGCCGCATCGTCCAAGCATCGTTGAGATTCGCAGGATCTATGGCTTGGCCGATGTGAGCCTCCCAGGCCTGGCCTGAAGCATGCAGGACCCTGTACGATATACATATGTGTAAGCGCAGGCGCCGATGAAGGAAGCAGTAGCGATGAACTTGAGTCCTCTGGGGATTTCGCACCTAGACGTAATACACATGCATGTTTGAAGCAACGCATGCATGGTGCCCTTGCCCAGGAAGAAGAGTCCATTGCAGGCCTGGCTTCTCGACACGTGAGGGTGAGTGCACTCATGCGTGTGTGCAGGGTTATAGTGTTGGCAGGTGACGGAGATCTGATAGAGAGGCATGCACTGCCTGAGCCGGCCCCAAGCCTTGAACTCATCTCATGTGCCCTAGGCTACCCACAGCCACATGCCTTGGCCAGGTGATGCGGCTGCAACATCGATGCCATCGCCGCCTGGCACAGGCATGGTAGTCAGCCCATTACATTCACGCATGCCAATTTCACTCATACATGCATGCAATTTCAAGCATAGTGTTCATTCATGTTCACCATTCCACTCACGCACGCATGCCATTTCATTCATGTTCACCATTCCACTCATGCACGCATGCCATCTCACGCATTGTTGCATGTTCACGCGCGCAATTCCACTCATGCACGCATGCCATCTCACGCATTGTTGTGCACGCATTGTTGTTCACGCATGCAATTCCACTCATGCACGCATGCCATCTCACGCATTGTTGTTCACGCATGCAATTCCATTCATGCACACATGCCATCTCACGCATTGTTGTTCACGCATGCATTCCACTCATGCATGCATGTGCCTTTTCATGCATGCATGCTGCAAGACTAAACCAGCATGAGTGCGTGAGAGCAAGGATCGTCATGCGTGTTTGTCAATTCATGCATGCATGCATGCGTGCATGCATGTGCACTCGCGTGCAGGGACAACCATGCATGAGTGAGTGATCAGTTGATGCCATGCATGAATGCATGTGTGCGCATGGGCATGTGACATGGGTGAGAGATTGAAGGCGAGGAAGCCGACCTTGAGTCAGTGCCCAGTCGTGCGCTTGTATCCACACCCATGCATGAGCCTGCCCATGTTTGCCCTGCTCAGGTGCTGAGGCTGCAACGCCTCCTCCTCGACCAGCCTGCGAAGGCGCATCAGCAACACATGGCGGGTTGATAACAATTGGTCATGGCAGGTGACAGCCCATGCATGAGTGGTGAGAAAGTCTCAGCCCCTGCAACCCCAGCAGGACCGGGCGTGGCAGCATGCGTGCGTGGACAATCATGGATGTATGTTTGCGTGCCGTGTCTCAAGGAGACGGGGATCGGCCTAAGGATATGCAGACTGAGCAGCTCCTGCAATTGCGGGAGGAGCTGGATGAGCTGATTGGGATGCGGCAAGAGCTGGCGCCGTGCTTGGTGGCTAATGTTCAAATGCATGCGTGTGTCAGACCTTGGGGGGTGTCTAGCTAGATTCCTCCCTATTCAGGACCGGGTGTCGGCAGCGGGGCAGCAGAAGGTGGATGAGCAGATGGACGAGCAGAAGATGGACGAGCAGAAGATGGACGAGCAGAACATGGACCAGCAGAAGATGGACCAGCAGAAGGACCTCCCATGCCGGCACGGCCTCCAACACCTCCCCCACCGCCGATTTACCCGGCATGGATGTGCTCATGCACATGGAAAGGCTCGGGCCATTTGCGTGTGCATGTGTGTGCGCATGCATATGTATACAGTGTGATAGTCATTGCTTACGCACATGTGTGAACTGTTGTTGCATGCTGATCTGTCCTCGAGGCTGGTAGCCGCCAAGCTACGGACCCAACGCATGTACTGTCGTTTGGATCTTGCAACATGGTTCCACTGCTGGTCACTGTCCTGCAGGCCACGCGTGGCGCCTTTTAACCGCCAGGCAACGCGCATGTGTTTGCAACGCGTGTGTGTGTGTGTGTGAGTCACTGGCCTGCAGGCAAAGCAACGCACTTGCTAGCCATCAGGCAATGCATGTGGGTTTGTAGCGTGTGTGTGTGTGTGTGAGAGTGTGCATGCAGTCACTGTCCTGCAGGCCAAGCAGTACACCCGCTAGCCACCAGGTGCTGCGTGTGTGTTTGCAGTGTGTGCGCACATGTGTGCAGTCGATTGTGAGTGATTGGTCTTGATGCATGCATGGTTCCATTGCTACTGTCCTGCAGGCCACGCGTCGCTGCGGCTGCTGATCGACCAGAACTGTGATGGGCAGAAAAAAAGATCGATCAGTGGCAAGTCCACACATGTTTTGATTGCACTTGCCATGTCTGCTTTCTCATGACGCACTGTGTGATCGAAGCTTTTTGCAGGTACCATGTCCCATGTGGGCGATCGGCGCACTTCAGCAAGGCTGGCAACGCATTGGCTTGGTGGCACTCATGATCACTGCAAGGTCAAATTGAGTTTGATCGTGTGTATCCTTGATGTTCGAGAATGACTTTGGCTCGTGTAGCTGACATGACGCATGACCGACACGCATGTTTGTTAAACGCATGCAAGATAGTTCATTGTGGCTTTCCAAGTTTCCTATCAACTAATTTTGGGGCTCTCATAGCCATGGTCATGCACGAGTGTGGATCGTTGATGCGTGCCCTCATCGACTGCCACGCGCCTAAGGCAGGCCAAGCAATATCAAGTGACGGTGCATGTTTGACATGCGCCAAGTACTACGAACATTTCGCAAAGTATCATGCATGATACTATTGTTTTTGCTTGGTTTGTCGGTGTCTGTGAAGCATGCCCCTTATGGCGTGGTGTTGTCTTGTGTTGGCCTGCGCCATTTCCATTAATTGCGCAGGTCTTGATTGCCATTGCGCGGGCCTCAGTGCTCTTCTTGATGGCTCAGGAATCTATTCACCCAGGTGTGCAAGTCGGTCACTCACGTGGTCACACATGTCACTCATGTGGTCACGCATGCAGTTGGTCACTCATGCGGTTACTTTTGTGGTCACCCATTCATGTATGTGGTCACTCATGTATGTGGTCACTCATGCGGTCATGTGTGCAAATTGGTCACTCATGTGGTCATGCGGTTACCCACGTGATCACACATGCAAGTTGGTCACTCACGCGGACACACATGTGCCCACTCATGCAATCACACATGTGTGTTCACATGGCATGTGGTCACACATGTGCGTGCGGTCTATTTGTCATGCATGTGGTCAGTTTGTCCCCCCTCATGGACGCCACTCTCACAGGTGTGAAATGTGCTGGCAAGCTGCTCACGCATGCCTAAGGTTCTACTTATGCAGTGGAACTCTCGCTTCACCTGGGATCCCAACAACGAATGGCAATTCCTGGAATTATTTTCGGGGCAAGGTGCTGCCCACAGAGAGTGGCACCTTGGCGCAATGACAAACTTCACTCATTACTACAAAGCTGCACTCAGGAAGAGGAGAGGGTTCCGCACTGGCAGACTTGATATAAAGATATCCGAAAGCCATGATGTCAACAGCCCAATTGGCTTTGTGCGAGAACCTCAGCATTATACTTGTAGTTTGTGCGCACATGTGTTTGCAATGCTTGAAAACGCAACATACTGGATCAGGCTGGCAGCCTTTGGCTGTTTGATGGCTGCTCCATATGCCATAGTGCTTATGGCACCTGACTGCTCAAGTTGGGGGCTCCCTGCACGTGGCACGAGCATGCGAAATGCTTTGAACTGGTGTGGGGCGGGGCACAGTTCCGTGACCAGCGGAAACGTCATGTGCGCCCGGCTTCCTGCTTGAATTCAGTAGCCTTGAAATGAAACCAACCGTCACAGTTCAAACTTTGTTCTGGAACCCTATCCAAGGTTGGTGCTGTTGTGCGTTTGCACAATGGCAGTCAGGGCGCTGTTTGTGGTGGAGCAGCCTTCCCAATCGCTTTTCTTCTCTTCGCAGAGGTGGCAATGGCTTGAGAACTGTGTGGCGCATGTGCCAGGGCTCAGTTGCGCAGTGAAACACTTACCAACAACATACCATTGGAGTTCGGTCACTTCTGCCTTGCGGTGTCTAGCTTTTGCTTGGCCGTTGCAGCCTAGGTGTATAAAACCTCATGGTGGATGCAATTGTACGGATGCGGGTCGCCAAAGCGGCTTACATGCAGATCTACCTGGCCGTCAATTGCTGGGCTGGATGCTGGCAAATTGACCAAAGCCAAACGTGCTGAGCTGACCACCGTGAAAACTGCATGTGCCAGTCCCAGTTCAACTTGTGAGTTGTTTCAGTGTGTGCCTGGCTTGTTGCGTGCTATTGCTTCGTGCAAGGCCGGAAAGGGAAGAAATGGACTGGCACCCGTGCCCTCAAAAGCACGCAGCCTGGCCCCCGGAAATCTACCGCCGCTATGCTTGCCTCGCCTAAATTGTCAGGGCTTATCCTCCGAAGTTCGGCGAGAAGCTCCTTCAATTATGGCTCGCCGATGATAAGGAAGTGATTTATCCATTAAGGCCGGTCATATAGTGTGCATGTCTTTGCCTGGTTGCCCTGTTGTCTCCCTCCCAGGTCCAAGCCTGCTGTGGATGCTGGGCTCTCAGACAAGGAGATCTTCGATGCTCTTCCCTTGAACGATCCTTGGGAAGATGCTCGCATGCTGCAAGTGTTTGATTACTTGATGAGTCACCCTCGCACCACTGTCCCAGCCTCTTGGGAAAATTCGATGATGCAATTCCACCAGCAACTCCGCGACTTGGTTCAGGTCAGCGAGCCTGTGTGGCAAGAATACGCTGCAATGTCGCCAAATGCTAATTAACCATGCAATGTCCGCAAAAAATGGCAAACGGGCGCCAAAAAAAATCTGCTCATTTCTCTACTTGAGAAATTGTTGATCCCCTGACACGTGAGTTGTTGTGTGACATGTGCAACTATTGGCTACCAGCTGGTGGTTTGGGCTAGGCGTGCTCAGATGTCGTCTAGCACCTTAGGTGACGGTCTAGGTTTGATGCGGGCCAACACGACTGCAAGCATGGACCGTGTGGAGCTGGATCGCCAAATCCAGGACTTGCAACGTGATGGTTTCTGTGGGTGCTGTCAAACCAGCAAGTGGCCTCTTTCGCCAGGAGAAGATGAACCGAATTCGGGAGCTGCAACGTAATGACTCGGGCTGAGCTGCAGGCTCGCTATACATGCACTTACCATGCATGCATGTGTGTCGTGCCAACACATGGCTGACATGTGCGCGAGGTCAATTTCATGAAGCGCAGTCAAAGGGTGCCTTCTTGCCGGGCACTGTGCCGAAGCCCTGGGGTGAATCTGATTCTAAGGACAATGTGTGATTTTCTTGCACTGACTGATGGCCGGCTGCCTGCAGGACTTGTGCTGTGGTGTGCCTGCAACGCCAAAGGACCGCGGCTGCATGTCTTGGGGTGGCTGCTGTACTGTTTCTGACCGTGTTTCACCTTTGTTGTTGGCGACAATGAGGCACGTGTAGAAGAGCCTGGGAAGGGCGCGGGCAAGGACTGCTGTGCGTGTTCATGCATGGCGCTGGTGTGAACAATTATAAAGCAATCCGCATGCAGCATGTGCTTTTGCATATGCCCGTGTCGTTGTTACCCCTAAGCTCTCTTAAGGGTGGAAACCAACAGGGTGGAGTCGGTTTGAAAGACGCAGGGCTTGTTAAGTTTGAGTTGTTAATGTTTGATCATTTGTGACTACGACCCTTCCATTTTCTCAGGAGCCTGCTCATGCTGCTACTAGCGCTGGCAAGGACCATTAGTGTAGGGTTTTGCAAGTGTAGCCTGATGAGCCGAGAGGACACAGGTTTTGCTGGATACGTAAAGACGGACTGCGTTCCATGTTTCATGATGTTATCATATGTTGCAGCTGTGCGGCGCAGGACGTGGGCTCTAGCGCGGAGAAGAAAGTTGAGGACTGTGTTCCTTGATGTCATGCGTGCTGTGTGAGTTCAAACTCCGCAGCACGATGAGGAACATGATGCCAGGGACATGCGTGTGTGAGCTAGTGTCTATGCATGCTGTGCCCGCGGGTGCTTCATAGTCTGCTATGCTTGTCAGGCCGGTGTTGCGTCAAAGCACGACTTGGGCACTCCCGAGGACCTGACACCATGCATGCATGAGTGTTGTTCACATGTAATGTGTGCAGGGTGTGCATGATGGCGAACGGAAAGCTGCGGTAGGGACCTTTGATTACATGCAGCATCGTGTCAATGCTGCGCCACACATGCCATCCATGCATGACATGCATGCATGCATGCACGCATGACAGGCAAACAAGGCACTCATGACTCATGCATGCATGTACCACACATTTGTTCTATCCTGAGGCAACGATAGCGAAGCAGGAAACTCAAGCGGCTAGTGAGACGCAGATCGAGGACTCGCTGCGAGCAGAAGAGAGAGAACTACAGGAAGCAGTTTCGGTGCTGAGTGCGAAGCGAGACGTTCTGCGCGTGGAGCTGGTCAAACTTAATGATGAGAAAACAAAAGTGATGCACGAGCTGAACGTGGTGCAAACTGCAGAGCGCTCTGATGAGCTACATGGTCATCGCAAACTTCTTGGCCGTCGCATTGCGGAGAAAACCTACAGGTTGGCGCTTTTGGAAGATGAGTTGCAGGATGTGAAAGATGAGCTAGCCAGGTGGCAATATGTGCCTGCGCCTGTGACGCCTAGAGATATTGCCCAGGGCACGCAAGTGCAGCACCAGGGGGAATCCATGAGTGTCGCGCCTTCTGGAGTCAGGAGGATGCTTAGCTTCCCCGTCTTGGATGCCACCGAGGTACCTAGTTGTGTGTGTGTGCAGTAGTGTGTGCAATGTGTGACATTGGCAGGCCTATCCGGAACCCACACCAACCAAGACAACGTTGGGGTCTGGGTCTTTGAAAATGCTTGCCCAAGCAGTTTGATGACAGGCAGCCGGAGCACACGCCCTCAGAGCCTGGGTCTTTGAAAGCGCTTGCTTGGCACATGATCATGATTCTGTGTGATGAAAGGCGGTCGGGCCACACGCCCTCAGAGTCTGGGCCTTTGAAAGCGCTTGCTCTGCACCATGCATGATCATGGTTCTGTGTGATGAAAGGCGGTCGGGCCACACGCCCTCAGAGTCTGGGCCTTTGAAAACGCTTGCTCTGCACCATGATGGTGCTTCTAAGTCAGTCGCCAGCTGGAGATGCCTGAGGTGAGCCAGGTCACGCATGTGAACAACTGTGAACTTGCTTCTGTGCCACGTAGGCCAATGCAGAAAGCAAACCAGCTGTTCGCAAACCTGAGGCAGTGACACACGTGTGACTGCAACTCTTTCTGCATGTGCTCGTGGCAGGCGCCCACTGATAATCAGGAAAAGAGTGGTGGTGCACCAGTCGCTCAGTGGCTTCTGTCATGTGCAGTTCCTGCCATCGTGATGTGGATTCAGGTCAATGCAATGCAGCCAGACAATGTGGCACCTGAGTGATGCCCTCAACACGCGGGCCTACGCAAGTCAGGGCAATTCATGCAAAGCCAAGGCCCAAGAAGTACGGACTGGCAGACCTGTGACTGAACATTTCACTGTGCAGCATGCGCGTCACCTACTAGCAATTGCATCACGCACATGCGTGCTGAGGATCCGGCGATACGTGAAGCCTCGAAACGGAGGCCCATCCAAAGCTTCGAGGGAAGTTCTGGACATGTGGGAAAATAAGGATGGCCGCTGCTTGGTTATGTTTGGATGTGCACGGGCCTGCGTTCAGTATATGTGGCTGCTTTAGATTGCATGTGTGTGCGTGCTCGGGATTGTTTGTTTGCTTGTTTGGTGTTTGTGTGTTCGCAATAGTTCGGGCTTTTTGCTGGTGTGTTTGTTTGCTTGCTTGCTGGCTGGGTGGCTTGCTTGTTAATGTGTGTGCGCGCATGTGTGTGTGTTTGTTTGTTTGTTTGTTTGTTTGATTGTTTGTTTGTTTGTGTTTGTTTGTTTATTTGTTTGTTAATTTGTTTTGCTTGTTTGTTATGTTTAATTGTTAGTTTGTTTGTTTGGTTCGTTTGTCTGTTTGTCTGATTGTGTTTGTTGTTTGTTTGTGTTTGTTTGTGTTTGTTATATACAGTTTTTTTTGTGTGTGCTGGTTTGCTTGCTCTATCTTGCTTGTTTGCTTGTTTGTTTGTATGCTGGCTTGCTTGTTTGCTTGACTTGGTTGGTCGGTTGGTTGTTTGCACACATGCTTTCAAGCGGCAACCCATTTTGTTGCTCATGTGAGATGCTCTTGCACTGCAGCCTCAATTTCTGGGGCTGCGCCCCGGCTACATTTCGTAAATATGTGAGGTGAGCAGCACTTCACGTTGTTTCTCTTTTGGTGTGTGTGTGTACTGTTGGCCTGCTTGTTTTGTTTGTCGGCTTGATGGTGTGTGTGTGTGTGTTTGTGTCGGTCGGTTTCTCTGTGTCACTATCTGTTGTGTGTGTGTCTCTTTTTGCGCTTGTTGATCTGTTGTTTGGTGCTTGTTAGCTATTTAGGTTTTGTTTAGTTTGGTGTGGTTTGCTTTTTCGTTCGTGTGCTTGTTCATCTGTTTCTTTGCTTGTACGTTTGTTTGCTCGCCTATGTTTGCCTTGGCTGCCTACCTGCTTTCCTGACGTGCATGCGCTTGGGCTGCCTATTTGACCAGTACGTGAATCAGCAGTTGGCTTGGCCAGTGTTGCTTGCTTCGGCGGGCGTGGGATGGGCTTACTAAGGTGAAAAGCTGAAAGCTATGTTTTTCGAGCATGGAAATTTCAAAGAAGTTTAAGTGCAGGTGCGGAGGTGGCATGAGGTTCGCCAAAGGAAAGACCACCGCGAAGCCGGTCTCGAAGCTGCAGCTGAAGAACATGTACCACTACGATGAGTGCCTTTTCCTGCATTCATTGTACTTAGTTTGAGAAACATCAGCAAACATATATGTGTGTTCGTGGCCAAGTACCATGATCGAGAACGTGTGGACATGGGCAAAAGCGGAAAACAAAATCATCACGGACCCGATCAGCAAAGGCGAGTTTGTGGAACTGGATGTTGAAAAAGCAAGAAAGCGCCTGGAAGAATCTGGGGTGGGCTTTCGCCAAACTGCAAGTGGCGAAGTGGAGGTCGGGGCTGTTTTGCAATCAACATATTTCAAACATCGACATGTGTGTGAAGCACGAAGCACATGCGTGAATCACGCCTGGTCAGGACAGTGCGGGCACCATCATGGACTGGCACGGCATAGATGCTGAACCGTCTGCTGCAGCTGTGCCTGGCCCGTCCTCTGCTGAGCAAGGCAGGCAACCTGCCTGCTGCGAAAATGCCCGGGTCTTGAGTTTGCCTTGCTAAATGCATGTTTGTCCCATATTTGCACTTAGGAAGGGGCCTCCGGAAAAGTTGTCATTTCCGACCATCTCCGAGAACACCAGTCCTTTTTCGGTGCTGCCCGCGTACCTCTTGGTGCTGGGGAGGAAGATCGATTCCGCGGCCACCTGCAAGGAATCACGGCCCATGTGCACACGCATTCATGCATGAACATGCACCAACATGTTTGAACATGCGCCAACATTCATTACATGCATGAGCACGCACCAACATGTTTGAACATGCATGCATGACTCGTGCATTCAGGACCCACATGCATGACATGCATGAACACGCACCAACATGCTTGAACACACATGTGTGACTCACGCATTCAGGACCCACATGCATGACATGCATGCCATGCATGAGCGCACACCAACATGATTGAACACGCACGCATGACTCACGCATTCAGGACCCACACGCGTGACATGCATGAGCATGTTTGAACTGACTCACGCATTCAGGACCCACATGCATGACATGCATGGCATTCATGAGCGCACACCAACATGTTTGAACACGCACGCATGACTCACGCAATCGACTTGCAGGACAAGCTGGAGGAGCACGTGGCGACCGACAAGAGGGCCAAGGAGTCCTAGACCTGGTTTGGCTTTGGATGTTGATTGATCATGCTTGAAGTTGTTGTTTTTTTGCGTGATGTGGCTAGGGTTCACCCTAAGGTTGTCGGATGGCATTGGCAAGCCACTTGCTGAGATGCGCGGCATCAACAAAGTGCTCATTGAGCTTCAAGGGAAGGCCATGACAGCGGCTCCGTCTCAGAAGCTTGGCTTTAGTACTTTTTTTGTTTACGTGTGTGCTTCTTGGATGCGCTAGTGCCCTCAGGCAGCAGCGGAACGCTGTGCTGCAATGTTCGTGCAGCTGAGCAAACATGATGTGCAAATGAACCACTACTTGACGAGAGCAAAGCCGGGGCCGTACAGTGTGGGGATCTTGTTCTGCGCGCGTGAGGGTTCCGTTTGAGGTCATGGCGCGCCCCGGTTTCGGCTGAAGAAGCTGCTTTAAAGAAGCGCAAGGCTAAAGATGCGAAAGACGCCAAAGTGAAAAAACAAAGAAGGAGAAAAATGACTCAAGCCCGCAACCGAAGTACCTTGGTGTTTTACAATAGCAAGACCTAGCTGTTGTTCTGCCAATGCATCTAATTAAGTTTTGCTTTGCCAATATCCGCGAATGAACCTAGACACTGCATCGCTGGCCACTCAGGAAAAAGGCGAAGAAAGAGCCATCTGCCAGCGATTCTGAGTAGATATCTGCATGCATCGCATCTCACGCGTCGATACTTGTTGGCCGCATGCTGCAATCCAAGATGGGAGTTCATGCATGCCTTGCTGCAAAGACATTCCAAATATGTTGGCCCTTGAACTGATGCTGCCTGCCTGTCCGCGCAGGTGTGGACCCAGAGGAGGAAGCTGAGGGTGCGGTCTCCTCAGACCTGAGTGTAGCAAATGATTTGTTCGACCTCCAAGGCAGAAAATCAACGAAACGCAAAAAAGATAGAGGCCATGCTGGCCATGAATGTATGTAAAATTACTTGCTGCATCCTGGCAGGTTTGAAACGGAAGTTTGATGACGGTGTCATCTTGGAGTCCATGCTCGAAGGGTATGAAACCGGGGTTCTTAGGCTGCACGATGTTTGGCTGAGCTGTGACCGACTGTGAACTGAGGCCGCCGCCACTCACGTGTAGTTTCACTCACGAGCTGCAGCAATCATGCATGTGCAATCCTGCATGACTGGAGAAGTGCGTGTGAGCATGCATGCATGCCATTTCATTCATGCATGCATGCATAAACATTTTCAGTTGTGAAATCATGCATGAAACCCACATGTGTGCATTCATGCCATTCGCTCATGCATGCCTGCAGAAACATTTTCAAATGTGAAACCATGCATGAAACCCACATGTGTGCATGCATGGCATTCACTCATGCATGTTTGCGTGAACATTATCACTTGTCAAAACCATGCATGACACCCATGCATGTGTGCATGCATGCCATTTCATTTATGCATGTGCGCATGCATGCATGCATGACTGTTGCCAGGCCAACCTTCGCAGGTGCGTGAAATCCGGGCCAAGCTGCAATGGGGACCCATTTGCTGACAGCCCCCGAAACTCAAAACTGTTGCAACCGTGTTGATGAAGCAGCCGAGGCTGACACTGCGAGGCGTGTCATCAGCGCGGCAAAGATATCATCGCACGTGGTCCTGAAAGACGGAAGTGACTTGAAGCTGACCTATATGCTTGCGTCATGAAGCTGATATCATTGATATCATGCATGTCCCAAACCTATGCTTGAGGCACGAGCAAACTCCTTCGCCAGATCTCCAGCTGGAAGAGCCACCCTTCCAGAAATCTTTACAGGCTTATACACCGCTGGGGGTTAACACTTCCAGTGGACATCTCGCACATCGATGTGTTGGCTCGTTTTGGAGCCATTCAGGATGAAGTTCCATGGCCTGTGTGCCTGCCGTCCTCATGGGTAAAGACTGTTTTTGAGCAAACAAATGGCATTCCGCTTCTGGGACGGCCTCTGCGTGACGAAGCCGCGTGGTCTGCAGACATGGCGACGAGGGGCGTGGAGCGGCCAAACGAGCAATTATGGTGTGCTCCTGGCAGTCAGTGATGCAGGAAACAGGTGGACACACATACCTCAGTCGCTATCTGACTGCAGTGATCCCTGCCGCCCGCTATGCCTCAGAAACCACTTTCCACCAGATCCAGGACTACCATCACGCAAGACCTGCGCCGCATGTATGAAGAAGGTGTGAGCGCACCCTGTATGCACCCATGCATGGACTGTTCACGCATGACCCTTGCTATGCTTACGCTTGCTTGTGCGTGCCCAGGTCACCCGGCATGATGGCAGGGATAAAGGGTGACTGGCCGTTTGTAAGCGCCCTGTTTGCATTAGGCGCCATGCAAATGTGACTGACGGGCCTGCCGTTTCTCAGGAAAATGCCATTCCTTGGCCACAGGATTTTCATCCAAAAGGCTTTGTCAGTTCTGCAGTGGGGAGGCCAGTCTGCTCGTGCTCAAGCTACTTGTTATTAAATTCAGTTGTTGTCCGCAAGCGTGGTGGGATACGAGCTGTGGAGCTTCCTGGCGAAGCACTCGGCCTGGCCCAGATCCCTACAAGCGCTGGCGCCCTTCCCTATTCTTCCTGCCTGGGGCACATGCGCAACAAAGCCCGCCAGACCAAATGCACACATGGCATTTGGGGGTGGGCAAAAGATTTGTGACGAGCGCCATCGTCTTGAAGCTAAATGTTAGCACACGGTTGTTTCCTGTTGTTTTTTTCAGCTGTTTGTTTGTCATTAATAGAGAAGAGGGGGACACGCCACAGGTTTGATACACCCATTGTGTAGAGCCGTTTTAAAACCTTACAAACTGGGTTGAGCAAACAAGACCGTTGAATAGTATTGAGGGCCATTTTAGGGGGTTGAGCCTTGTTATTTTGCAAGCATGAGGCATATGGTTGTTGCGCATGTCATTCCGTTCAAGGTACTGCTGAGCTGCCGGTTCAATTACTTTGGCGGCGACAATATACCTGACCGTCTGCACAGGGCGCATGCGCATTTTGATGACTGGAGGAGCACCAACAAAATCCACACGTCCCTCGCGGAGTTTGACTTGAAAAGGACATTCAAGGCCAGCTCGCTTCGTTGCTGCACAGAATGCAAGTTGATGTGGACTGCGTGTGTGTGTGTGTGTGTTATTGATTCACGTCCATGATTTTGGTCAGTGAGTTGTGTGCTGATGCATTATGTTCCATGGGAACGTCAACCCGCGCCCTAGTGTCAGGTTGCAAGTGTTCCCTGCCGGGGGTGGCAAAGCGTTTGACAACACTGTCTTGAGCGACTGGCTCCTGGCTTGTGCAATCCCGGCCTCCTTTTGCTAATCACGCCGCCTGCTCAGAATGATGCACCTGCGGTGTGGAGTTCAAAAATAGAATGCATGAGTCTGCATGTGTGCATGCATGCTTCACACATCCAAACGAATCCAGACACACCACCCACGCATGACATGAGCGCACACTCACGCGTGCCACTCATGAATGCCACTCATGCATGCCACTCTCATGCATGCCGCTCACGCATGCCACTCATGCATGCCACTCATGCATGCCACTCATGCATGCCACTCTCATGCATGCCACTCACACATGCATGCCGCTCTCATGCATGCCACTCATGCATGCCACTCATGCATGCCACTCTCATGCATGCCACTCATGCATGCCAGTCATGCAGGCCACTCATGCATGCCACTCACACACGCATGCCACTCACACATGCATGTCATGCATGCCACCATGAATGCCACTCATGCATGCCGCCCATGTCTGCCACTCAGGAATGCCACTCATGTATGAATGTCACGCGCATGCCACTTTCCCGCGCCTCAGGAAGCGCCTGCCAACGTTCTGCGCTTCACGCTGGAATCGATCAGCACGTATTTCCGAGGTATCAACTCTGCGATGTGGCTCTCCAAGGCTGAGGCAGCGACATGTGTGCAGGCAAGCCAGAACATGACAGTACCTTGGCCTTCATATAGGTGGCCCGGGGCGATTCAGTTGGCTGTGTGTGCTGTGTGCGCACGTGCGTGTGTGTGCGCGCAATGAAGAGCTCAGGAGGGTTACGGTGCCCTATCTGCGTACGCAGCAGCTAAAAACTGGGCTTTGTTCCCAGTGCTTCCAAAGCTTCACATGCAACAAGAAATCCAGCGCCAGCCTCGGATTGCAAAGGCCTTACTCATTTTAAAGTGTTGGGCTTTGTTTGAAACAACAAAAAAGTAATTCCCTATCACGCGTGCGTCACGCTGTGGATGAGTGACCAAATTCCATCTAGTGGCACATGGGTGCTTTCTCCACGAAGACCATGCCTCAGTTTGTGTGAGAAATTCTTGATAGCTGTTTTGTTGCCTGCTACCTTGTTCAGGTTATGCAACATGGCAAGATGAAGATTTCATTGGCCGGGTTTCTTGGCTGCTTTTCACGCGTGCATGGTTCAAACCTGCAAAGAGCAATCGATGCATGGGTGTATATCTATCTCATATAATGTTGGCGCTGCAGGTTTCCCGCACCAGCAGGAGGACACATGCGCTGAGCACAGCTTTGACAACAACTCAGCGGACTCTGTTGCACTACCGCCGACAGTGGCGAAAGCAACGGCTCTGGAAGAAGTGAAAAAATGCTGCGCCCGGGACGTGGGAACCGAAAGGCAGTTCCCTGTTTGAGTGGACTGCCTAGGGTCATGGTTAGCACCTATAGCACTGTTTTGGACACCAAACGTACGTGGTGTCGATGGTTGAGCCACTTGCATGTACTTTCCCAAAATAAACGAGCACTTCGATTTTTAATGGAAAAAACGAGCAGAAATTTCATTGGATAAAAAGGCAAGCGTTTCTCAAGAAACCGGGCGGAAAAAAGTGGTACGGAAAAAAAGGGCCCAAAGGTAGCTCCAGGTTTTAGTGGTAAATGTAGAGTTTGGACTCTTTTTGGGCCATCCACTCAGCCAGTGAGTTTCAGAATGCGTACAGGGCTGCTATGTCTCACGTCAGTGGATGGGATTGAATTGCTTGACTTCGAATCCCAACCTTGGGGGCTTCAGTGAGTCAATGGAAAATAGCATAGCATCAGACGCATGACACGAGAATGCTGGGTGACCAAATGCTGCGATGGTGCGGCCCGATGATGAACCTCTGACTGTACCCTATCTACGGTCATGGCTTGAGGGTGGCCCTTCGGCTTTCAAGCTGTTTCTTGGCACAGCCGTTCCGTACGATTCGCTTTCAACTGCAGGCCCAACTGAGCAAACGAGCAGTTCCTGGTTCAATACCGGCTGGCATTACAATCAGTTGTGTTGTTCCTACCAACGTAGGAGAGGACTTCTGTATCCTGATCATCACTTACAGGACACAAGAAAAGTTGTTCGTCCTCCCGACACATACGTACATGCGTACCTACAGACGGACATACCCACATACTTTCAACTTACACACACATACGTACACACACGCCTGCACACTTACAAACGTCGTCGCATAGTGACATAGCCGTGCTTTCAGCTACGCGCAGATACAAAGATACTTAGATCCATGCGTACATGCGAGCACACACATTCACACATAGATGCGTGGGTACACAAGCTCATAGACATATTTATACACATATCTATAAATAGCTATATCGTTATCCCCCCATGACCTACCTCTTCTTGAAGTCTTTTCAAATATTCCGCGTGTGTTAAAAATACACAATGCTAGGCTGCCTGGTGTCGCAGTTTCTTGTTTGAGTAGTGTACCTATATTTAAGTTGCAGATTCACGAGCGTGCGTAAAAACTCTTGACCGAAGTCGGGTTTCTGGCGCGTTCCACTTTGAACTGGACGGCGTTTTTTATACACGCAAGCTTTAAACACATAAAGCCAAACAAGCTGAGGGAAACCCAGAACCAAAAAACTCGAAGGCCAAAAAGTTTAGCACGCATCTCTGAGGGAGAATGTTTGGTTTCAGTCTAACATGTTGTGTTCTTTAACTCCCTCAGCTTTTGGGTTTTCAAGTCAGAGATTGTTTGGTTTTCCTTGTTTTTGCGAGTATTTTTGTTTTTGAGTTTTTGGATCATATGTCTCCCCATTGTATGACATTGCGGCTCATCGAAAGCGCTGAAAGGCATCCTTCATTCTGTTCCACTGCGCTACAGCATCATTATAACGCAGGTTTGGACAGGCAATGCTGCCATGAAAGGACATCTTTGCTGAACGCGTTTATCAGCGCAGTCAGTGACCTCAATTGCAAATAGAGTTCAAGAAGGGCGGAATTGCATTTGCATTTCGATTTGAAGAGGCTTTAAACTCTTGATTCGAGCCTCATAAGGCTCCTGATAAAGCTCATTACAAGGTTCCTTGTAAAGCTCCTGAACGCTTCTTGCCAGGCATTGTAAAGCTTCTTGTAAGGCTTCTTCCTGCGCAGCTCCGGGCCCCTCGTAAGGCTAGTCCTAAACCTAAAAAGAAGCCTTACAAGGTTTTTGTTGATAGGGGCTCTAATGAGTCTCATTAGACGATCCTTTTGCCAATAGGACTCCGATTGCAAAATAGTTGAACACAAGTTAATGAAACAAACAGTTTGTGGAATTCCTGTTCGAGTGGGATAAAAAAAGAAACCCCTTTCCAACCATGATTTCCATGTTAACATTTTGTTTCAATAGAGTTCAATATGGGAAAATTTGCTCAGGATCCATTTCCAAAAGGTTTTCGATTCAACCTATGATAAGGTCAGAAATAACACAGAACGGGGTTGACTTGAGTTTGCCTCATTAAAACGACTTTTTAGTTAGAACTTGAACAGAAAATCGATGAACAGAAAATCGATGAACATCGGAAGAAATAACGAGGTGACTTTTCTGTTTTTGCATGGGGGCCTTTTCAAGTATCAAATAGTTCCAGCAGGATGTAATTGGAAGGGGTTTAATCTGGATCAAGCCCGCAGGTGGCACAGGACCTATTTCGACACATGACTGTCAAGGACTTGCAGATGGGGCAGTTATTTTGGATTGGCAGATGTGATAGAACACAAGCAGGGATGACACAACAAATGTAGATCATGGCGGGCTGCGCGTATAAATATATATACGTATGTAAATATACATAGGCGCATAGATACTTAGACCCGTGCGTGCATGCATACACACACACATACAAGTTACACACATAGACACTCACATACACACATGCGCAGATACACATACTTATTCACTTACATACATACAGGCAGACAGACAAAGAGAGACAGACAGGCAGGCACGCAGACCGGCAGACAGACGGAGAGACAGACAGGCACACACACCCTCACACATATGTAGGTTTATGTTTTAAGGTTTTGCTGTTTGCTTATTCGTTGGCAAACACTCTCTCTCTTCTACATGCGAACTTGTCCCCGGGATGTTTTCGCTCCTTGGCGTGGACCCGAAGCTGGCTTCAGGACTGAGACCGCCCCAACCAGGCAGCAAAGACCACACGATGCACCCCAGGGGCTACTTCCTGTGGCCAGGCGCCTGCGAGACTTGGAGTGCGAAGAAGTTTCCACGGACACGGGGCATCTTGCTGTGCCGATGTATGTGGATTCACGCAGATAAGTTGAAGTGTGTGTGTGTGTGTGTGCTTGCGTGATTGCTTTCGCTTGCCTTGCGCTTCTTTTGCTGTTTTTCTATCCTTCACCCCACCCACGGCCGCGCTTTTAACTTGCACTACGCCGTTCGCAGCAATGACATGTTGCTTTCCCGACTTGATTGTGCCCGCTGGTGGTGGTTCCTCGGCGCGGATTGAGTTTTGCCCTTTTGCACCGGCAGATGTCAGTTTCATGGGCCTTTTCTGGTCAAACTGCGCTGCCCTCCCCCTATCAGCAAATGCGCGCGTTTACTAAGTGTGCGCCCTACAGTTACTGGATATCCCACGGCTCCCCAAGCAATTCGATTTCAAATTTCAAATTCCATATTCAATTTTTGGCTATTGGAACCGAGAAATCTCCAACAATGCCTCGAACGATTTCATGGATAATGTCCACCCCTTTAGGGCCCAAAAAAAGGGGGGACGTTTGAACATGAATTTAGCAAATTTCCCCCCCCCCCCCCCGCCGGGACATTTGGGCACGTCGAAACTTACTTGGTCTCACCCTCCCTTCCCCCCAACAACAACAGTTGGCGGACATGTTCAAGGATTGCCCTGGGAAGCTTGATGGGGTGGGAACGGGGGCGGAGGTGTTGCAAAATGCAAGTTGGGTGGGGCAGATGTGGCGCGTGCGCAGAGGCTTTTGAAGGCATTGAGGATGGGGGCAAGTTCATGAAAGTGTAACTTGGTTATGTGCGAGGTACCTTGCTGATAGGTCCATCAGCATCCAAAATGTAATCTTACATTTTGGCACGTCTCCCGAAGAAAATGTACCTCTTAACGGGGCGGGGATAGCAGACACACACACATTTATGGTGTTTGTGCCTCGTCACGAATTCCCGCGACTGCTTTTGTCCAGGGGACATTCTACAATATCAAATGTTGGCAAGTTTTGCGGCAAGTTGGGGTGCGCCTTCTTCGCTTCCTGGCGGACGGATCGGCCTTGTTATTGCTCTTGTGCTTGGAAGAGGTTTTGGCCGGCTCCGAGCGCCAGGGATCGTGGCGCAGCAGCGAGAGGGATTTCCCACGGATGTGCAGAAGGTGGAGCATGACTGAGCGTTGTAAAGCTATGAGGTTTCACTTGATGGGCTGGTGTGAAGACATGACAGTTCACACGCTGGGTGCGGGGCTTGAAGCTCGAAGGGTTGGGTATAGCCGGGCCAGTGACACGGGCAGCTCGATGGCTCTTGGGGAGCTTCGCAGATGCCCTGAAACTGTGCGCATTGAGTTCGTTAGGCGTGTTACGTTTCCCTGGCAAAATGCATCCAGCCAGGAAAAACAGGGGGGATATGCAGCGCTCACCTTTTCTTCAGATGTTACGGTGGATCAAAACAATTCACCCTGGAACCCATTCCGAAAGATGATGATGACCCTTGCTTCGTTCGGCGAGGCTAGGGCCGCAAGTTGCAAAGACTTCGCAGATCATGTCTTGCTCCCGCTATGATCTCCCTGGTCGGGAATCAAGTTGAAATGACATGTCAATTGTTCGTCCTGTTGGTACGCTAATCTGCTACACGCGCTACACAAGTCGTGGAGGCTGCTGCAGAGTTATGACAACCAACAGTCAATCGAGCTGCTGTCGCCAAAGGCAAGAAGCGGATAGACAGGCCACGGAGCATTGTGTTTCAGATCCTGCGGGAAGAAATAGGTCTATTGGGCAGTTGGCTGGGAGCGTGATGCAAACTCGCTGCGTTCCATCAGATGTCATTCAGGTGGAACCTTACGGGCCGTGTTCCTGATCGCAGCCTCTAAGCACTTACAGCGCTCCCTTTGTGCGCCGACCATGGGCTTTGGTGTCGTGGAACAGTGGCTGAGCCGAGCCCAAACTAAGTTTTAGACCAGTGCTGCAGTACTGTAGCTATGTGACATGGAGGATCCTGGCATAGCTTCTGTTTTTGGCATGCCTTCCTTTTCTCATTATCGAGGCAGTGCTTCCTGGCGCAAACCTCTGTAAATTTCAAACCTGGCAGGAAAAGGATGATGTGTTGGGCGTGCTTGCCTCGCTGGAGAGTCAGCGCAATCTGAAAAGGCGGTGTGATGGGTGACTTCATAGACGATTCGGGAAGATGCGCTTGTTTGTCATCAGGGGCATACGTATGGGATGGAGGGGATTGAGGGAGTTGCGCCGTGTCGGAGGTCTGCTAACGTTCACTTCGGAGACCTCTGAGGCAAGACTGACTGGATTTGGGAGGCAAGCAGGGAAGCAGGCGCGCATGAGGTTTGTCAGACATGTGTTGTGTTCTGGGATATGGTTGGCGAGGCACTTCACTTAAGTAGTGTTGGCCCTGCTTGGATTTACAGGTGAGTTCTCTCGATGTCTTTTGGAAGCAAATCTTCTGGACGGAGATCAATACACAATGCTCCCAGAACTGAGTTTCTTGGCCGTGCGCTGGGCCGTGTGAAGTCAAGGATCAAGGTTGTCATTCCTTCCCATGCCAGATGAAATGGTAGAGTTGGTCCGATAGAAAAGGTTCGGCGTATTTTCTCCTAAAAAAAATATGAAATACAGAAGCAATCAAACATAAACATTCTGCGAGTTTCCTAAAATGTTAGCGGCTTAATGGAACTTGCAAAAAACACACACACCAATGGTTCGCGCAGCGGTTTTCAAAACGCAGGAGCTCGACGACGCGGCCAAGAGCCAGTAGACGCCCCAACTCCTAACCTAGTCACTGAGACTAGGGCTAGGCGCCGTCTTATGCGCGGTTTCAAGCGGAGCCAGCGTGTGTCACCAATCCTTACTGGTTTCACGAAATGGTGAACCCTGTTTCTGGACCCCTGTCAACAAGGGCATAGGTGACACCGGTCTGAACGGGACAAACGAGGTGTTTTGCAACCCGATAGTCAGATGTGTTTTCGGCGTGCGTTTGCTTGCGCGCGCGTGCGCATGTGCGTGTGCTTTGTGTGCGAGCTTGTTTGTGTGTGTGTGTGCGCAGTGCGCAGTGTGCGCGTGCGCATGTGCGCTGTGTGTGTGTGTGTGCGCGTGTACATGCGCATATGCGTTTTAGGTCCCGCTGTATTGTTTTGCATTGTTGTGTTTTGGTGTTGCTTGGTTTCGGCGTGTGTGCGTGCGCGTGTGGGTGATTTGTGCGCGTGCCTGCGGGCTTGCGCGTGCCTGCGCGTCTGCGTTTCCGCGTGCGCGCGCATGTGCTTGCGCGTGTGTTTGTGTTTGGTTTTCGGGGTACCCACCACCCTCCTTGACGTTGGGGTGAGCGGCTAAAAGCAAACCAATGGACACATCAAAGGAAAAGCCTCCGTTCGACGGAACCGATCCTCCTTCTGAGCATCACTGGCTTTGTTCAGGTATTCTATTCCACTTCGACTTCAGCCACCCGCCGCTGGGCCGGCGTCGGCAGCTGAAGGTACCGTTGCAGCCGGGCAAGGCGCATGGCATCGCGCTGCTTGTTCTAAGTGGCCCCTTTGTTACCAATGCCAGGGGCCTTATACCTGCAATCAAACTTTGCGCCTGCGCCAGTCGTCTATGGACACGAGTTGCCTGTCTGCTTGGCATCGCAGTGGGGGACTTGACAAGTCGTCTAGAATGATGGTGGTTCCATCCCTGTTGCATTTTCTTGCCCCGCAACCCCGGCCCCTGACCACGCCGCCGCCAATCACCGGTTCGCCCAGGATGACCGCAGAGGCAATAGGCACTGCCTTGGCCACTGATGTGGCTCAAATTCAGGAACGGCTCCAAAAGTCGGAGCGGAGCCTCTTCAAGTTTTGGAGTCTGGTTTCCGTGGCTGACTCATGTAGTGGTTTTGGTTTCCTTTCATTTTCCTTCATTGCACGTCAATTGCTTGATTTCCTTCATCTCATTTCACTTCCTTTCATCTGCTCATGTTCCTTGAGTCCCTTCAGCTTCCCTTCGTCCATTTCCCTTCAGTTCCCTGCGCGGCGCCAACCGTTGCATAGAAACCTTTTAGAACGAGGCTTGAGGCCGGTTCGCTGAGCAAGTTAGCAGGGCCGTCCGCGCGAAGTAGCTGCCTTTGTTGGCGGTGTAAAAACACCTTTGGCAGTGTGCTGTCCTGGTAGGTCCCGCTGACCAGCTTGTGTAACAAGCAAAGGCAGCAGTGACGACTCGTGGGATCGCGTACGCGCAGTCAAACCGTTGTCTCTTTGAGCGCTGCAGGGGAATGTTGGCGAGGCGCAGAGGAAAACTTATGGGGAAACTCAGCTCCATGTGCACCATGCCTTCTCTTCAGAGCCCGTTGTCCAGCAGCCTCGCATCCAAGCAACATCTCAACACAAACGCGCCCAAGGGCTGTCTCTGTGTATGGGACCCAGCTCCCTTTGCGCCACCCCTTCACTGCAAAGCCAAGGCCGTGGTTTGACGCGGAGCTGTTCGGTGAGGTGCACCTTGTCACGGCTCCAGGGGCGGAGCCGCGAGGGCAGGCAGGAAGGGGCGGATGTCCGAATCCATATGGCAGAATGGCAGGCCTGGGCAATCTGTGCCGCTTTTGTTACGACGCCGTCCTTGTCCTGTTGACCTGCAAAACGAGGCAAGCGTAGCACGCCCAAAAGGAGCAACGCGAGGAAAGCGCTGAACAGCGCACCACTTTGTGACTGCGCTGGTTCGAGTGGTGTGCTCAACGGATGTGGCCCAGCGTGGGTCACTGGTTTGCAAAGCCACCCCCAAACAACAAAATTTTGGGGAAGAAAACGGGTAAATAAATTCAAGGCCCAAGTTTCATGCTGGCTTAGGTTTGGTTCGTTTTGGTTGAGCGCTGCTTTGTGCTGCTTTAGTAGTGGCTTAGTCTTGGCTAGTATTGGTTTATCGTTGCTTTGTGGTGCCTTAGTAATGGCTTCATGGTCATTTGTACTGGGTGGCTTCGTAGTTCATACTGGCCTGGTGTTGGTTGTGGGTAGTTGGTTTGGCGTTGGGGTACTGCTTTGTGGCGATGCGCCATTTGCGCGCCCGTGCATCGACAGCCTGTGACAGAAATGTGTGCCGGACCGATCTGACAGACACAAAGCCGAGGCGCCCAGAACCTGCCGGTGCAACAGAGCCTGTGACAGATGGATGTGACAAGTGAACGCACAGAGGTTGACAAAGAGACGGGCCGACGAAGTACGGCTCCCACCAAGGACTGGCAGGGCAGCCCAAAGCTTGAGGCTCCCGCCAGTGGCTGGGGCAGCCGAAGCACGCCAGCCCATCTCGTTAGAATCACTGAGGAGCTGGAAGCGAAGGCCGTCGTCGCAACGGCACGACTGGAGCGTGTGAAGGGGGCTTCCGCTGCAAGCGCTTGAGCTGCAGAGAGCAGCCTCCGACAAGCTTCAGAGTTGGAATTTGAGCTTGCTTGCAGCGTGGGAAAATGCGTGGTGTGTGTTTCGGGCACCTGCGTGCTCTCGGCAACTTGTTGCCGGAGCACGCATGCAACAGACTTGTAAGGAAATCAGTGGCTTCAGGGATTGAAGTTGTTTGCAGAGATCGAGGTGAGTTTGACCGAATTTTGGGTGGAACAGGCGTTTGGAAACGAGAAACGTTTTGGCCCTGAGAAGAAAAGCCGACAAAGGCCAAGTGGCCGTGACAATGCGTGGGCAAGCCATGAAAAGTGCGAAGTGGACGAAAGACATGAAAGCGTAAAAGCGCAGCGCTGCAACCATTTGGCCGTGAAAAGTAGCCAATGGCCACGACAGAAATGTTTCTAGGTCGGGGTCGGTATGACCTTCTAAAATGTGATCGAACGCGCTATCAAACGCCTCTCTTCGTGTCTCGAAAGTATTTCTCCTGAGTAGGGATGGTGGCGTGGGGTGTTGCTGGGCGGTCGAAGGGTTGGAACCTAGCTGTGTCCGGAGATTTCCAAGCCAGAACAAGCATTGTGTTAGTCCTTTCATTTTGGGAGGCAGAGAGTACTTTCATTGTATCCAGCAGAGTCGGATCTCGGCTCAGGGGGTGCTGTGCTTCACGGCCCCAGTGGAAGGATCGGAGCTGCGGCTAGAAGCGCACCACGACGGGGACGCCGTGTGGATTCCTCGTAAGCGGGCAACGGGACCAAGATTGTGGAACCGGTATAGATGCAAGGGCGCTTCAATCACACATAATCCAACAAAAAGGTGGAACAGATTTAGGGTTGACCGTGACCAACAAAGGCCCACACAGATTTGTTCGGGGAAACGGGATTTGATTTGGCGCAAGTTACCCCCAATGATAGTTTCCATAACCCAGCTCAAACGGCCTGCGCGCGTCGTGTCAACAGGCTTGGTTTGTCTGGACAAATGGCAAGAATTTGCGGAAATTGATGAGAGAGATGTGCTATGTGTGGAAAGTCTACACCCATGTACAGACAGTTGAGTGGCAAGTGGCCATTTGTGGTTTTGTTGCTTGCGTGAGAACATTTTCGCTCCGATTGCATGTTTGGCGCAAGGACCCACCATTTCGAGACTTTAGGTCATTTGATAGGCCCTTGGATGTGAGGAACCCTCCACATTGAGCCACCTTTGCGCAATCGTGAGTGCGTTCGCCTGCAGGAATCCTTGCGTACAGACCTTGAAGCGCAGGCAGCAAGAGATTCAGATCATTTGTGAATCAACAACTTGAAGCGTATATCACGTTGATATCTTGAAGAGATTTGTGATAGTTTCTTGTGAGTTGACTTTGCAGATATACCTCGGTATCGATCTTTGTATTTTCAGATGGTAGCGGAGCCGCGTGTGCTGCAAACTTCAAAAATGACTTGGTCACATTTTCACGAAAGCTAGCTCCTTGGAGCTAGGCTGAAGTTTTCTCTTACCTCAGCTTGCTGAGAACGGCCGAAAGGCTTGAGTTAGGCGTTGGGGCCTCAATTACAACTGGTTGTGATGGTCGTGGGGGGAGGGCCAAAAAATGAATACAAAACTGGTCCGGTTACCTTAATCACTTTTTGTGTTTTTTCAACCCTCCATCCCACCTTACTCATTTTTATTGTGGTTTTAGTAGGGGTCAAAGAATCGTTTTGAAGCAGCATAAACATTTCATTTTTTATTTTTCTATTCTCCCCCTTTACCTTGTTCAAAAAACTTGCCTTGATGAAATATTTTGACAGTTGTTTTGAAAACCTGTTTTTTAAACCTATACGACTACAAGCATTATTTACCG
Source organism: Effrenium voratum (assembly GCA_963377175.1). NCBI lineage: Eukaryota > Dinophyceae > Suessiales > Symbiodiniaceae > Effrenium > Effrenium voratum. The sequence goes on along the minus strand of CAUJNA010000569.1, from coordinate 494,429 downwards.
CATACATTGGAGCAGTCAGTTGTTCAAAAGACTATTTGTTTGTGTTGTTTTCAGTAGGGTTTTCAAGCAGTCCACTTACTTTTTCATTTTTCAAAACTTTGCAACACTTTACAGTAAACATAGTATTTTCAGAAGTTGTTGTACACACATTGTAGAAGTCAGCGGCCAACGCCTCGTAAGACCTCTGTGTCGCTTCAATTGCTTCGTGCGCTTTGAAAATGAGAGGTGGTGTTGTACCTTCCTCCAATCCCCGTGGTTTTTGGTTTGGGGTCAGGGTCTGGGCGTTGATTTTACCTATGAAATTTACTTTTCGTCTACACTCACAACAAACCACTTTTTACACAACGGAAGCCATCAATAGTTTTCCCATAAACACATCGATTGCATTTAAAGAATTCACCATATTAATTTTTCAGTTTCGCTTCAGTCATTCATTCATTCAGCATTACTTTTTTACAACCATATTATGTTTTATGTAAATCTGTGTTTATGTGGTTTTTGGTATGGTTTAGTCATTGAAAATTTGTGTCAGGGTTATAATTGTAGTATACTGAAAGGTTCTAAAAGGTGATCATGTTTAATCATATTTCAACTAACTAATTTGCATAAACAGTTCTTCGATTTGTTTCATATTCAGTTTCATTAACACTGGCTGTGTCATTCAGTAGCCTCGGTTGTGAACGGACACAAGGAGCTTGACGGGTAAAAACAGTTTAATGTGGCTCACCAACACCCACAAAAGACCACTCTAAACTCCCCACGGTAGGGGTTCTGAGCTTTCCAACTCCAAGGTAGGGGCTCTGAACTCCCCACGGTAGGGAATCTGAACTCCCTAAAGCAGGGAGAAGGGTTTAGGGAACGAGACCAACAAATATTTTCTTATCAAGTCAGCTAGGATTTTGTATTGGTCTTCTTGTGTATGAACGATAGGATTATCACCCCATTCCGCCTTAGTTTTTGGTGGGAAGCGTTGATGGGTTTCCATAAGCTTCCCTTTCCTAACCTTGCCACAATCCCTTTTACATCATGGTCCAGGTTTCCATGTAATTATGTTAGTCCAAAGCCTAGTCCGTGTCCTGTAATTAAACCCATATTTACAAATAATCCACACCAGAGTATTTCAACCCACTCACAAACGGTTTTTCCTTCAAAAGTCCAGTTTCGGTGTTTTCTATTATCCAGCATTGACAATTACAATACTTTATTGCCTCCAAAGTTTTTAAAACAATACTACTAGCATACTCAAACTTGCGGACACCCGTTGTTTTTGCCCTGCTGTATTCAGTGCATGGAGGGGATGCCCAGATTACTTGAAGGTGGTTTCTCTCAAACTGAGTATAGTCCCATTCAAGAATATCACAAATAGTATCGGCGTTTTTCAACTCTAACGATAGATGTTAATATTTTCATTTTCTGCATTGACATTTGTTTTATTTGACTGACATTTTAGTTGATGGCACACATTACATTCTACCTTCTTGCCTATTTCTTCCTTATTCCTTTCATATTTCGCTTTATCATACTCATGTAGTTTGTCACGGTTGAGTGCTCTATATTCTTTGTTATACTGCTTCCTATGTTCTTTAACTTCTGTTTGTTGTCGGTATTCTATTGCTGGTCTTCCCGTGACTCGCTTATTCACACAGTCAGTTCTGCTTAAATGGTGTCCTGCTTGTCTTTGTAATTCTTCTTTACCATTGCACGGGTAACTTTCAGGAAATTGAATTTTTCAAATTTCCAAACCGAATTCATCGAACAGTTCAAATGATGCCATCCTTCCATACTATTGAGTTTGATGTAGCTTGTAATTGCTCTTGTGTCTTGTCATTCTCTGACTTAAACTCTCGCAGGTGCTTCCGATATATTATTTGTTATAACCTATGTCAGTGATTTTGTATATCGAACCGTTCTTATACCTAGTAGTATCCATTAATAACATTATTTATCGTTTCTTTAGGGGTGTTTGAGTGTGTAGTGCCCGTAAGGTAGTGATGTGTAAGCATCTTGGTAAAACCTTTTACTGGAATAATTACTCAATGCGGACTTTGCTTGTGTTTATGAGAAGATTTGATGGCTACTACTTCGTATGTAATTGAAAGTAATGTCAGGCTTTGTTCAGCTAATGTTTCTTCGTCTGATTTTTAGTTCAACTCCTTCTTGACTTTATGCTTTACTACACCTTTTGATTTCCCGTGATCTTCCTGCTCTCCATGAACGATAAAAGCGTATGATTTGGGTCTTAGTCCCATGAATGACGCTACTACTTTTCCGCTTAATTAATGTTGAAACTTGCAAAAGACTTTCGTGTTTGTTTTGTCATGGCAACGGTGTTCAGCAGGATATTCGCTAAAGCCCATTTATTGGTCTAACTCTTTGAAGTCCTTGTGTACGTCATCGGTGAAAGTTTGTATTACATAACAATCAGTACCAGTATCTACTAGTTTAATGTGTTCATTCTATTTATTCTTAAGAACATCGTAGTAGATCTGATGCATGTGTAATTTACTTAAGCCAAAAAAGTCATTGCTAAGAAAACTGGTTTATCCAACTCCCGTTTCGCTTTAGTCTTCTCCACCCCTACAAGATTTTCATTTATTCTGAATCTGTTTTTGAATGTTGGGATATTCACACACTTTTCATATCCTTCTTCATTATCACTATTATACATGAGTTTGTAGAGTTCTTTCTGAAAATCACTCTTCGCTTCCTTTCTTTTGAACCGTGTTATATAAAATCAATCCACGGTCTTATCCACGCTCGTTGTTGGAATTGCATTCTTCTGACAGTTCGTTAAACCTTTAGTCCATTTTTGGGTAAGACTGTAAAGTTTTCATATGAACTGCATATTTTATTTGTCTTGAAGGTTTAATATGAGTTTGTTGGCCTTTTCATCCTTCGGTGCTTTACCAGAATAGATTTTGTGGACTCAGAAAGCATGTCAGATTTTACATTCATAATTTCAGGTGCCAGTCGGCATTCCGAATGGTAGTCGTGTAGTTCCGTTGGATATTCTAAGTCAACTTCTAAGATATAACCGAGCTCGTCTCGCTCGTCCCAATTTTCAATACCAGGGACTTTGCTTTGATATTCTTTAAAGGCAATTTTTGAGACATTGCTAGACCATACCAATTATTCGCATCTAAGTAGTTTATACGAATATTCGGTTTTGAACGGTCGTATGTTGCATCCATATACTTGTTATTCGCAACTCACTGCTAATTTTTGACTAACTTGACACACTCCACCTCGCATACCTTTCTCAATCATTTCATACATGTCTTGGTCGTGCAATTGTTCTATTTCAACCCCAGTTTTTAAAAGCATCGCATCAAACGCGAAATTAGGAAGCGGGGTCTAAACCGTAGTATTCCACACACAAGTCCCTAAAGTTTTCAATCACATCGGTCAGTAAGAATGCGTCCGTGCGTAAGTAAAGGTCGTGATACCGCGCAAGCGTCCTGATGCCGAAGTGCTTCCAGGCCTTCAAGGCTCGCTCGTAGTCTTTATCACTGACATTTGCTTCATTCAATTTACTACAAAGCGCTTCTTTAGGTGGTAGTAACCTTTCAAGGTCATCAAAGTAGTCGTAGGGATAAATACCCTTATCGGTCAATAAATCCAAATCTTCATCGGTTTTAACATGGGTTCTAACGCTGTATCTGAAGTTGTTCTAATTCTCACGCATTTTATGACTTCGCGAAGCGAGTGCTTTGGTCGTGTCTGAAGCACTCCCGAATTTTCGCAATTTAACTAGTTTTATCCAAAGAAGATGATAAGAACCTGAAACTGTGTTTGAAGCAAAGATTTTGAAACCCGAAGGTGATGAACTTCTCGCTGTTCTGAGCGACACATTCTATTTCAGTCTTCTTGTTCAGTTTGTGTGCCTTGTTAATGGTTAGGCGAGCATCGTAGTTTTAAGGTTATGAAGAAACACCGGGATTTATGATCTCTCGTACTAAATCGTAGATGACACGCTTCGTGAGCACAACCTCTATATTTACCTTTGAACTGGCAGCGGTCCCAGCATCTCTTTTCCCCTTCCTCAAATTTGTTTCCACAAATGAAACACTTGGTGGCACTATTGAAGTCCTCCCAGTCCTTCTCAGTTTCAATACAGTCTTTTTCCTGCTTCATTTTCTCTAAGACATCCTCTCTAACTTTATTGTTTTGTCAATGAGATTGTCCATGCAATCTTCACCTCTGTAAAAGTAAGGTTCACTGCTTCCAGTTATGGCATTGACCGCAAAAATCATAAAACCACACGGACGGTGATTCTGATACGAGCTTGTTTTCGCTTTTGCAGATCTGCTTTTAACATCAGTGGGCACGGTCAAACATTCAAAGTCGGCATAGATTACGAATGGAGCCTAAGTTTCTTGAAATGGTTTTTGAATGCAATTGTTTCACCTGCTTTGGAATTCTATTTTTGTCCCTCAACTGCTAGACATCCCTGTTCTTCGTGTTGTTGTAAAAGTTTTTCTACTTGCTTTGTTGGTTTGTCCTCTCATCAACTTATCACATCTTTTTGATGAACACATAGTGTGACTTAGGGTTATTAGTCAATTTCAGCAAATCTATTTTGCGCAGTGCTTGCGGGTTGCTACTTCTTTTGTGTAACAAACAAAGTTTTACTGTCAGTGTCAGGATTGATGAACATTACCGACTGGAAAGCCTATATTAGCCCATTTGATAAAAGCATCATTGACACTATTTTTGTAATGATACATGTAGCAGGGATTGTATTTTTGTAAATCTCCTAAAACCCACATTGAACAGAATATTTGAAACATAACTGGTCTTCATTTTTGATCTTGATGCACGCCTTCTTGTTTGCTACCCAGTCGGGTAATGGAATAAGCGAAGCTCCTCGTGTAGGGTTATATCTATCATAACTGATGACCAGCCTCTCAACCTGAAGGAGAACCAACCCTGATTGAACATATTCGGTTATTTCAATTTGAACCTCTATGTCGCAAGCGGCGTTTTCAAACGTCCCGTTTAACTCGTCAGGGTTGTGAATGTTGTATCTCCTGCTTCTCAGCCTTCGCCTCACTTCTTCATTGTTAGGGTTATTAAACAACAAACCCACTTTCACGATTATTTTCATGTTCGGGGTGTTGAGGAGTTCTGCCAGTCGTTGCTTCTGGTTTAATCCTGTAAGGGTCTGCCCCTCGTTAGTTTGAGAAAAATAGCACATTTCATTAAAAGACTGTGCTTTCTGTATCCGTCGCTCCTTGTTTCCTTTACAACACCTTTGAAATTGGGTTACGCTTATCAGATCTGTAGGTCTTACCACCTATTTTGACTTTTTGTGGTTGCCTCCCTTCTTTTGTTTTAGTTCGCCTTGTTGGCTGTTTAAGATGAAATCCTTGATTTTCCTCTATATGGTATATGCAATTTCTCTTTTAAGTAGTTTTTTGGGCTGGGGTTGGCTGTTGGAGAAAATGGGTTTCGGGTTGAAAATGACCGTATTAATCTTATTAAATGTTTTCAGGCAGAGTAGTGGGTTTTTTGACGTTTTCTGTCTATTGCATACCTTGCTTTTCTTGTGCTTGGACAGGTTGGACTTGCTTGAAATCAGTCCTCGCAAGTGTCAGACTGCTTTAGGGTTTCGTAGTAGTAGTTCTGGTGGTAGGTCTTGCGGTCGTCCTTCCACCTCACGGGCTTCTCGCTGTCCTCGCTTGACAGCTGGTTCTGTTCGCTTATCCTCTGCAAGACTAAGTCGTTTTTCGCTTGCGTGAGTTCAACCATCATATCAAGTTCGTCATTCGTGATTCTCTGTTTTCTATTGCCGTTTCTGAACATTCCTGCCACTTTTACTTTATAATGGCGTTTTCTCTTTAAGTAGTTTTTTCTTCTTGCCTCGGCTACTTTCGGTGTTTGTGCTTTCTGGGCTTCTTCCCCTGCTTCTTGTTTCCATGTGTCCCCTCGTCCATTCACTGCCTCTTGCTATTCCTTCGGGCGACTTGCTCCTGCTTCGGATTGAATGGACGGCGTGGATGACTTCTTGTCGCGTAGTCATTTATTTTCTCGAAATATTCCGAAACCGTTTTTTGTCAAGCACTTGCTCGGTCTGCCTATTTCTGTCTCTGTGAGTATAATCGTGCATATCTGTTTATAACTGTTAAATTGGAATCTGTTTTTACTTCATGCTCTGTCTCCTGCCATGGGCTTCATCTCGCACGCTGCTGGAAAGCAGCGGGCCCCCGCTAGTCCAGGATATTTCAGAAAAATGGTCCGGGCTTTGAACGAAGCCGTTGTGTCTTCCAAATAAAGAGTCGGGGCATATATCTGACTGTCCGAAGCAATGTTGGCTAAAATCTTGGCCCATCTTCCGAGAGTTTGGCGATGCGAGAAGCTGTGAGCCGCGGCCGATTGTTGCGACCAGTGGTGTTTTTTCCCAATGCTTTGGACGAAATCAGCTCGGCTTTGCTTGCACCCAGGATGTTTTCTGGTCGATCGCGTTTTCGCTTGCGCTTGCAACAACTGCGTGGATAGACCTTTTCAGGCCAACAGCGCGCGTATCTGTTCTCACCTTGCTCAGGCGACCGCCTTTCACTGACTCTTTGGTGTGACCTTATCGCAACCAGCCCGGCCCTCAGTGCGTCTTGAGAGTTTGCCCCGTTTTTGGCACCCGCCTCAAGTTACCCCTAACTGCTGGTTTGGACTGGTGGTTTGGGGATTGAACCCCTGGATCATGTTGAAGTTGAATGGGAAACCAAACTACCAATCCAAACCGGGCCACTAGCAACCCGGGTGCCCAGTCCAAGGAGGGCTGCCGAACACCTGCAACCACCTCCTAGCCACGGGGCAGAACACAGCCGGCAAGGAGAGCGACGGGGCAACGCCGAGACAGGCGCGTGACAAACCGTTTCCCACTGGCTCGCTCCACTGGGAGCAAGGGCGCCAGGGGACAAGCGGCCAGCGGCCGCGTGCAACTGGGGCACGCGCAGCCAAGAGCTCGCACGCGCGTTCTTGCAGTCTGCATCACGGCTCTCGGGCGCGGAGTCGGACGTGTGCACGTGCGCGAAGCCTGTGGCATGTCCGGAGGTGTGTCTCTTTTTGTCTCTGTCTTTCTGTCGGTGTCTTTCTCTGTTTTTGTTTGTCTGTTGGTCTCTGGTATCTGTTTTCTGTATCTCTGTCTGTCTGTCTGTCTGTCTGTCTGTCTGTCTGTGTCTGTCTGTCTGTCTGTCTGTCTGTCTGTCTGTGTCTGTCTGTGTCTGTGTCTGTGGCTGTGTCTGTGTCTGTGTCTGTGTGTGTGTCTGTGTCTGTGTCTGTGTCTGTGTCTGTGTCTGTGTCTGTTCGTCTGTGTGTCTGTGTGTCTGTGTGTCTGTGTGTCTGTGTGTCTGTGTGTCTGTGTGTCTGTGTGTCTGTGTGTCTGTGTGTCTGTGTGTCTGTGTGTCTGTGTGTCTGTGTGTCCGTGTGTCCGTGTGTCTGTGTGTCCGTGTGTCCGTGTGTCGTGTGTGTGTGTCCGTGTGTGTGTGTCCGTGTGTGTGTGTCTGTGTGTCTGTGTGTCTGTGTGTCTGTGTGTCTGTGTGTCTGTGTGTCTGTGTGTCTGTGTGTCTGTGTGTCTGTGTGTCTGTGTGTCTGTGTGTCTGTGTGTCTGTGTGTCTGTGTGTCTGTGTGTCTGTGTGTCTGTGTGTCTGTGTGTCTGTGTGTCTGTGTGTCTGTGTGTCTGTTTGTCTCTGTCTCTGTCTTTTGTGTTTTTGTCTCTGTCTTTTTGTTTGTTTGTCTGTCTGTTTGTTGGTTTGTCGGTTTGTCTATTTATTTGTTTGTAGTTGATATTGTATATATAGGTTAACCTGTATAAATTTATGAGTTTATAACATTTAGGACCCGTTTTTTGTTATTGAAAGAATTAAGATAATTCTGATTGAAATTAGAGGATATTGTGTTTAGATATATATAATATTTTAAGAATATATTATGTTGTAAATTGTGTAGGTTATATCGTTTTAAATTTGAATAATGTGGTGATAGAGGATATTAATATAGATTATTCGGATATAATATAAATGATTTTTAGTTTTGGTTCGACGACTTTTGGATATATTATATGATTTGATTTAAAGATTTATATAGGAACAACATATAATTTTTAGAAGAGTTGAATGGTTTATTTTAAAATTGGAATTGTGTTTTTGTTATTTTTTTTGAAAAATCTTTTTAGTTTAGCTTTTAAAGATGATGTTATGAAAATATTTGTTTTTTATTTTTTTGGTTGAAATATTGTATTTGTCTTATAAGAGTTTAGGATATAAGATTCTTTTTTGTAATTAGTGGTGTTTTTGGATAATAATTTAAATGAAATTAATTGATTTTTATATATATATTATAATAAATTTATATAAAGATTGATTTTATAAATTTAATAATATATGATTGGTTTATTTTTAATTGTTTTGATTTTTTTATTATTGATTTTTTAAATATTTTATATTTATAGATGTAGAAATAAATAGATTGAGTAAATGTATAAAAAAATGAATTTTGAATATATTGAGAAAATATATAATTGTGATTTTGAATTTTTATTTTGGATTTTGCTTAATATAAAATTTTGTTCCGAAATATTATATTTTTTTATTTATAAAAAAAAAAATATGAAATTTGTTCGTCGTATTAATATATGATTGTTTTTATATTTACAAAATTTGTATATTTTTTTTTTTGTTTATTTGTGTTTCTGTGTGTTTGTTAATCTAATTGTCTTTGTCTTTTGTATTTTTGTATTTATTTATTGTTTTCAATTTGTTTGCCGGTTTATTTGGTTGTTTGATTGAAATTGTTATTGTATAGATTAAAGCTTTTTGAATTAATTAATATTATGTAGATTAATTATTATGAATTTATAAAATTTATGGGTTTTGTTTATATATTATCGAAAAATTAAAATAATGATGATAGAATTTGGAACATATATTAGATATATATATAATATTTTTAATTTATATAAATTGGATTATTTTAAATTTAAATAATTTAGAGATAGAAGTTAGTAATTATATTTTTGAATAAAAAATCCGATTATTTTGGTTTTTCGAATATATTATAGGGGTTAATTTTTATTAAAAAATCTATTTAAAAATATTTTTATTTTTTTAAAGGAATATAATAATTTATTTTAAATATAAATGTATTTTTTTAATTTTTTATTTTCTTTGCAAAAATAATATTATAAATCTTTATTTAAATAAGAAAATATAAATTAATAATAAAATATATTCAAAAAAAATAATAACAAAATAGGGTTCAGCCCTTGCCTCGGGACCTAGCCCAACACAAAAAGATTTATAATCTATAATACAATAAGTAATTTAATCCAAATTTTCAATTCAAATCATTAACCACAAAACAAAATCAGGAAATAAAATCTCGCCCACCCACAGCCCAACACCACTCAAGCACGAAAATTATATCACCTCGCTCCGAAAACGAAACCCAAACCAAACATATAAAAAATCTCGATCCAAAAAATATTAATTCCTCATAATAAAAAAAACAACAACAACTCCACTAAACACAAACTAAGAGAAATAATCAACAAAAACACCACCATATCATATAAAATAAAATTTGGTATAAAAAAATAAAAAACTATAATATAAAATATAATTTTATTTAAATAATTATAAATAATTTAAATTGTTAAAATTAAATATGTTATTAAATATAATTTATAATAAATAATAATTAAAAAAAAATATAAATAAATATAATTAATTATATTTATAAAAATAAAAAAATAAACTAAATTCAATTTTAAATAAAATATTATTCATTAAAATTATTTAAAAATAATTTCTAAATACAAAAAAAAATAAGTATTTAAATAAAAAACAACAAATACATATATAAAATATTAACCTCAAACAATCCATTCATATATATAATATTTATAACAAATACAAAAACATTTTAAATATAAACAATTTTACATAAAATATATTACAATCATTAAAAAAATATTAATAAATTCTAATAAAATAAATATAATATATTATTTAAAATAATAATACAATAAAATATTTAAAAATAATATTTTTTAAGTAAAACATTATTACTTCATAATACATAATTAATTTTACAATATCATATTTTAAAAATAATAATATTTATTTTACCGAATTCAATTCAATCAAATAACCAGCAAAATCCTTAAAATCCATCATAATATACCAATATATAATCTATAATCATATATTCTAATCATCCATTACTTAAACATCAAAAAATATTTATTTTTCCAATTCAAAAATATTAAAAACAATACCATCACAATCCCGGACCGTCTAAAAATTCAATACCCCAATATATCTGCAAAAAACGACGACATAAATTATACAAAACCCATCGAATAAGCGTCCATCCATCTCAAAAAATATCATAAAATATTTCAAATTAGACACTAAATAAGATATTTTATCGTAAGTCTTCGGAAATCCTAGAGTATTATCCAAATACGTTAAAAAGCCGGGTCCGCAAGAATAAGGTGCTCAGGCTTAGTCAGAGTAAAGGGTTCGAACCAACCTTCTTACTCCTCAAAACATACATTTTTTTGGCACGGCATCGCAACATATGTGCTTGGACACGCAAAGGTTGCAGACAATTCACAAGGGAAGTCGGAAACCGCTGCAAGAGCGCTTCGAAGGGCCTTTAAGAAACACAATCCCGGGTTCGTCGGCCAGCGGGCATCCACAGCACGCGCGCTTTGACACGCATAGTAAAGAAGCGCTTTGCGCGAAGAAGCGAGGCTGCTCGATTGAGCAGCTGCGCAGAGAAGAGCAGTGGATGTGCAAGGCAGAGCTGAGCAGAGTGCTGCGCAAAGCAAGGCTGCGCAGGTCAGAGGTCGAAATGCGCTCCGCAGCAAAGCCATTTAGAGATGTGCTATGCAGCAAGTCTATGTTGCATTATGCAGTAAAGCAAGGCTATGTTGATACTGTGAGTAGTGCTATGTTGAGTGCTGACAAGCTGGAACCCTTCGCATCGTTCTCGGAATGAAGGAGGCGCAAGCTCTCTAACATCAACAACTCGAAACATGCACACCAAGAGCAACAATATCGCTCTTTCCGCGCTAGGTGACTCGAGTCTCGCGGCGCAGGAGCTTCAAGCAGACACGGGTGTCGGGCGCCGCGCTTCGCCCCAGTGGGTCATGCCACTTGCTGAACCAAAGGCGAACCGCCTCAAATGAAATAAGGTTCCCATATTTTGCGACAAGCCAGGATTAAGCCTCCTAATAGCAATGGGTTGCAACAAGATTTGCATTTCCCTTGAAAAGGGTTTCTACACTACTAGGAGGGCTGCGTATTTATCTCGCGAACAATCCAAAAGGCAAAGCATGAATTGGAACTGACTCTCCAAATACCTGGGGGTCTTGCCAGTTCCCGAGCATGTTAAACATGTTAGAGGCGCGAGTTCATCAACCTCCCAAGAACTGTAGGTTCCCTGAGGCTTCCAACTAGATGGGTTTGCTATGATAAAGGCATTACTCGCTGAGCAACTACACCACAATTTTACTTGTGCAGAACAGGCGCTTTGGATGGCGCCCCTATCAGGTGTGCCGGCTACATCCAAACTACCACATGCTCAAGCCCCCCTTGAACGTGTTCTCCTGCATCTGCCCGCAAAGGTGACGCCGGACTTTCTGATCCGCGAACACCCACTCCTCCTGGCCCACTTGACCCATTCGCGTACTTCCGCGTGCGGATGCGCTTCTGTTCAAGGCGGCCCCGGCGTCACCTCTTCATTCTCCGAGTCCGAGAGGCGCCAACCTCTTCTCTTTTCACCTCCAGCTGGCAACAAGGGTACCTCCGTCGTCACCACTCTGCAGATTTCGCATTCGTTCCATCATCCCACACCCGCAGCGCCTCAGCACGAAGACCAACTGCCAAGTTGCATAGCGGTCCATTTAGTCGCCATCACGCATCTACATTGATCCTAACCCTAGCTCGGCCAAAAGACCGGCCCTAAGCTGCCGAATGGCTTCGTCCTGTTGCGGGCGGCTCAGTTTCCCTGCCCATCTTCCTCAAACTTTCAGGCCCGCCTACTGTCGCCTGTTCATTTTCCATCACGATCTTCCCTTTGGTGTTTTCTTTGCCCAACGGCCATCCTTACGTGTCCAAATCCCGGCCAACTTTGCGAAACCGTCCGCCACAACTCGCTCGCCGTTCTCCAAGCCACCTCAACCTCAGTGTCCGCTTGTGTCAACGCCTCGTCTCCGTCCGCCGTTGCGCCACGAAAGGCTGACTCCCAGCAAAGGGGCCCGTCCCCACTGCCCTGGACACCTTTGCGCTTTCCTCCAAAATGTTGGCAAACACCTCCCCTCTTCAAACGGCGACCCTCCTCCTTGTCCAGGCTCACCACCTTGTTGCCTTTCCTCACCCGTTTCTTCAACCTTGTGATCAGTACCAACTTCTGGGAATTCCATGCTGCCGCTTGTGTGTTGAAAGTATGGTCTCCCATCTCTATAGAGTTCAGTACTCCACTCATCATTCAGCAGCTGCCACTCAGTACAACTGCTGTTACAGTAACTGTTCTGAAGGTGTTCTACTTCTTCAAAGAAGGATTTGCTCCTATTTGTCTACTTATAGTTGTTCTCATTATTCGAACTACTCCCAAAGGGGCGGGTGCCTTTTATGTGTGCCAAATTGCACTTATCATGCTCTCTGGTTCTTCATCATCTAAAACATGCAATCTGCCTCCATAGTTTTTTTGTGACGCAGTGCCTCATCTACAGGGGTTGAAACTTTTGTTGAAAAAGATGTTTCCCTGATTTGCTTGAGCGCAAAATTTACTGTGTAATTGTTAAACCTGTCAAAGTCGCATGTGTGACTGTAAGGCTTCCATACATCAAATTTTAAAGTGGTATGTGATTAAACTTGCTTCCTCCATCTGAAAATGCCTTGCAGTTTGACGTGCGCTACAACTGTTCGGCATTCATTCAAAACCCGGGCATCAACTTGAATATAAGAACTCTTTTAGTTTTCACACAACTGTTTTTGTTAAACTTAAGAAGCATTTCTTCGTTGATGTTTTTGCTTCTTCTTCATCTACTGCCATGTCGGTCGTGTCTGTAAACCAACTTGCTGTCAATATCATACATTCTTGCTTTGATGTCAAACGGTTGAAAAAGCAGCATCCATTTGATGAATTGATGCGCCGTAGTTCTTGAAGTCTTCGTCACTTTTGTTGATGGTTTCCAATATCTTCTCTCTGGTTAGGTTCTTGTTTTTGGTTCTCTTGTGTCTCATCAATGAATCTGCGTAGTGCTCCATCAATGTGTTAACCGAGCACTCATTTTCATGTGAAATAATGTGGGTTGGGTTCGGTTTGAATGTGTCTGTGACGAATGCTTATGTGATGGTTCGCGTCGGTCAGATCCTCATCAATAGTCTCATCATCTTCGGTGTCCTCATCAACTAGTTCAGCACTTTCAATTTTGAAGCAGCCAAGGTATTCATAACCTCACCATCTGTAAAAGTATTAAACGCAAGGTCGCTCCTCATCACTACCAGTTTCTGAACACTAACAGCATTGCTAATAGACTCCCACTGCGTTTCTTTATGTTGC